>OZ035998.1:5332808-5670308 GCA_964035015.1 Corallium rubrum
CGGTTTGTTGGTTGGTTGGTTGGTTGGTTGGTTGGTTGGTTGGTTGGTTGGTTGGTTGGTTGGTTGGTTGGTTGGTTGGTTGGTTGGTCGGTTAGTTGGTTGGTTGGTTAGTTGGTTGGTTGGTTGGTTGGTTGGTTGGTCGGTTAGTTGGTTGGTTGGTTGGTTGGTTGGTTGGTTGGTTGGTTGGTTGGTTGGTTGGTTGGTCGGTTAGTTGGTTGGTTGGTTGGTTGGTTGGTTGGTTGGTTGGTTGGTTGGTTGGTTGGTTGGTTGGTTGGTTGGTTGGTTGGTCGGTTAGTTGGTTGGTTGGTTGGTTGGTTGGTTGGTTGGTTGGTTGGTTGGTTGGTTGGTTGGTTGGTTGGTTGGTTGGTTGGTTGGTTGGTTGGTTGGTTGGTTGGTTGGTTAGTCGAATAGTTGGTTAGTTGGTTAATTTATTGGATTTATTGGTAGGTTTGCTAGTTATTTCTTGGTTTATAGACCGATTTTCAAATTCAAAAGTTAGATGTACAACTAAAGTACAACTTTTTGTATCTATTTGTTTTATTTGCTGTATTTAGGTACACCATTTCTCTTGTTGTTTTGAAAAACCATCCAGAATTTGGGCTAAGACAGGACATATCTAACATTTACTTTTACGTCACAAAAGGAGTGCCACCAGAACTTCATACGAGGTAATGTATTTACTGCATGTACTATATATAGTATAATTTTAGTCAGACTTTGGAGATAAATAATGGTAAGCAAAGAAGAATAAGGTTGTAAGGTTTATTCTGGCTAACGCCAGACGATTTTATTCAGCACAGGGAGAGGTCCAGGCCTCAAAGTGTTAAAAAGAAGTGACTGTTCTAGAAAGGTGTCTATTCGAAGGGTGAGACCATGGAGTGATGTTTCTATTAAGGTGTACTGTGTCTGCCTTAAAGTATCTATTATACAGTTGCTGCTATATTAGAAAGATGTCTGCATTATTAGAGAAAGGTGCCGTCTGTTCTAGAGAGGAGAGGTGTCTGCATGTCGCAAGGAGAATCGTGAGTCTTATACATGTAAAAAGAGTAAACTTCACTAGAGTCTAACCCACATCATTCATTTCTAGCTGCACAAAAAACTGTCGAGATAAAGTTGTTCCAGACAAGAAAATTATTCTGGAGTCTTCATGTTCCAAATTTTGCTACGGAGAACTGCAGTTTAGTTGGTCTCTGTACTACTTTGATGACATGAACATGCTGGAACCTTATAACCTGACTGATTTAAATGTGATTGAAAAAGATCAACTCCAGAAAATGGCATCCAACCCCACCGACGAACTTAATATAGCCATCAAATCTAATGTTCTGCAGAGCGGTAGGAAATATATCATGAGTTTTCGAGCAACGCGTTCAAATGGTGTTTATGGAGAACTGCGGTATACCATGTTGATCAATACACCACCACAAAACGGTAAGGTTTCCGAGGAATATCAAAATCAGCAAATAAATTCCCAACGCAGCCAGGTGAAGAATCAGACATAGTTTAACGCCAGCCTAGACCTAGGCCTTCTATTTCCAATTTGGGGGTCTGCGGGCTATAGATTTGAGGGGGATGGCCGAGAGGACTGGGGAGGGAGTATTAACTTAGCCTGGTACCCTGGCCCAATTTCAAAAGAAATATGGGCCAGGTAACCACTAATCTCATTTTCGCGTCATCAGGGCTAAATCCACTTATGACGATTGCAGTTTTACTCATAGCCAATAAAAACGGGCGAAAATTTCAACCAATAGGAAAGCAGAAGTCTTTAGTGGTTACCTGCCCCATATTCTTTGATTGGGCCAGGGTACCAGGCTAGCATTAACTCTGCTTACGTCAACACCGCTGCCAAACGTTTTGCGCATGCGCGACGTCCGAGCTCGTCCTCAAAAAAAGAGCGGGAAAACACTGAAATATTTGGACTGGTCCGATAGTCCGACACAAAAGTTAAAATTATAAGCATACTACCAAAAAGATAAGGTAGGTAATTTGTACATGCATGGCTTCTTTGTCAATATTGTAACATATTCTGAAATTACCTCTTCGTAATTTTCTTTTCCCTTTTTTAAAAACACAAATGAATAGTCGAGTCTTACTTAGTCTTCGCTGTCTGGTTGTTGTCGCCACACGGCTTCCCTTGATGTTTATTTTAGCGAATTCACGCATGCGCAAACGTTTGGCAGCGGCGTTGCTTACGTTGCTTGAAGCGAATTTAGTTCCCAGTTCCATAGGTCACAGTTCAGCCACGGAAAAACATATGTCTAAGCTGGTTTAACGCTATTCTTTTTGAGCGTAGCTTAAAAAGTTACTGTTAATGCCAGAAGCCTATTTGCATCTTGTTCATAGATAACGTCATCAATGGTTCTATGAGGGACCTGTCTTCACAACGATCACCCCTGATGACGACACTAGATCGGAGTGTCAAAACGTTGGGTCATGAACTGTAACGTTTTAAGCTACGTTCAAAAATCTTTAAGCCATAAGTAGCGTTAAACTATGTCTGAATATCGAAATGTTTTTCAAAGCCGACAAAACTGCGGGGCCAGTTGCCCCCCAGTTTTGGCTGGACCACCAAGACCTTTTGGCTGGAATCAAATCCGCGATCACGCGATGCTATATAGTCTTGACAACTGCGAGCTCAATGGAAAAGCCGTTGCCGATCGCTTAGTCAACGAGCAGGGTTCTTAGTTACCACCATGCATTATATACATAACTCGTTGAGAACTGGTGTACGGGTTAGTTTCTAGCTAGAAGCTATATATAGACAAACTTTGACGTTGCATTTTTGCTACTGGTTTTGGTTTGTCCCAAAAATGTACATTTAATAAATATATTACATTTTCCGTGCGTGCGTGTGTTTAACAAATAGATTCCATTTCGCCGTTGACTGTTCAATTATAGATGCACAGATGCCGTCACAACGTGGTAAGTGACGTCAGGTTCTATAACTGAACATACAACAAAGAAATTGATGAACATACAACAAAAGAAAATTTTATACAATACAAACATTTAAAAGGTTTTTATCGAAACTCTTGCCGGATTTGGGGGCATGAAGAAGGAAAAAAGCAAGTCAGCTGACGTGATCTGACGTGTCTATATGTGTCTGTGCTGGTTTGTTTGAAAAGCACACTAAATCCCTAATCAAACGAGAACACAAGTCATCGCAAGTTGGCAGTCACGCTACTCAGCCAACCCCTCTGAATAATTCTCCGAAAATATTATGTACCGTGACAAAGTTAAAACTTGTTTAAAACACTCATGAAACCTTTATTTTGTTAATTTGGGTATTCGAACGATCACCACAGAAATTTGTGACTGCCAACTTGCGATGACTTGCGTTCTCGTTTGATTAGGGCTTAATGAAAAAGAGTTGTCAATCTTTTCTAAGTTATGAAAAATATACTATCAAATCAAAGAAATAGTATGTAAAGGCGATGTGGCGTGGTCACGTGGTGACTGTGACAAAATGCGGTACAATGAATACGGTACACTATACAGTTACAATTGGCGGTACCGAAAAAGATGGCGGTGGTTACATTTAACCACAATGCTTTGCGACCTCAAATCAGCTCAAATAGCAACTAAACACTGTTTATCATGCTAAGATGGATTAAGTAAGAACTAACTTCATTCAATTCCTATCAAAGTTGATCGTTTTAAAACCATATCTTCCGATATTCTGCAAGAAACAATATTTATTTCACGCAAAGGATTGTGGTTAAATGTACAAGTCGCCATCTTTTTCGGTTCGGTCAATTCAAGACGATATACGAGTGAGATTTCAAGAATGGATTTACTGCCCGGGTTCATTCAAATCATCTTCTGAATTTCCTTTCCACAGGTAACTGTTCCGTATTTCCTTTATCTGGCGTTGCTTTGGAAACCAGTTTTACTTTTTCTTGTGAAAAGTGGAACGATCCTGACTCGCCTTTGACCTTTGAGTTTTCCCACAAAAAGAAGGGAAGCGGAAATATTTTCTCGTACCGAACTGTGGCTTCAGGGCAAAGAATTAGCGTGATTGATTGGTTGCCGAATGGAGACGAAAATAATAATTATAGATTGAACGTTAGTATTGATGTAAAAGACAACTTAGGCTCAAAAACTACACAAGATTTTACATTACAGGTAAAGTAACTTTTGATTTGTATTAAGACTGATGTCGGTTTTGACGCAGAAGTAATTTGTAAATTACAGTATAATTTGTAAATCGAGGCAATATTTTGCTTCTAAGACCCCGTTTACACGGTACCGGACGAATTCGGCGGTGAATGTAAAAGGCGGAATGACTCTGCGGAATGGCATGTGGAATGGCATGCGGAATGAAAAATAATTAAAGAGAAACTAAAAAAAAACTTGTACGTTAGTAGTGTTTTCACCTTGAGTTGGTAAAGTTTTTTCGTATGTTTTTGCCGTACAAGCTGTCGTAAGTTAAACTCAGAGAAAAACTCTGAGCTCCAGACGGGACTCGAACCCACAACCTTCCGAATGCCAGCCAGACGCTCTCACCATTGAGCCACTGGAACTCAGATGGTAAAACAACCTCGGTCTACCATCTGAGTTCCAGTGACTCAATGGTGAAAGCGTCCTGCTGGCATTCGGAAGGTTGTGGGTTCGGGTCCCGCCTGGAGCTCAGAGTTTTTATCTGAGTTTAACTTACGACAGCTTGTACAGCAAAAATCATACAAAAAAACTTTAAAAAAAATTTGTTGATAAACGGACTAGACCCAAATGGTATGAAAACCTTGTCCAAAAACCCCCTCCCTCCCTCCCTCCCTCCCTCCCTCCCTCCCTCCCTCCCTCCCTCCCTCCCTCCCTCCCTCCCTCAAGTGCTTTGCATGTTCAGGCATATATAAGAATTACTATTACTTTACAGAATACTTCATGAATATTTTCTTCATAAGTATACCTTTTTGTACCCAACCTGCATAATCTTTTTGCTTTGTTTTCTAATAGTAAGGACTCTAGGATGTTTGAACTAGTAACTACTGTATCCTAAACAGTATTGTGCCAACTAGCACATATGAATAGGTCAATTCAAAGTTGTCAAACGAAAATATACAGATCGAGGTTGATAACGATAATTGAACCCAATCAAATCGGATTGCCGAATTCGAGAAGAAATCGGAATAAAAAGAACCATAGAATTTTCTAATTGAGCCCGCGTTATCACACAACGCGGTGTTTTTTTAATATTTTTTTAATTATTTTTCATTCCGTAAGTCATTCCGCAACCCACTCCGCGCAGAGTCATTCCTCCTTTTACATTCGCCGCCCATTCGGAACCGGTCTCGAATTAGTACGGTTCCGTCTGTTTTACACGGAAGACAAATTCGGAACCGTTCTAGAATTTGTACGGTTCCGCCTGTTTACACGGCGAAATATAGGACGAATTCGAGAGCGGTCTCGAATTCGTCCGGTACCGCGCGTGTAAATGTAACCTAAAGCCTTTCTATTTTACAAAATCTCAATTACTGTAATCTCATTTAAAGGGGCAGTAAGATGGAAAATCTTCAATTACGATTTTATCTAGAAGTACTTTCCGTATGAGGAAGCATTCCTTCGTCAAATTCATCAAACCGAGAGCCTAGCGTTCTTATTAAATCAGTACTCGTGTTCCAGAGATATTCAGGTTTTTGTAACATGCAAATGAGATGCCTTATGATCTCATCTCCTCAACACAGATCAAACAAACTCACCAAATGAAGAATATATCAAGCAACGACTGTGTACATTGCAATGTGCCATTCGCTTCGAAGTTTTAGCACAATCTGACCTATCATTTCCGTAGGTATTCCTCCTTTACGGAATTAAGGCCCGGTCAAACGAGGATGAGAGTTGATGAGAGTCGATGAGAGTTGCAACTCTCGGTCCCGTTTGACCACCAACTCTCATCGACTCTCATGCACTCTTATCAACTCTCATCAACTTTGAGCTGGTTCAAATTTTAATGAGAGTTGATGAGAGTTTTTGCTCGTTTGACCGGTCATGAGAGTTGGCATATGAGAGTTGATGAGAGTTTAGCGGCTGGCGGTTTGCACTTTGTAAAAACAGGCTCCACAAAAATCTGTCTATTTATTTGTCCAGTACGAGATTGTAAAAGTACGAACTTTGTTTACCTCGAAATTCGTTCCTAGCCTCCCTGCTACGCGCGGTAAATCCTACAACTCTCGTCAACTCTCATGGTCAACTCTCATCAACTCTCATCAACTTTCATCCTCGTTTGACCAGGGCATGAGAGTTGAGAAAACTCTCAGACAAACTCTCGCTTGCCAACTCTCATCAACTCTCATCCTCGTTTGACCGGGCCTTTAGTAGAGTAGATGACGTCATAGCGTATCTAATTTGTATTTTTTTAAAACCAATTAGATATCTTTGGAACGAGATGAGAAATTAAACAAGTGAAGAGGCTATTCTTCTTTATTTTAAACTTTTAAATAAAATCAAAATTGGGATAGACGATTTTGGCGTCTTACTGCCCCTTCCACCCTTTCACACCAAAGTTGACTTTTGATATTTTATTCTGGCTAACGCTGGACGATTTTATTCATCAAAGAGAGAAAACTGACAGTAAAAGATTTAAGCTTCAATTTAACATGTTTCAGTTTCAGTTTTCTTCAGCAGAACTCAATATCCTCCTTATTAACTTGCTCATTCTGCCCACCAAGCATGTCTTCCAAATTTGTTCGTCACATTGGCTCTTTGTTTTTGCAGAATGATTTATTAGCTTTGAATGCTAAGTCCCTTTTTTTGTAGGTTTTTCCGCCATCACAGGACAAACTGGACGTGAAGAAACTTCAGGACATTTCAGGAAATATTTTTGATTCACTTATGCAGTCTAATGGCCCAGGAGCTATAAGCTTGGCTTCTTCCGTGGGTTCAGTACTCAATTACATGGTTCAAAATGACGAATCTAATGCTACGGCAATGGAGAAAAGTGCCCAAAAGGAAGCAGCTAAACAGGTTAGACGTATAAAGAATTTATACGTAAATCGTATAATTCGTATAATTGTTAATAATGTAAATCGTATAATTGTTTTGAATGCAATTCGGGGGTAATTTCAACGAGCAAACGAGTCTACTTCTTTTTTTGCCTTTCTCGCCTATTTAGATCAGGGCACATATACTCACATCTCTGTCAACTATACCAGCAAAGGATATGTCATCTCTAATTCAAATGAGCGGAGCGGTTGGTACTTTAACTGAAAAAACAGACGAATTGTTGCCTGAAGCACAGGTAAGTTTATTATATGTATATGTGTTTATATGTTGCGAAGTTTGTATGTACATGTAGGTTTGTGTGTAGCTGTCTGTCTGTCTGTTTGTTTGTTTGTTTGTTTGTTTGTTTGTTTGTTTGTTTGTTTGTTTGTTTGTTTGTTTGTTTGTTTGTTTGTTTGTTTGTTTGTTTGTTTGTTTGTTTGTTTGTTTGTTTGTTTGTTTCTTGTTTTCTTGTTTACACTAGTTCGGCTTTTATTTGTCGTACTTTTAGATAAACAGCTTTAAAGAAAACCAGCAGTAATGTTCCAACACATTTTATTGTTCAGAATATTTGAATAAAGATCCCCTGTACTCTTTTATTTGTATTCAAATCAACAGCAATCTTCTCGCCAAAACCTTACAGGGCCGAGAAAAAAGCGTATTGACCCCCGAGGTCAATATCGTAAAATCCCGACCTCTCGGGAACCAATCAGCGCGCGTCGTTTTGCGTACCATATAATAACATGACTTAAACTTATCACTCCGAGAAACTCTTGTGACAATCGTTCTGAATATGTTTAAACCAAAAAATATGTATCAAAACGTTTTTCGCTTAAACACTTTTTGCATTGGTTTATTTTGACCTAAATATCTAATTTATCCTTGCTGTTGGTTTTCCCTGCAGGACGCTGCACTAAAGATATGTGGATCGCTGGCAGATAGTTTAAAAGGGTTTTCGGACGGTGACACTGGGTTTGAAAACGTTCAAAAAGGAGCTTCGAAAATAGTGGGCGTTATTGGTCAAATAATGGATGGTTTTTCAGCTAACGCTGCGTTATCAACGGAAAGCGGCAATCGTACCTCCTCTGTGAGTAAAGGCCAAGACACACCGGACGCGAAACCGTAACGCGACGCGATTTTTGTAATTTCGGAACCGAATAAATTCATCCCTCATGAGAAGCTTGATAAAATAACAATGACAGGAAAACTTGCCGATTCTAGTGCATACAAAACCTCCTTTTAAAAGCTGGAAAATCGCGTCGCGTTACGGTTTCGCGTCCTGTGTGTTTCAGTCTTAAACCATAATAGTCAAAGTTAGGAGTTGGCACAAGGAAGCAGGGCGAATTCCAGACAGACAGAATGTCAAAATGACATTTTGTCAAAATGTCAAAAAAGACAGAATTTCAAAATGACACTTGCAGATAAACTGACAAGAAGTTTTCTTACTGCAGTAAGAAAAAGTGGGGAAAGTGCATGTAATTGTAAACGTAAAATTTAAATACCCAATGGCTCACGAGAGTAAAGACAATTACTCACAAGAGACTACCTAAGAAAGAATTGTGAACGTTCATTCAGATCATTTTCTTTGTTATAAGTTATAACATAAAGAACTAGAAGTACAGGACAGTCAGAGGCTGCATATACCTCCGCCAGGCGGGTTATTATAGTCTAGAGATGTTTAAAAAGAAAACGAGCCATCCCGCTAACCATGACTAGCTCACGAGACCAACACATGCGCGTATGAATAAAATGCCTGATTGCACTCGTACCAAAATTTTGCAAATATGTTCGCTTAAAATATGGATAATGAGCGCAATCAAGCATTTCTTTTACACGGAGAATCTTGCGGTCAGATTTTTATTAATTTCGCATCCAAATTTTGACTAAATATAACTAAAATTTAATGGATTGGTCGTTGGTCTATGGCCAACCTTTCTCCAAACTTTCTTGAAAATCGGTGCGATACTTTTTGAGATATCCTGACAGGCAGGCAGGCAGGCAGGCAGGCAGACAGACAGACAGACAGACAGACAGACAGACAGACAGACAGACAGACAGACAGACAGACAGACAGACAGACAGGCAGGCAGGCAGGCAGGCAGGCAGGCAGGCAGGCAGGCAGGCAGGCAGGCAGGCAGGCAGGCAGGCAGGCAGGCAGGCAGGCAGGCAGGCAGGCAGACAGACAGACAGACAGACAGACAGACAGACAGACAGACAGACAGACAGACAGAATGAATGAATGAATCACATTTATTTCAGTACGGTAGTTTCATAAGTATAAAAACTTCTTTCCATGAAAGCCGTACATAAGTTAAAAAATACAATATTTTTGTTATTTTACAAATAAATACTAATTTACAAAAGATACTAACTATATACAATATATACATATATGGATGACAATTTCAAAGGAATAACTTCTTTTTAAATTCTGATTTAGACTGAGGTGTTTTCAGTTCAGAAGGAAGAGAGTTCCATAACTGAACACCTCTGTATGAGAAACTGCCTTTGTAACATTCTGTTTGTGGAATTCGAGTTGTTAATAAATTATGACGATTCTCTCTTAATTTATTCTTATAGGGACCCTGTTCCGAACGCTTAGTAAATAGGTCACTCAAATAGCTGGGTGCATTTTTGTTCAGAGCATTGTAAACCATAAGGCACAAATGTTTGTCCCTTCTAATGGTTAGATTATCCCATTTCAGCTCCTTTAAAATATCAGCCGATCTAACGTCATAACCTTGATTGGTTATTATACGAGCAGCGCGATTTTGGAGCTTTTGCAAACGAGTAGAGAGACCTTTGTTCAAATTTCCCCAAACAGTGTCGCAATAATCGAAATAAGGCTGGATAAGCGAATTATAAATAGTAAGTAATGTTCTGCGTGGAACAAATTTACGTGCTTGCTTTAGACCATTTATGGAACGACAAATTTTTGTAAACAAGTAATCGATTTGTTCGTTCCAGGTCAAAGTTTCATCCAAATAAATTCCAAGGCATTTAGCAGACTCGACTCTTTTGATAGGTTTATCACCAATTAATACAGGAAAAACTGGACCCAAATTGTCCAATTTAAACTGTGTACCAATAAACATGTACTCAGTTTTAGTGACATTTAAACTTAATTTATTCGCTTGTAGCCATTTGTCGACATTTATTAAGTCACATTTAACAGACAGACAGACAGACAGACAGACAGACAGACAGACAGACAGACAGACAGACAGACAGACAGACAGACAGACAGACAGACAGACAGACAGACAGACAGACAGACAGACAGACAGACAGACAGACAGACAGACAGACAGACAGACAGACAGACAGACAGAAAGAAAGGGGTAAAAACATAATGAAGTAAAGATAATATCTCATCATTAATAAGGTACTTCGCTTTGGTTAGACAAACTTACACACGCGAGGACTGAATTCAATATAATTATATCAATTTCTTGTCTCTGATCTTCTGTTATTGTTATTTAGGGTCAAACGAAAAGCTGCGTACATTTAATTGACAAAATACAAAATACTGTTCTCGACAATTTGGTCACGAATGAAGGAGCAGTCAACGTTGAAACAAACAAGCTGTCTTTGCAGGTTGAGAGAGTTAGTACAAAAGAACTTGGAAAGACTGCAAACACAGTGAAAAACGCTCGTTTTCTAGCTCCATTGGCTACTTCTCTTGGTTTAAAAGAAAGTAAGTTTTATAGCCTTTTTTTCGTACGATTTGTATTGCCATTGGTACGTTGTTGTTTCCCTGTTGTGTCATTTTTTTAAATTTAATTTTCCCATATTTTCCCTTTAGTTATAATTTTTTCATTCCTTGTGATTGCTTTTACTCTTTTTTTATTTTCTTCCTTTCTTTTATTTTCTTTTCTTTTTGTATCTACTGCGCATGCGTGAGTAGATACTATGCAATCGTTTTATCGTGCGTGTAATGTAATGTAATGTAATGTAATGTGATGTGATGTGATGTGATGTGATGTGATGTGATGTGATGTGATGTGATGTGATGTGATGTGATGTGATGTGATGTGATGTGATGTGGTGTAATGTGATGTAATGTAAAATAAAAGAATGCCTTCGGAGTATGCTTCGGAGCCAATAAAAACATAGAATAAAACGATTGACTCACGACAAACCACCGAAGCCAAAATAACTACTGTAAACCAAGTATTGCATAAGTTATTGCTGACAGCATGGAGCGAGATATTCAAGGAGCGGGATATTCAACAAGAGAAAGTTTTTCTATATGGCCTACAGTCTTCTATATGGCCTTCCAGGTTATCAAATTGATAAATTACAACGAATACAAAACGCAGCTGCTAGACTTGTACTTCGTCTTCCAAAGTTTTCGCATATTACACCAGCTCTAATACAATTACATTGGTTGCCTGTTAAATTCCGGATTATATTTGAATTATTACTTATCACCTTTAAGACTTTGCATGGACTTTCTCCGGTGTACCTACAAGATCTTATATCCTGGAGTTATAATTTAAGATATGGCCTTCGATCCTCTAATGCTGCAACCTCGTCCCCAGGGCATTTTGCCTCCACGTTGGGAGTCGGCGAAAATGGCCCTGGCATCGGCTGGTCGATTCTATAATCGGATTGGCCGGTTAAAAAACTTGATTAATTCAAATACAGTGTAATTTATTCATCAAAATATGAATTGCAATAAATCCACTCTGCGAAGCTCATCCAAAGAATTGTAACGATAGCCTTGGTTAAAGTCGAGAACAACATTAGATATATGTTTCTTCCCGACATTTAAATGTATCCTGGATAATCGTGGGGAGTATCATGATGAATAATGCTAGCCAGTTGCATTTATGATAAAGGTTCACATGAGTGATTCGGCAGAGCGTTAAATATTTGTTATTTATTATTCATGTATACGTATTATACAAAAACGAAACACAAAGACCGCATAAATTTTCTTGCCAAAACACCCCAAAATTCTGGGTGTCACGTGACCAGCCGATGCCAGGGCCATTTTCGCCGACCTCCAACGTGGAGGCAAAATGCCCTGGGGGCGAGGTTGCTAATGCTGCTAAAATACAACCGTTGACGTAATATGTAAAGGCCGACAATGAGGACTAGACCGGGTTTTCAAGTACGAGGAATTCGTTCCAGTCCGAGGCGAAACCGAGGACTGGAACGAATTCCAAATACTTGAAAACCCGGTCTATTACATGACTTCTCAAAATCACTTAGTGTATTCCCAAAATGAATTAGTGCATTAGTAATTAGTGTATGGATGAATAACCGATTGTGTGAAGTAATATTTCAAGTCCAAGGACTTTTTATTTTTTTCGTGCAATCACACGTCCTTAGAAAACAATAGTCCACGAGCGAAATATGCTATTAATAAATATTAGCATATTGTCGATGTAGATGACAAATAGTCATGCAAATGTCAGTGACAGGCTATGTTGAGAGCGTGATCTGCTTGGTTCCTATATCAGCCAATCAAACGCGTAATTCAAAACGAACTTTGAACTTCCCAACCGAGTCGGAATTTGACATTGATTGATATGTTTACGTAAGTTTTAAATGAGTGTTTTCGCGGGAAATTCTCATCCGGCTGTATACCGACATCTCATATTAATGCAAGCGAGAATTTATCCCACCTACTGGTCTAGCCCGCTTGGCCGTTGTGTTATAAAACGCAACGAAATTTTTAAGAGGAAAATACCTATGCAGCTAGATTGTACAACGTATTACCATTTATCAACTTTCTAATGATTTCAAATAATATGAAAAGTTCAAGCGCTATTTTTCTAACTATGGGCGCGCATTAGAATGCCAATTGTTGATTACTGCAGTCTACATGCACTCCATTCTTTATGAGCAAGTGATCTAACATTTGGCCATGGCATTCAACTCATCATGCGTTAAACTTTAAAGTACTACTTTTTTACTACATATAAAAAACTTGGCACTATCCTTGCGATCTAGTTTCTTCTTTTTATTTCTCTTTACATCGTATTTTTTATTATCTATTAACAATTTACTAGTTTTGTTTTTTAAAATTGTTTTTCTCTTTCTAAACAATAAATGCAATTTTACGTTTTAAAGTTGTGATGGATCCAAACAATACTTATCTTCAAATGCAAGCTGTCGACGTTAAGGTATGATTACTAATGTCAGACATACAAATTTCCTTGTGACAGTTTTCAAATATATGATACAGAACTCATTTCTCTTACATTTACAGACACCGTCACTGAGCTTATATGCACTTAGACGTATGCAAAGCAAACAGACAGACAGACAGACAGACAGACAGACAGACAGACAGACAGACAGACAGACAGACAGACAGACAGACAGACAGACAGACAGACAGACAGACAGACAGGCAGGCAGGCAGGCAGGCAGGCAGGCAGGCAGGCAGGCAGGCAGGCAGGCAGGCAGGCAGGCAGGCAGACAGACAGACAGACAGACAGACAGACAGACAGACAGACAGACATTTACCTGCTCCGATTATGTCCTAAGTAATGTAGGATCCTCGAAGTTGTTCGGGAAAATTTACTATTTAAATTGTGTTTATTAGATGGCAGTTTTTGACAAGAATCCATTCAGTTGGGGCAGGTCCAGCAAAACCATTACTTCTTTCGTTGTTGATGTAGTCCTGGAATCTAAGTTGAACATTTCTTCGAACTTCAGCGAGGAAATCACCATTACTCTGCCACGTGACTCGTCTCAGTTCCCCAAGCCCAATTACTTCTTTATGAAACCTAATGAAATAAATACAACGACGAATACCAAACAATATCTAAAATTCCGTTGCTTCACAAGAAGTAGTAACTACACGTCGATGAATTTTGAAATGCACCCCGATGACCTTGGTATACATCTTACAGTTTACATTAAGAAGGGAAGTAAACCAGACATCAAGAATAAGGACTTTGATATGTATTTTGAATTACCGAATTTTAATGGTTGTACTGTCAAGGATAACGATGTCTCCATGATCAATATGTCTGACCGGGATAAACGTGAACCGATTCGCATTGATCCCAAGAATTGTTCAAGACATCCTTATACCGTTTTCATTTCGAATATTGATTTCAACGGCACTGGAAAGTATTGTTTTGGTAAGCATCTGAAAACATCAGAAATACCTTCCTTCCTTCCTTCCTTCCTTCCTTCCTTCCTTCCTTCCTTCCTTCCTTCCTTCCTTCCTTCCTTCCTTCCTTCCTTCCTTCCTTCCTTCCTTCCTTCCTTCCTTCCTTCCTTCCTTCCTTCCTTCCTTCCTTCCTTCCTTCCTCCTCCCTCCCTCCCTCCCTCCCTCCCTCACTGCCTGCCTGCCTTCCTTCCTTCCTTCCTTCCTTCCTTCCTTCCTTCCTTCCTTCCTTCCTTCCTTCCTTCCTCCCTTCCTACCTACCTCGCTCCCACCCTCCCATTCCTCCCTGCCTTCCTTTCTTTCTTCATTCCTTCTTGTTTATATTTCTTCTCTTTTTTTTCCTCCTCCCTTTTCTTTCTTCCACGTTTACTTCCATCACCTTGGTTTTGGTGACCCTTTTCGTTTCCATCTTCAGTTCTCTCTGTTATCCTTTAAATTTATTTTCTTTAGCCGTCGAACATGTCCAATATATGCATAATAACACAGAGTCGGACGACAACCACACACTTTCTGAGTCGCGACGAAGGCGCTCGGTTTCCTGTGAAGTTGGCAAGAAACGTGTCCGTCGTTCATGCGTTATTATCCCTACTGTTCCTCCTAAACCGACTGATCCTCCAGCCATCGAGATCCTAGTAGCAGACAATCTTGGCTTTGATGGAAAGTTCTTTTTTCCTAACCAAACTCCAAATTATAACCTAACAATGTTTGAATCAAGTTGCGTTTTTTGGGACGTTGTGAATGAAAAATGGATTGGAGAAGGTTGTAGGGTAAGAAATATAGTATAATATGCCTAAGATTGGTTGCTTTGAATTACTTTAAAAGTATCGGACAGTTTTCTGTTATGTCTAAGCATAGTCAATCGAAATATGGTCTGGAAACTCAGCTAAAGTCTTTGGTCTATCTTTTTGTTCGCCTTTATGCAGTTTTGTGCACGGTGCACGGTCACTGAACACATTGTATTTTAGTATAATGAGCGAATTGTCCAATAGCAACGTTTCACTTCAATCACTCAACCGTGCTATTTAAATATTAATAAACCTAATACAAAGGATGTGCACGGTGTAAGGTACGGTTCAACATAAAATCCCAGCTCATTATAGGCGTTTGAAGTTTCCCGAGTTTCCAGACCATATCTCGATCGACTATGGTCTAAGCCGGGGAACTGACAAGACGGGCCAAGTGTCAGTGTTGACAATCAATATAATTACAGCTGGACGACACCGATGCTTTAATGCTTTAATGAAATACTCCTAAATCAGTGTTATTACACTATACTAGGAGGTTTACAGGTACATAACTAAAATTATATATTATAATATAGTACATATGATATATATCAAAACAAAGAAAAAGGAGGAAAAAAACAACAACTAATAAATGATTTAAATATACAAGTAATATATAAGAAACTAAAATACAAAATCAATCAATAAGATGGATGACAGAGGGACTTAATTGTAGGCATAGGAAGATGTCCTTCGACATCCGCAGTACCCGGGCACCGTGCTGGGCACGAGCACCCGCAAATGGTAGAACATGTGGAAAATCGTCTTTGAGTCTCTAATTCAAATCTCAACAGCTTAACCTAAAACCTAATCATAAACCTGAACCTTAACTTCAGCGATCAGCAAGCAGTTTTTCGAAGACGATTTCTCACGCAACCTACTTTTGGCCGATATCAAAATGGGTAGTTCAATTGCCTGATTATCTTTGAACTAGAATGTCAAAGATTTTTAGTTAATTTGCCGTTTAATCCACTTGACAGAAATTTAAACAAACTTACTAGAATATCAAAGGCAGTAGATATTTGGACGGCTTTAGCTAAATAATTATGGTTAATCATCTAAATTAAATAATTTGACCTCGCGCGCGTTTTATTTGCTAGATCGTTTTTTTTAGGTAATTTCCAGTTTGAATAATTTTTGGGATTTTTTTTTAATCCTGACAGGTTGCCTCTGGTACTAATAAATATCAAATTGTGTGTTACTGCAACCATCTTACGTCATTTGGAAGCGATCTTCTTGTTGCTCCAAACCCCATTGACTTTGATTCAGTTTTCAAGAACTTTGATAGTCTTTCTGATAATGTGGCTGTCCTCATATTGATCTCAGTCATTCTTGGTTTTTACATTATTGGCGTTCTCTGGGCCAGACGAGCTGACAACAAAGATGTGTTAATGGTATGTCTTGCTGTGTCATGTCAATCACTTAACGTGAATTCTGAAATACATACGTATTGCTGCAATAATTATGCCATGCCCACAACCGTCTAACAAATCTTGCCGACATTTATTCAAACATTTCGACAAACAAAGGTCATAAGAAGTTGACATGGAAACATTCTCAATAGGGAGGTTTAGATCCAGTGCGAGTTCGAGTATCGCCACGAAGAGAACTAAGTCACACTCGAACTCGTACATCCATAACTCGACGGGGCACGCCAAACCATGAACCATTTCTTCTGAATTTAGTTATTCGCTTCTACATTTTTTATTCGTTATTTATTTCCTTTCAGCTGGGCCCGAAGATAGTCCATCCTGAAGGATCTTATAGTTACCTCATTACATTGTACACTGGACAAAGACAAGAAGCTGGAACCACAGCAAGGGTTGTTTTCAAAATGAGTGGTAGTGGAGACGATACATCACCCGTCAGGCTGCGCGATCGCCACAGGCCATGCTTTAAACGAGGACAGGACAACGCGTTTGTTGTTTCATATCCCCGGGGAGTTGGCGACCTCAATTATGTACAAATATGGCATGATAACTCTGGTAAGATGATAGATAGTGACAGAAAATTTCTACGTAACGGTATTTGCGTATTGCATACAGACTTACGTACACATATACACATGCGCATACCTACTATATATATATATATATATATATATATATATATATACTTGCCTATTACCCAACTACCTATATATACCGAGCCACTTACACCCAAATGCCTATATGGAGTCTTCTGCAGCCTGCCAAATTTTTTAGGGGGATCTGGGGGCATGCTCCCACGGGAAATTTTGAAATCTAGAGTCTCTGAAATGCCGTTTCCTGCATTTTAGGACAAGAATTTACAGAATTCTAAAGGTCCAAAAACGTCATAAAATACTAAAAAGACAACACTTTTCCGGACATTGAATATCTGCATTCAAATTTCTTTATTATATCTTTATTCAAAGTCGTGGGTTAGCTAGGGTTAATGATTTTGTTAATCATAACTTTATTACTGGCCTTGTTAAAAAGTGGGGGGGGGGGCAAACATATTCTGCCCCTCCCCCCCCCACCAAAAATGGGGGGGGCAGTGGGGGGGGGGGGGGCAGTGGGGGGCCCACTACCCCCGCGCTTCCGACGCCCCTGTATACAAGTGCATCTAAAATATCAAATATTTTTCCATTTAGTATAAACTAAGTGCTTTTTTAAAGCACTTAGTTTATACTGCTATAAACCAAATATGTTGACCAAATATGTTGATATAAACCAAATATGTTGACTTTTCCATTATGTAGACATTGGAGTTTGTGAAGTTATATGTCATACACGAGGAGGAGTGTTTCATCAGGATTTCCAAACACCGAGACTTTTGTTGAAAACCGAGGCGAAGCCGAGGTTTTTGAACAAATTTCGAGATATTTGGAATCCTGATGAAACACTCTTCCGAGTGTTCTGTTTTGTTTTCTGTTCATGAATTATTAATGAATTTGAGAAGTAAAGTTCGTTTGGTTCTATTGTAGGATCTTCGCCGTCGTGGTACCTTAGTCGTTTGTCGGTGAAAGATTTGCAAACGGGACAACTGTGGTCGTTTGTTTGTGAAAACTGGTTAGCTGTAGAGTGTGAGGATGGTCAAGTATGCCGAGTGCTTCCTGTAGCCAGCGATGAAGAACGGATTAATTTCCGTCATTTGTTCACGGTGCACACCATAAAAGGCCTATCAGATGGCCATATTTGGTTCTCAATCGTCTCTAGACCACCAAGCAGCAACTTCACACGCGTCCAACGACTTTCGTGCGCCCTATGTCTGCTATGCTCCACTATGATCACAAGCGCAATGTTTTACAACATGGGGAGTCAGGGACCCAGTCCATTTTTATTTCACATTGGCTCACTGGTTATTGACTTGAAACCATTTGTTATCGGCCTGCAAAGCAGCATAATCATTGTGCCAATAAATGTAGCACTGGTGCAGATTTTCCGCAATCTTAGACCCAAAGAGGAAAAGAAGAGCAATAACTGTTCCGTGGAAAATGATAAAGATGAACAAGGAGGAGGGAATAAAATTGAGGAAGCAGAGAATTTGCAACCTGCAAAAGGCAAACTTCCTTACTGGTTTATCTACATTGCGTACGGTGTTTGTTATCTTACATCTGCTACTGCAATATTCTTCACATTACTCTATAGCATCCAGTGGGGAAAGACGACCTCGAAGCAGTGGGTTACCGCCATGGTAACCGCGTTTTTCCAATCTGTGTTGCTTCTACAGCCAATAAAAGTAGCTCTTGGGGCAATCATTTTAGCACTGGTCATCCGTAAACCTTGTGAAACCGACGAAGAATGTAGCGATGTGTCGTTGCATGAATTAACAGAAAAAGAAAAAATAGCAATGAAAATCCGCATAAAGACTAGAAAAGCTAAGTATTACAGGTAGGACGTGATGATGTGGTGTCTCATAAATAAGGTGCGAGAGTTTTAAAACAGAAATGAAAGAACGGCGAAAGAAATAGAAGGACAAATTTGAAAATTCAACAAATTTAACTCTTTCCTGTCCAAATTGGTGTTGGTTATTTTATTCTGGCTAACGCCAGACAATTCTATTCAGATCTGGGGGAGCCGTCGGACAGGAATGAGAAGCTGAGCACTAAATCATGTATGAATCAGAGTTTTACGATCCCGAAAGCAATAAAACCGAAGACAAGTCTATGTCACGGCAGTCACGCTATACGTTATGTTGTTTAAAATAACCATATATACTTAGTATATAGGTTAGTTACCGAAATATAGGAGATACCTAAGCTAACGTTACCTCGGCCCTACTTAGTTAATTCATGATACAGATGATATATGTCGTTATTTAACCGTAAAATAGTATTCTAGACGTAGTTTTAAAGCAATATAGTAGGTAAGTAGGTTATTTAATATGCAAGATCACCAACCTGTATATTAACCGCGGTACATCAAAAGGAATCGACGCATGAATGAACCAAGCCTCTCCCCAGGCTTTTAACGTATATTTATTAACCTTGACTGCTTGGTCATTAGGAACATCAGATCTCGGTCAATCAATGATAAGTTGTTATTGCTTATCAGAGTTGGAAAAAAGCTGCGGGTATGCGGGTACCACCCAGAGGAAGGTTTACTTTAGTGAGGAAGGTTTAAAGTGAAAACACGTGAAACAACACATTCGGTAATCTGATAAAGTTACAACTGACCAAACAAGGTGTCGAGAAGAAAAGCGATTTGCAGCAAAACATTGGCTAACCAACAATTATGCAGCAGTGGCAGCAGTTACATGTGTGAGACATGTACGCTGATGTCTGCTGTGATGTCTGTATCTTCGCAGCAGTCGAGGGTAGTTAGTATATAGGCTGTCAGTCAGCAGCGGTCAGTTATCAGTAGCTATATTGTAGTATGCCAAAGCTTACCTATGTAGGAAAACATGTAGAAAATCAAGGTAGTCCTACTGTAAAAGTCACGCAGTATTTATGAACGTTGCAAAACACAAAATTCTCTATATTTCGAGGAAGGTTATCTAAACTTAAAAACCCATCCGGAGGAAGGCTGAATACTTTTTCCAACTCTGTTGCTTATATGTTGTTATTTTTCACATGTGATTAGAACACATGAATTTTTTAGGAAATTTAAAATAGGCAACTTTTTATTTGGAATGTAATTATGGGTGTATCAGTGTATTATATAACCATCTTGATTTAGCTATTGCATCAATTTACAGTTTTTGGCGTCGATACGTGTGTAGTGAATGTAGGGTTTTTTCTCTCTATTATTTTAGTCCACCAGATCCCGTCAAGTTAAAGCGAGCCCGAATAAAGCGTCTTAAGGAAATAAAGATGAATGCTGTTTTAAAAGAGATCGTTGTATTTTTTGTCTTTCTTGTTTTACTTATGGAGGTAGCACATCACCATCGAGATCCTAATACTTTCTTAATGACGAAAACATTAACTGAAACCTTTGAAGAAGTCGATGCATATTCAATTGATCTAGCTTCAGTAAGTGTTAGGACTAAAATATTTTGATGCCTTGATTTTTGTATTAACGTCTTCATTAAGGTTTGCAGGGTCATTTCGGTAAAGCGCTCTCAATTCGTCAGAATTTATGCCACAAAAATTATAAAACAAGATATTGTTAGAAAGCTATTATTTGTAGAATGCAATGTTGTATTTGATTTTGCGATAAACACAAACCAATAATAGTTGCAATTTTTTCAAGTAAAACCAGAGGGCTTCACTTGGGGCGACTTAAGAACAAAGCGTTTCATTTTCTTCAAAACATTTTTTCGCAGTTCGATTCCGAGATAAATTTCCAGCAAAACGGTGTCAGCGTTTTTTATTTATTACCTGGTTTCGATTTTATGACTTATTTGTCCGAATGTTGGTCAAAAAAGAGCATTTTCGACGTTATCAAAAAACGCTGATTCGACATATCAATTTGGTTTGACAATACAACCTCATTCAAACCATAGCAGAATTTCAAATATTGCAACTGCGCATTGCTATACGTAAAATTATGATTTTACGTATAGCAATGCGCAGTTGCAATATTTGAAATTAGTTTACAATACAATACAATACAATACAATTTTATTTAAAGTGATCAAATGCGCTTAGCTAATCCAGCTAGTTTACAGGCATGCCACTATTTAGATAAAAATATAACTACTATAAACTATAAAATACTAATCTATTATAAATTTTCAGAAATTTGTTCTATATAATAAATAATGTAAAGTATTTAATTTATTCTGCGTCCAAGTTTCGTATCAATTTGATAAATAAATTAAAATTGTTTGTTTCTCTCGCAGGTTCTGGCAGTGAGTTCCAAAGTTTCGCAGCAGTGTAGCGCCATGATTTTAGTCCATATGTTGTTGTTTGTACTTTAGGAAGTTCTAGTATGTTCGATCCTCGAAGATCGTAGCGAGAATTGCGCTTTGATAGTAGTTCTTGTATTGTAGTAGGAGACCTTGAGTTGGTTAAAGCATTAAAGACAGTTTTTACTATTTTACAGAGCCGTTCGTTTGAGAGCGTTAAAAGCCCCATGTCCTTTAAGAGAGTTTCATATGATGTGTTTCTATCGTTGAATACGAGGCGGATGGCCCGTTCATTAAGTTTTTCCAGCTTTGTTGCACATCTTTTACTGCAATTATGCCATGTTTCAGAGCAGTATGTAAAATGCGGTAAAATAAATGCGCGATATAGGTCCTTTTTTACTTCAATTGGCAACATCTTCTTCATACGTTTCAAGACAGATATTTTTTGATTAACTTTTCTGCATATTTTGCTGACTTGTCCCTCGAATTTTAGTTTGTCGTCGATTGTTACTCCTAGAAGTTCAATTTCGTTGGTTGTTGGAATATCTCCATCTCCGGTTTGGAACTTGATGGGCTCCTTGGTTTTGCCAATAATCATTGCCTGATATTTTGCCGCGTTTCTCTTCATTCTGTTTTGGTCAAACCATGCATCGGCGCGACGTAAATCGCTGTCTATAGCAAGTTTTAATTTTGTCAGATCTTTTTCAGTGTGAAATATTTGTGTGTCATCTGCATATGTACTTAGAGCGCACTGTTTAATTGTATACGTTAAGTCATTCATGAAGATGTTAAACAGCAATGGTCCCAAGATTGTCCCTTGTGGGACACCCTTTGATAACTTTTGCCATGTTGAATACTTATCGTTTAGTTTCACTCTTTGGTATCGATTGGAGAGGTAATTTTTAATCAAGCTTATCGTTTTTCCGTCGACACCATATTCCTGTAGTTTCAATATAAGAAGATCGTGCGGCATGGAGTCAAATGCTTTTGACAAATCCATTGAGACAAGTCCGACAACTTTCTGTTTGTCTAGTTCTTTTCTCCATTGTTCTGTTAGACTTAATATAGCTGTTTCGCACCCGTGATATTTTCGATATGCAAATACATACTTGTGATAGATCTCTTCAAAATGTGGACTCATGCGTTTATGAATGAGTGTTTCAAAAACCTTTGATAACGCTGATAAAATAGTTAGTGGTCGATAATTTATTTTGTCTAATTGGGATAATTTTTTGTAAGCCGGTGTGATTTCTCCAAGTTTCCACTGGCTGGGTATTGTACCGATATCTAATATGTAATTAAACAAAGTGCTAAAAGGTGTGCACAGGACTTCTGCCGATTCTTTTATTGCGCGTGGGGGAATTAGGTCACACCCCGTCGCTTTTCTTGGTTTAATGTCTTTCATAATTTCGAACACCTCTTCCGGTTTTGATTTTTCTAAGGTCAAGGTTTCTATATCACCTAGATTCTTTTGTATTTCTGACATATCTGGGTTTGGATAAGCCTGGGTGAGATCGTTAGGTTTGGTTGAACTTGAGAAATATGTGTTTAAACACTCTGCTACTTCTTGTTGGTCCCTAATGATTTTATTGTTTTCTTTTAGTACAATTCCATTATTTCCCCTGTTCGTGTTTTTTCGCGAATTGATATAAGGTTTTATCGTGTTCCAAAATTTCCGTTGATCAACGTTTTTGTCTGCACAAAGATTTTGAAAATGTTTTTGTACAGCTCGTCTTCGCATGCTGACTACTCTATTGCGTTTTATTCGGTAGTTATTCCAGTCTTCCGCGTTTCGTGTTTTATTAAACTTTTTCTTGAGTTTATCACGTTCCCTCATGGCTTGACGTATTTCTGCTGTTATCAACTTGGAGTTAATTGATATGCGCTTCTTAAAAGACTTTATTGGGGCATGATCGTTAAGTGTTTGTGAATAAAGTTTTTCCCAGCACCAGTAAACATCGTCTGGATCGTCGAAAGTGTACGCTACAGAAAATGGAACCATTGCAAGGTCTTTCAGGAAAGATTTTTGATCGAATTGCTTAAATGATCGTGTTCTAATTGTAATTGCCTTCGGATGTTGTAGTTTTTTATTTAGTACGGCGTAAACCAAATTATGATCACTCAGGCCCGTTTCGATTATACCAGAGTCTTTTAGAAATCCTGGTACATTGGTTAGAATAACATCAATACATGATGCTCGGTTTGCTGACACTCGCGTAGGTATATTAATTACGGAATCTAAATCATAGATGTCGCATATGTCTAATAGACATCTTCCTTCTTTATTGTTGCGTAGTGGATTTAATAGATCGCAGTTAAGGTCTCCAATACATATAACATTGTCAGATATTGTTGTGGCAATGTCTAAAACGGACGAAATTTCTGAAGTAAACGTGGTGTTGTCGATAGATGGTGGTTTATACGCGCAGATCAGTGCCAATTTTCTCTGTCCGATATTTATATCTATGAGTAGGGTTTCTACCGAGCTACACTTTACTGGTTTCCTTACTGCTATTATGCTGTTGTGTATGAAAGCTGCTACACCGCCTCCTCCTTTTACTCTGTCCCGTCGAAATAGTTTGTAATCATCCACGTTGAATTGGGAGTTCGGAAAAGTTTTATCAATCTTAGTTTCTTGAATTAGCAGTATATCAAACGCCTTGTTTAGAAGCCATTCTCTTATTTCTTCGAATTTGTTTGGCAGACTATTAACATTCAGGCTGGCTATTATACAATTTTTATTATAATCATTTCTTACTTGTTGAATGTGAGGCTGTGCTTCTCCCTCAATGTCCAAATAATTTACTTCAGCTTCAACTGCAGGGCGCTCCATTTGTTGAATAAACTCAAAAAAAACATACAGAGTTTTATATTCCTGTGTACACAGTGGTAGGTATAGGCCACTATTTACATATCAATTAACACCAGTAAATACAACAAAAGCAAAGTGAAATATGCAAAAATTGCAAAAGATTACAATATCTATAATTGCAACAATTTTTCTAAGTGATACAGTTAGTTTTTTATTCCATATACACTTCAAGCTTATGGGCTTTCTTTGAACCTACTGTATAGCTTTAAAATGTAGCAGAAAGTGAAAGGGTGCTTTCCCTTGGAGCCTGATGATTTATAGCTCTTCATATTGTTACAGAGACGTGATTATTTATTGGAAAGTTGACTTGCACATACTTTCCCGTACATGCATTCTTCTCAATAAGCCCTCCTTTCTCAATAAACCTACTTCGTCTAATAAGATTCCTTGTCTAACAAATTCTCGTTTTTTAGTTAATATAATCTATTTTTTTCAATCAGATTTCTGACGAAGACTCACTATGGATGTGGACTCGTGAAACTCTTATTCCTGGACTTTACGCTGGGGATTGGTACAATGGGGAAAAAAGCAAAAAAGGTTATATTGCAAATATGCAGGGTTACCTCGTGGGAGTCCCTCGCATAAGATTACTTCGAGTCAAGAAAGGTAGTGTTAACAATACTAGCTTATTCTATAGCCAAGTGACAAAAAACATAATCGCTGTCTGTCTGTCTGTCTGTCTGTCTGTCTGTCTGTCTGTCTGTCTGTCTGTCTGTCTGTCTGTCTGTCTGTCTGTCTGTCTGTCTGTCTGTCTGTCTGTCTGTCTGTCTGTCTGCCTGCCTGTCTGTCTGCCTGCCTGCCTGCCTGCCTGCCTGCCTGCCTGCCTGCCTGCCTGCCTGCCTGCCTGCCTGCCTGCCTGCCTGCCTGCCTGCCTGCCTGCCTGCCTGCAGAGTTTGTCTATATGTCTGTCTGTTCATTTTTGTCTGAAACAATATTCAATTCTAAGCATATGTTGAAAACGTGCAATAACACATGTGAAATTTTGCTACTTTCTTTTTTCTACGTTATGGAACAACTTGACCAGCTATTAACAACCAGTGTTTGTTTCATTAAACTATAGACTCCTGTCGTGTGACAAGCTATTTTAAAGAAAGTATTCCACATTGTTACAGTAGTTATTCCATCACAGATGAAGAAGACCAATCCTTCAATGTAGGTTGGCAACCGCTGGTCACTAGTACTTCGCGAAGCCGTAGAGACATACGTGACCTTGAGACCGAGAAAAAATGGCTTGAAATGATGCTGAAACAATACGGGACAGAACATTATCGAGAAAAACGTCGGCAAAAAAGAGTAGTAGATCCGATTAACAGTGGAAAAAATCGACGAAAGAAAAAGCGGCTTTTAAAAACCGCCAGTCCCAAACTATACGTGGTCAATGGTAATGCTGTTTTGCCAGGTGGGAAGATTTTATCTTGTCTTGAAAGATGGCGTCATCAGACAATGACTAAACTTCGAGGCTTTCCCTACTGGGGCACGATTGCCATGTACAGTGGTGGTGGTTATGTCGCTAACCTTGGCTACGAACCGCTGGTTGCTTATACTGTTGTTGCTGATTTGCACTCAAATGGTTGGATCGACGTTCAAACCCGAGCCGTTTTTGTAGAATTTACCGTATACAATGCAAACACTAACTTATTTGGTATCACTTCGATTTTTATGGAATTCCCTTCTTCTTCATCAGCCATTACCAGAGTTCAGTATCAGGTCGCGCGGTTCTACCTTCATATGACTGGTGCTCAAACGCTGGCTCACGTCCTGGTCATATTCTTTATGCTGTATTTCCTCTACCGAGAAGGGAAATTGGTCTATAAACAACGCTGGGCTTACTTCAAGAGTTTTTGGAACTGGGTTGAAATTATTCTCGTTTTCTGTGAATTCGCCACCATTGTCCTTTTCCTCGCACGTCTTTACGAAATCGATCAGAATTTAATTCAGTTACGAGAAAACCCAAATGATTACGTTGGTTTTCAACATGCTGGCAACGCTGACGCTGCTCTGTCATATGTTCTTGGTGTGTTGGTCTTCTTCTACATTCTAAGAGTCTTACGTCTGTTGAGATTCAACAAAAACTTCCTGGTCATCGGCAAGACGTTGTCGCGAATTAGCAAACCAATCCTGAGCTTCTGTATTCTCTTTTTCTTTGGTTTCGTTGCGTTTGGCTTGTTTGCGTTTTCAATTTTTGGCTCAGAACTAGAAGAATACAGCTCTTTCGTGATGACAATGGTGACTCAATTCAGCATGACTTTGGGGGACTTTGATTTCCAAGCTTTGGTGATAGTGAATCCGCTCTTGGCCCCGCTCTATTTCTTTGCTTTTATCGGATTAAACATAATAGTTTTAATGAACGTATTTTTAGCTATTATCAACGACTCCTACGCAGAAATCCAGGAAGAAAACACAAAAATCGAGAACGAATACGAGATTCTTGATTATGTCACTAAAACGTTTATTAAAAGCATCGGATGGTATCGTGGAAAAGGTTCTCTGAAAAAGAAAGACAAGAAGAGAAAGAATAAAAAGAAAAGTAAGGATAACTTAATTCCCGCTTCGACTCAAAGATGTTTTGATGCATTAGACCGCCGTGCTAAAAGATTGGACAAGCTCATCAAAGGAATGGAAAGAGATCCAGAAAGCGCAATGGAAGAACGGTTTTTATTCCTAATGGAAATCATTATGGAGGATGATGATACACCGAAAAACGCGTGAATTTAGCGAGCTTAAGCTATATTTCATGGCCGCTTTATGATAATATTTAACTTGCAAAGAAAACTAAATTATTCTGACACTCGCAATATCACGCACACTTTTCTTCCACATGGTATTCGGTGTTATAAGAGATTATTAACCGAGAACGAGATCTGGGAAAATATCAGACTACTTTCCCGTACAGAGTAAACGAGGTTAACCCTTTCTTTGGCAACCGATGCAGCCTTTAGTATTTTACTCTGACTAACGCCAGACGATTTTACTCGTCAAGGGGAGAGTTCTTGGGCGCCAAGGGGTTAATAAATCGTTTATTATAATGGCTATTTCAAAGTTTTTCTATTCTTGGTTTTCATCTGACGTCACGGCGGCCATATTGGTGCACAGAAACAATGAAGTGGCAGCCATATTGGTGCATAATCTTTATCCTATGAAAATCTAACTCTATTCTTATTCAAATATTTTGTATTGGTTCACCACCCCAACGGGGGCCACCAATCACGTGAGTGAAAATGATCCATTCTCATTGTGTCGAAATTAGTGTAAAAGCCTAAAAATAGCTGACGCCAACAAAATGGACAGCGGTCCGGATACGAAAAAGGAGGGACAGTGATCCAGATACGCATTTAATGAACAGTGCGTTGACCAATCAGAATTCAGGATATTTCAAAGCAATATAATAAATTCAATTATGAATCTTAAGCTTTAAAGTATTATTTACAAGACATACAATGAACATTCTATATCGGGATTTACTATAACTTGCCGGGAGGAGAGTTTTTCCTATGAAGAGTAAAATAGTCTCGTTAGCCAGAGTAAAATACATGAGACTTGAGCGTTGGATGCAGCCCAGAAAGAGTTAAGAGGTTTTTTCAACTTGTTCTTATTTAAGCGACCGCAACCACTTTTTGGTCGGAACCTTTGGTATTTTCTATTATTTTTTAGCCAGCACTCGGGTATAGTTTTTTTTTTATTTGTTTTTTTGGGGTTTTTTTTATTTTACAAGATTTGCTAGATAATACACACGTACAATCAACAAATATAAAGGAAATAAATAGTGATATAAATTAAATACAAAGGCAGGGACTGACCACAGAGATAAATCTCCAACAACGGGGTCCCAATTTTAGTTTAATAAACTAAAATTGCACACTTTGTAACATATTTCTAGTGATGACAACTCATATTTCGCAAACTTTTCCCATACCCGTCATCATTCGCTACATATCATGTTTCAATTTTCTTGTAAATTGTAATGTAATGTAATGTAATATAATGTAATGTAATGTAATGTAATGTAATGTAATGTAATGTAATGTAATGTAATGTAATGCATTACATTGCAATGTACTGTTAAAGAAATTCAACATCGCCGTCCGTGTTTATATAGCCTGATGCAACTGAACACGATCATCGTTAGGGTATCATTTCTTTTATGAAATAAGACTACAAAATGTGCCGTGATGTCACAACCGTGTTTGCATATCCTGAAATAATAAAAAAAAAATGACGATTCAGTTCACAGTGTGCGTAAAGGTGCTGTTACACGATGCGATTTTTCTTGCAACTTGCAAGAAATTTACATATGGAAAAAAAATCGCAGGAAGGGTGTTACACGTTCAGCAACGTGCGATTTTTGTTGTAAGTTGCAGCAAAAAGTAGAACCCATCCAACTTTTCTTGCAACTTGCAACACGGCAAAAATGACAAAATCGCAAGTTGCTATATACGGGGTGTTACACGGTGCGATTTGTTATGCAACTTATACAACATTCATTGATTGTTGCAAGTTGCAAGAAAAATCGCATCGTGTACCAGCACCTATTAGTTATAAAATATAATGCAATGTACATGTTACTTCAGTGTGCTCATGCACACAGGATCCCAGTATACACTACTTTATTAAAATCAATGGCCATCATTTGCATGTGGTTATCACATGAAGAACGAGCACTAAACGCAGTGCGAAGTATAAGAAAGCAATTTTATTCTTAAAATGTCTGATTAAACGTCAGTCTTCATATATAGATACTATATAAACGTTCTCGTAAACGTTTTGGTCGTAATTTGGGTTTGCCCCATTCATTAACATTAATTTTTTGAAGGTTATTGGAATCGAATGGTGATTTTTCTCTTAAGCGACCACTCTATTTAGCAACCTCGTTCTCGTGCATTAATGCATGTATACTTTAAGGCGGCTCGAAAGTCTAAAGCACAAGAAATTATCGTTTCCTCCCATAAAAAGGTTTGGCACAGGTCTCATGAGCTTCCATTTAGTTCATTGCATAGTTCTAGTGGTAGTCTTTATTAGCATATACCTCGCAGGTGAATAGTGCTTTTCACGCAATCTGATTGGTTCCTCTAGCTCGGTATATCCTGCACTATTCACCTGCGGGCAAAACAAAATGGCGGCCAGTTTTGCTTTGTTTACGGACGCAGGAGATTTTGTTGATAAACAAGACTGATGTTGTGGAATAATGAGAAAAGTCAACAAAATTAAGTAGAGAGTGTCCACAGGTGTGTTTCTTTACAATTTACTACCCATTAATATATTCAAATTAAAGTTGTATTAAAAAAATGTTTTGTCGACAAATATCGAGTACGCCAAGTGTCCAAGTTGCTAGCGGCCGTGTCTTATTAAAATACCGAAAAATATAAGTTAAGAATATTAAACTTGTTATTTCATTTATGAGGTATATGCTAAAACAATTATTCACCTCAGTGTCGGTGAATAGTGTGGATATTCGCCTCGCCGAAGCGGCTGGGTGAATATCCAGCACTATTCACCTCCACTTCGGTGAATAATTGTTAATTATTAAAAATATTTATACTTGTAGCGCTTGCGTATCTAGAGAAATTGTGTTTGTGGTAAGCAACAGATTTTATGCAAAATCTGCATTTACTGGAAACGCGATGTTTGAGGGTATAAAACTTTTCAATAATCAAGGCCACCACTAGAGCTATGCAATGAACGGATATGAAGCTCATGAGACCTGTGCAAAACGTTTCATGAAGAAAATACGTAATTTCTCATGATTTAGATTGTCGAGCCACCTTAACCAAATTTTGGCATAACGACAGTTTATGTTTTCATCATTAATAAAAATAAGTTAAATGCTGACGGCCAAATTTGTTAGCAACCAGCCTCATGCACCTTATGCATAAGATACTGTTCCAGTGTATTTATACACACTGCGGTGAATTACCTCCATATAAAATCGTCCTCGAGAAGAACAACCGTATACATTTTACAGAAATGTACTATTTACAGAATGAGTGACTGTATACCCCGATACAGAACGGACAAAAATTCCGTAAATTACTTATAAAACGATCTATTTGGTAAGTTCATTGGCGTAGTAATTTTTCTAATATATATATATATATATATATATATATATATATATATATATATATATATATATATATATGTATATATGTATATATATATATATATGTATATATGTATATATGTATATATGTATATATGTATATATGTATATATATATATATATATATATATATATATATATATATATATATATATATATATATATATATATATATATATATATTAACTTTTAATGCTGAGTCGCTACTCAGAGTTTCACGCTTACGCGATCTGTTGCCTGAAGATCGCGTAAGCGTGAAACTCTGAGTAGCGACTCAGCATTAAAAGTTAATAAATTATAATATTACCAGGGTTAAGTCATATATATATATATATATATATATATATATATATATATATATATATATATATATATATATATATATACGACCAATGCATGAAAGCACTAGAGGCGTAGAGCATACTTTTTACATATATTGCTTAATTGTTGATTAACATAGTCAGCTGCAATTTCAATTCGCAAGGCACCTATAGCTGGTATTTTAAAATTAGTTGAAAATACAGATTATCCTATAAACAATGGTTAAGCTGCGTTGCTGCAATCGGCCCTTATCGTTCAGCAAAAATCTTAATGAAACCTAGGTTATCACGTGGAATAAAATGTCCCTTTTTTGAAAGCGAAAAGGAAAAAGAACCATTGTTGCTGTCACTTTACCCTTAAAACCGCGTGGTTTTATGACACGGAAACTTAAACTCTTTGATGAGTATATTTGTTGAGGTAAGACTAGGAAAGAGAAGTATTAATGGGTCTATCCCAGCGAAAATCCTTTGTCTTGGTCTTGGTCTTGTTAAAGTTTGTGGGCGAAGGTGAGTTTGTTTTTGGGTCTTTACGACTTAATTTGTTTTGATGGTCAATCATTTTATAAGATATTTCGATAAGTTAAAAGAATATACGATGTGCAAATGCTTTTCGAGCTATTTTATACTTACAGACAAATTTCTAAGTTTCCCATGCGGGACTCGAATGGTAAGTTTGAGTCTCGCTTGGCAACTAAGAAATTGTATATAAAGAGAGGAATAAAACAGTTACCATTACTTGCATGTAGTTATATCAATATGTGCTGCATAAGTTATAATGGGTCCCTCATCGCTACTTTTCGTGATATCTTATAGTACAACTTAATCATATCACTTTAACCACATCTCATATGCAAACGCTACCACATAGGAGCACATATGACTAAGGCCATGTCCACACGTATGCGTTTTCATATCGTTTTTATATTGTTCTCAGTCTTCAGGGGAGCAGAAAACAATGGTCTCATTACCTGAAACAATATGAAAACGCTAGGAAAACGTATACGTGTGGATGGGTTCTAATTTGCAACCTTATAACTCTCCATCTGAGCCTCAGTGGCTCAATTGCAGGTCTGGGGCTCAGAAATCTTTTCTGAGTAATTGCATGAGCTTGACGATTTGCTAAGCTTTCAAATAAATAATCATAGAAAGCTTATCAAGTAAATATTCTACGTGGTGTTTCCACAAAACTTCACATTACATCACCTGTCATGTGAAACTTTCAAAGAATTAATAAACGTCTGTTAAACCTTATTAACCTCGCTTGGTCGGTCTTTCGCAAACATATCCGCGACCCTCGTTTTTTTTGCACAAACCAGCTCGCTCCTTCGTCGCTCGGTCTGTACCACAGGAGAACAAGACGCGTTATTTGGGAAAACGGGTATCCAAATTAACGCGTCTTTTATAATTTTGACGTAAACACCCCTCGCATTTCAATAAGTTTTTAATAAAGTACTTCTTGTATGTAACATGTATTTATTTTAATAGCGAAAACAAAATTAATTTTTACGTTTTTATGTAGTGTTTTGTTGCGATTTGCCCAGTAAATCAGAGAGATTTGAATGTGGTAATAATATCCAGACAAGGCAAAAGTGTTTGGATAGGAACTGCTGTTACAACAACTTCAGTGCAAAATGTTACTTCCCTACAAAAGGTAGATTTCAATAATATTTTCTCCACATAAATGTTTCTACGCCTAGCTTTTACTTAAACCTTTGTTTTACTTACAGAAGTATATAGATAGTCAAATTTGAAAATGTGACATCTTGATTTCTGTTGGTCCAGCAGGAAGTCAACTAGTCAATTTGTGTAAAACCTTATAACTCATTCCTGCTCGAGGACTTCCCCAGAGGTGAATAAAATCGTCTGGCGTTAGCCAGAATAAAAGCGAAACTCAGTGATTTCTTTTTTTTTCCAAATTGAGACCATGTGGTGCTAAGAGTGTATTGTTTCAGAAAGAATATGATCTGGATACTCGGCAAACTTCAAAGCGCCTATAATGATTTTATCTTGAGACTTGAGGCCGTCCTAAACGTGCACAAACCTTTTGTTTTTCGCTTATTAATATTTAGATAACACGGTTGTATACGATATAACCCAAACGCTGCTTTTGGATGGTTGCCTCATTATACCAAAAATCCATTGTCCTTACTGCATGTGCACATGCAAGTTTGAATAAACGTGAACAAAATAATAGAACGAAAATCTTTGCTAAATGGAACCGCGTGTTTTAATAGGGTGGTAGTGCGTATTACCCATAACCATGTATGTAAAAGTTTTACTATTTATGGCATGACATTAATCTATTATTCCTTAATTCCTAGATGCAGCAGGTGGTCCTATCAAACATCCCAATGGCTTATGTATATATCCCAAAGGTGGTTCAACCGCTCCAGGAACTAAGTTGATGTGGTCGCCAAATTGTTATAGTAGAAACGCTGTCTTTCTGGTTTCCAACGATTATCCAACATATCACATAGCTTCTGGACTATGTATTTTACCACATGGAAGAGTTGGTGATCCTGGAGATAACAGTCTACTAGTTCTTGGGGAGACAGGCTGCAAACGCAGAGCTTGGAAATTCCGACCAGCTGCCAATGGAAACTTAAAATATTTTTATCTTAATGATGAATATCACATTTGTATAGGAAGCGGTTATACCTCAGCCGAACCTCAAGGAGGAGAATACGTGAAGCTTTCAAAGGAAGCTTGTAGACGTACGACAAAATCCAGCCACCTTACTTATGGTAAGTTTCTGTTTTTTCTATTTGTCTGTCTGTCTGTCTGTCTGTCTGTCTGTCTGTCTGTCTGTCTGTCTGTCTGTCTGTCTGTCTGTCTGTCTGTCTGTCTGTCTGTCTGTCTGTCTGTCTGTCTGTCTGTCTGTCTGTCTGTCTGTCTGTCTGTCTGTCTGTCTGTCTGTCTGTCTGTCTGTCTGCATATTGCCTGAATATCTCACAAAGTACCGCTCAGGTTTTCACAAATGTTTGTTAAAATACCTTTTTCATAGTTTATCTATTTGAGGCCGAGAAAAATGAACGTGTGTTTTAGCTTTTATCAGAGAATATAAACCTAAATACTGTGCGATAATTTGATGCGGATTCTATGTGAAGTAAATAATTGATTTGAGCTTTTTTGTTGTTATACTGAAGTTTCTGTTTCCAAAATGTGAATAAATGCGACGTTAGAGAGAGCATAAATTAATTGACTGATTGATTTCTCCATATTTTTTCAGTTTACCAAAAACAATTTTCGCCGAAAGTGAGTGGAAGTATCGAATGTCCAACAAATTCTTTAATTCGTGTTACTTGGGCCAACTATGGCGTGCTTTCCCAAGAAATTCCAGTCATCTTTAAAAGTACTCGAAAAGAATGCACTACAAACACATCAACCAGTATAATGCAACAAAAATGTAATGGGAAAAAAGATTGTGTTTTTATGGTCAGTGAAAAGGACTTTTTAGCTACAACGTGTGACATAAAAAGAAAGTATTTAGTTGTCCGCTACACCTGCGATCTAGATGAACCAGGTAATTTTTGTTGTGAATAATAATAATCTTTATTGTTTGAAGATTTACATAAAGTTCTACCGTAAACACATATGCTAATTAAGACACAGTATTACCTTCCACCTTTAAAAATCTCAGGCTGAAATTTAGAACTTTGTGTTCTACTCAAAAATAACCTTTTTGAGCCTGATATTTAAAATAAATTTTAAAAAAATAACCCAGTTTATAAACAATATGGTACCAAAGTACCAGACAATGACAATACCAAAATCTGGTAAAATTGATTCTTATCTGCCAATATATAGAATCAAAACAACAATGACTTGAAAATGACTTAAAAATAGCCATTTTTTGGTCAAACTCTAGTGGCATTTTTAGACTGAAAAACCTAATTGCAGATTTGTTGAAGTCAGACCTCTGAGATTCACTGTTGCTAAGTAACAAAGCGACCAATCACATGCAAGTACTGCTGATCAAGGAGTCAATCAAGTGCAAGTAATTTTTCCCTGAATTACAAAAAATGCCCTCTTCATTAGGCAATCATATTCAAGTAATTTTGCCCTGTATATTATTTAAACGCAACAGTAATATTCGAGATGCTTGTTATGTCAAGCTATTTCCTTTACCTTCTAACTAGATTGCGTTATTGTTTGACAAATTGTTGTAACGAAGATATTTAAATACTGTATTAGTCAATTAAGTCAAATTTTGTGAGTTGTTGGTTATGTAATAATTTGATTGCCCTACTCACAGAGGATTCCACATAACTTTTGCCGATTGTGTTCCAAAGTTCGTTCGTTATTTCCAAAGTTGGCGACGAACGCAAATTCATTACGTAATAGCCAATCAAGTTGCGAACTTCGAAACGAACTTCCGAACTTCCGAACGGCGAAGTTCGGAAGTTCGTTGTTCACGGCATCATTTCAAACTTCCCTGTTGGACGTATAGAGTAAATATTCGAATAACAACGGATCTTAATACTTTCGGTAGACAAAACCTATAGCGCTGGATTTGACTGGATTTGGCTGGATTTGGCTGGATTCGGCAGATTTTGTCTGGGCTTGGAACTCATGCCAGATTAGCCTGGTACCCAGGCCCAATTTCAAAAGAAATATGGGCCTTGATGGCTTTAATCTGAGTTCTCATTTTTTTTAAGTTATAACACAGCATGGCCTAGCTGTGAGCATGGACAATTTTGTCAAAAATCTTGTCTGAAAAAAAAGTCTGACAATCAAAAACTGCTACCAAATAAATAGCAAGAGTTGTTGCTATGACAACAATGACGTTTCAAAATGGCTGCCAACTACCCTTCAAGCTAATTTAATTCGAATAAAACTTTGGTGACCCCCAATGATTTTTCCGGGGGGGAAAATATTCGTTCTACAGAATTTTTTTAAAATCGGTCTATTGATTACCCATACTTCAAGAAAAGTTTTAATTAAAAATAAATTGGGGGTCACCAAAGTTTTTTTCGAATTAAATTAGTTTGAAGGGTAATTGGCAGCCATTTTGAAACGTCATTGTTGCCATAGCAACAACTGTTGGTATTTATTTGGTAACAGTTTTTGATTGTCAGACTGTTTAATTATGCATAACATTTAGTTTTATTCTCTTTCCGAATTGTTTGTGTACGTGGTTTGGAGTCTCAAACTTGTATTTTCCATTTATCAAGAAACTGTATGGAGCCACCTTAAGTGATTTTAGGCCTTTTATAAATACGATTACAAAAGCAAACTGACGCTTATTTACATTTTGTTTGTCTTGTTATAATACGAAAGCATGCATATTTTTCCATTTGTTGTTTGACACTATAAATGTAGTTAGTGACAGACTGACTAACTTTAATAACTAACTTGAATGAACTAAGAAATACTAATCTCACACAGTATTTAAAACGATACTTTTCAACTTATGATATAGTACCTGGTAAGCCGAAGAATATCAAAACTTCACCATCATTTACATCGATTAAGGTTTCATGGGATGAACCTACTGACACAAATGGAATAATTATAAACTACAGAGTTTGTTCTAATAATGTACAGAGTTTGCTCCGACACTGCCAAAATGTAGCTAGTGACAAAAGATCTACAACTATCACCAATTTGAAGCCTGGGGTGCCGTATGAAGTTATAGTGCAAGCATTTACAAGAGTTGGAGGAGGTGAACTTTAAAAAAAAACAGCAATAACGAAACAAAGTGGTAAGTTTACTAACTACTAAACACTGCGGCTTCCAGGGCTTGCGCACTTTTGTTAAATAACAGTTTTTAACCCTTTCAGCTTATGGGGTTTCCTATTGACAATTAAAATCGTGTGACGTTAGCCAGAGTAAAATACTAAAGACGACGTTTATACACGTCTTCCAAGCTGAAAGGGTTAAGAAATTTAGCCCTGTTCTAATAGAAGTGAGAATTTGGAGTATATAACACCACGTTTATTATTTTTAGCAATAAATAATACATGTGGTGTTACTACAAATACTGGTTTCTATTACAATTTATACCATGCAAACACTCAAAAAAATAATATAACAATATATAGAGTTGATGTTTGCGGGCATAAATATGTTTTTGGTCTGACTCAGGCTCATTTTAGCCCGAGCCGGAGATAAGACCCTGGGTACGAGGTTGGCCGCAGGCGTGGGTTAAAATGAGCTCTGCATAAGAAGGGTCAAAAACATATTTAATTATGCCCAAGAACATCAACTGCATTACTATTATAATAATTTTAGAAGACATTTAGAAGAAAATCAAAGACAGTACAGTAAACTGAAACAGTATCTTCCCAGCGCCACCTTCGCGTCGTCGCTTAGATATATTTTAGCCCGCTGATTTCTCATAGTTCTCTTAGCCCACAAAATACACCACATTGTCCGATAAATTATTAGAATAATATTCAACTTGCTTTGTTATATATCACGTGTCAAAGTCCATTTTTCTAGCTCTCTGATTGGGCGAGCGGTCCTCGCGTGGCGGTCCAAAAATCATGATGTTTCCCGCGCAACCCATGGCAGTAGGGGAAAATATCAAAAACCGGAAGTGGATGGTTAGGTTCAGTTTGTCTTTGTTTTCTCCAGTTTTCTTTCATTAAAAACAATGTCTGAAGGTTTTGCCCAACCTTTTTGTTGTCATTTAACACTTGATATATAACAAAACACTTATTTACTGGTACCTTGGGAAAACAGTGTGTTTTGTGGCTCCTCGACCGCTCGTTGTTGCCCTCGGCTTCGCCTCGGGAAACAACTGTGGTCTCGGGGCCACAAAACACACTGTTTCCCTCGGTGCCAGTAAATAAGTGTTTACATTATTATATTTTCTACTTGCAAACATAAATAAGCAACCGCGGTACATCAAAGAAAACCGATGTGATCATAAACTAAGTAAAGTTAGCATTAGAATGTTAAAAGATTCAAAGCTATGCTCATGTACAACTTCGTTCTTTTGACTAAAATATACTCAGCAAATGAGTAGTCGTTGATATGGAAATTTCGTACCAAGTGTTGGTATGAAATGTCGTCTGCGCACAGAAAACTCAGTAAGAAAGTGGTGTATACGTTATTATTATAAACTTTATTATAAGTGTCAAAATCTTCTAGCCGACCAATGGTCTACTAATCGGGGACACAAATACGCAAATGCATATATAGAAAATAAAAGAGAAAGAATTAATAAAACATCCACTATACATTGTGTAGGAATAGGTTGATGCATGGGTACCTCGTCGCTACTTTCCGTGACTGAGAAGTATAATAAAGAGAAAAAAAATAATAAACTTTCTTTGTTTACTTTAAGATCTCGGTTTATTAGGTTTGGAGTTTTTGCTCTTGTGAAGTTATAAAGGCGTCTTATTATAATCCCCAAGCCTGGGCGTACGGTCGGAGCCCGGTGAGTGTGCTAATCTCGGCATGCGTGGAAACCATTCACACGCGAAATTACACGCGAGATGAAAACCTGAAAGTAATTGTAAAAACCTGATAGCAGGGTACTGGTAACTAACCTGTTAAATTATTCAAATTATTTAAATTTACGTCAGCAAATTATAATTTATAGGTTCGGTTGGATTACGAAATAATTTTTCAACGATCATGACGAAAGAAATCTTTGCCAGAAAAAATGGTGTCAGCCAAAATGGACATTAATGTGCCTACGAAGCGAAAATTAAGTTTGTCTCATCTAAAAGCTAGAACACTTAAAATGACAAAGTAACATCTTTTAGTGCAGTTTTTCGTTTTCTTGCTTCGTTCTTGAGATATTTCAGTTTAACTGAAAAAGGTAAACGGCGTTCTCTGATCTGAAAAAGAATTATTTTCGAGCTTTCGACCACCAGTCTGTGGCCTTCTTCCCGTCGAAGGCCACAGACTGGTGGTCGGAAGCTCGAAAATAAAATTTTTTCAGATCAGAGAACGCCGTATACCTTTTTCAGTTATGCCTTTACCTGATCGCGCTTCATCCATATTTCAACATATTTCAGTTTGTTTGACACGCAAATTAAACATTTTGACGTCACACATGCATAACGCTCAACGTAGAATCACAGCTCACTTTCATATAGGCGCTTTGAACTTGGTCGAGTTTTCAGACCATTTGTCGACTATGCTTCCACCGAAAACCTTAGGCTGAAATTTTGTGTTCCACTAATTAAATAAGAATCTCTTTGAGCCCGATATTTGAAATAGATTATTTCAAAAACTTCGATAGCAAAATCCCAGACAAGGAAAAATCTGGTTTCAGATCAAAATGGCCTGAAAATGTAATACCTTGATTTCTATTGGTTTATTAGAAATCAAATTTAGGTCAATTTGTGCAAATATTTAATGGACCTGAATGTTCATAAATCCTCCAGAGTTGTGAAGTGACTTCTACTCGATAATTCAATATGTGTACAGCTTTAGTTTTCGTTAATAATAGAGTGGCATAGCCCTTTTATAAAGCATTCTCATCATACAAACTCGTTCTATTTTGAAGTTTTCGAAAAAAATCACTATTCAAAATTTTTACTAATTAAATATTATTTTCTAAATTGCACTTGAAACTATGCCTATACCCATTTGCTTGTCAAAATCTCAAAATACATGTATCTCCAAGTGTATTATTTTGTTAATTTCATAAACACTAACATTGTGATTGTAAATACTTTTTGATGCACTTTTAGTTGTACTGACACGATCTGACAAAGCTGTCTCTCATAAATGTTTTGAAATTCTTTTCGGTAAACTCAAAGTGAAGGACAAGTAAGTTCAGTATTGAACATTTTTGAAATATTATATATTTTATGTAAATTGGTTGCTCTACAGTACAGTACAGTACAGTACAGTACAGTGCAGTACAGCTTTGTACAATATAGTCCAGTAGAGTAAGCAGAACAATGTAGAGCACAGTAGAGAGCAGAGCAGAGCAGCTGAGCAAAGCAGAGCAGAGCAGAGCAGAGCAGAGCAGAGCAGAGCAGAGCAGAGCAGAGCAGAGCAGAGCAGAGCAGAGCAGAGCAGAGCAGAGCAGAGCAGAGCAGAGCAGAGCAGAGCAGAGCAGAGCAGAGCAGAGCAGAGCAGAGCAGAGCAGAGCAGAGCAGAGCAGTGAAGAGCAGAGCAGAGCAGAGCAGAGCAGAGCAAGCAGAGCAGAGCAGAGCAGAGCAGAGCAGAGCAGAGTAGAGTAGAGTAGAGTAGAGTAGAGTAGCGTAGCGTGGGATAGAGCAGAGGCGAGTCCAGTGCAACACAGTATTTCTCTTAGTATTTCTTATTCAATTATTCCAATTCGTACATTTATAAAGTAACAAGTCAGTATTTCTCGTCTGTAGAAATTTTACTAAATAAATTTTTAACTAACCAAGTCGTTTGGAATTTTTTAGATACATTCAAATCATTGTTCAGAAGTTAGTTGATGATAAACCACCCAAACGAGTTCCAAAAAGTTACTTACAGTCCGACCTCAAAGCTTACAATAAACACTCACTGCCCACGACCCCATACATCACAGCTGAGCTCAGCAGATATGACGTCATTAGAAATCCGAAGTTTACAGTTGGAGATGGCAAACGTTATAGTAAACGTTATAGTGGGTTTCTGAACGTTGAAGTGGAGCCTGGATCTTACTACTCAGGATTTCAAAGAACCTTTCAAGACGATGTAAGTTGTATATGTAAAAATAATAATTATAACAATGGTGGTCGTCGCGATGATGATGATGTTGATGATAGTGGTGAAGGTGCATGGTGGTATAGTGATCGTAATGACGATGATGGTGACGATCATGATGAACTGATAATAAACAATTATTGGATGAGGCTGTGCATGATATCAATAATTTTCCAGGACGAGGTCATAATAATGACCAAAGTCTGGATATTTCTTGTTAGCATATACCTCGCAGGTGAATAGTGCTTTTCAAGCAGTCTGATTGGTTCCTCTAGCTCGGGATATCCTGCACTATTCACCTGCGGGCAAAACAAAATGGCGGACAGTTTTGCTTTGTTTACCGAAGCAGGATATTTTGTTGATAAATAAGGCTGATGTTGTAGAATAACGAGAAAAGTCACCAAAATTAAGTAGAAGAGTGTCCACAGGTATGTTTCTTTACAATTTTGGAGCCATTAATATATTCAAAAGTTGTAAAAACTGTTTTGTTGACAAATATCGAGTACGCCAAGTGCCCAAGTTGCTAGCGGCTTTATTTCGGTATAAAATACCGAAAAATATAAGAATGTTAAACTTGTTATTTCCTTTATCAGGTATACGCTAAAACAATTATTCACCTCAGGCTCAGTGTCGGTGAATAGTGCATGTGGAAGCGACACGGAGGTGAATAATTGTTAAATATCATGCGTAAGTCGAATCCAATAATTGTTTTATTATACGTTCAAAACAGTTGTACTAACAAGCAAAGTCTGAGTTGTCTTCGTCAACAAAGGCAAATCTACTGCAAGCCATTTTGTTATTTGGTAAGTTTCGCGCGCTTTGAGGTAGTGACGTGATCAGCGGCCAATAATTTACATTATAATTAATTTGGTTTCTATCCCGCATTCTGATTGGTTAATTCACCTGCAAATAACTGAGTGCAAATAATTTTCTGCTGCAAATAATTTTATGAGTATGCGCACTAGCGATAGCGCTGCTGACTGCAAATAATTTTCGTAAACATGGCCGTAATAGAGGGGGCTAATCGAGGAAGTAATCGAGAGTATTTGGAAGCATCATAACGACAATATACTTCAGCAAATAAATAGTTAAAAGGAAGATTTAGTGAGATAAAAAGCAAGATCGTGCCAAATTTAACGAAGATTTTAGTATGCCGAAGACAGAGAGAAGAATGGCGATCTCTAACTTCAGGGCTCAGGCGTTTCAAATTTTTAACTATTTTATGAATGATAAATCAATTATTGAACTCGTCTATCGCAAAATATCATGATTTGTCAGTGTCTCGCTACCAGTTATTTGCCTCTGCCTTCGCGTCGGCAAATAACTATTAGCTTGTCACTGACAAATCATGATATTTTGCTCAGACTCGTCCAATAATTGATAAATATTCTGCGGAAATGACGTAACAGCTGGCGGACATTGAGAGTTAACTAGAGTATGTTGACCAATAAGAAACGAGAATGAAGTTTGAATGTATAACAATTATTGAATGAGGTTAACTCCAGATTCAACTTTGAAGTCAACTGGTCAGGTCCCGCCATGCCATGCAACCCAGACCCTTTCGACAAGATGGACCTTGGATATGCGATAAACCCATCGATATTTTCAAAGAATTTGTTTCGAGGACACATGAACAACGCTAATAATCCATCAAACAGAGATGATGGAAATCTGTTTCCATAGGCTTTATACAGACGCTTAGTAAACATAACAGAAACAACACTGGTGCGTATTATAAATAGAGGTTCCCTGTCGACCATTCTAACCCCTGATGAAGACCCTAAACCTTGTGTCGAAACGTTGGGTCCACTAATCTCTATATAACTGGATTGCTCATCGAGCTCCAAAAATGAAACCATTGAAGATGACGAATTGGGAGTAACAAGATGGCCGCCACGGAAGCTTTGTACATTTTCGTAGCACGAAAAGAGCCATTAAGAAAATTTCTGCTTTAGTAGCAAACAAAAAACACTGTCAACGGACACGTAATTGACAAAGGGAATTACCGAATCAGAAAATCACTTGAGTCTTGGCATACCGCTATTACTGAAAACGCAGGCAACAACGCGAAGCTACTACCGGGCCAAGAGGTAGGTAATCTTCGAGTTAAGCCCTTCGGGTTAAGCCCTTCGAGTTAAGCCCTTTTCGAGTTAAGCCCCGGACACGCCCATTTTTTCTCCAGACACGCCCATTTTTTCCTAGGGCTTAACTCGATGAACTGATGATGTTTTTACAGTTCGAGTTAAGCCCCTCATAAAAAAGGGGCTTAACTCGAAAACAATCAACGAATTAGATGCCCGAGTTAAGCCCCGACATTTGATGGATGTAAACGAATAGCGCAAAATTCAACGGAAACGAAATTATTCGGTATTTTCATGAATCGTTTGGAGAGTATAGATAAAGTATAGACTAATACTATCCTCTAATAAATGAGTTAGAATAAAGTTACAAGATTTTGACTGCGATACCTAGATCGTTCTTACTTCATATCAGAGCATATATAGATAGCCTGTGTGCATGCCACTAACAAAATCTCGGCAAACGGGATACGGAGTAAAATTTCCCCCATATGAACAGTTTTTCTTGGCTGAAAATCTGAAATTCCATGACAAACCTCGCGCGTTTATTTAAATTTATCCATAAATTCTAAACACTACGATACAGTTAGAGAGCATTGAGCAAGAACGCCTACAATATAATAGGCGAGTATTGTCAAGAATGCTGCTCAGTGTATCTGTTGTCTACGACTTTATTACTTAAGAGGAACCGGGCGGGAATCTTACACGTATAATATGAATATAAAAACCCATCAAAGAAATAAGAAGTAAAACTTAAGGTCATTTTGGAATAATTTAATAAGAGATCGTACGTTTCGGTGCTTATCATTTTTCTTTTTCAACGGTGAGAATTACCTGTAATAGTTTTAACATTTCCACACTAGGTTGAATCTCAGCCTTATATATAGAAACCTCAGCTGCATGTATAGCTGTGGTCGTTATTGAATTATTTTTTGATATAATGTTGAACTACAGTATTGCACGAATACTTCAATTATTCGCCAATTACTAAAAAAAGTCTAATTATCTATACTCTCCATGAATACACCGAATAATTTCGTTTCCGTTGAATTTTGCGCTATTCGTTTACATCCTTCAAATGTCGGGGCTTAACTCGGGCATCTAATTCGTTTATTGTCTTCGAGTTAAGCCCCTTCTTTTATGAGGGGCTTAACTCGAACGGTAAAAACATCTTCAGTTCATCGAGTTAAGCCCTAGGAAAAAATGGTTGTGTCTGAAGAAAAAATGGGCGTGTCCGGGGCTTAACTCGAAAAGGGTTTAACTCGAAGGCTTAACTCGAAGTTTACCTACCTCCCGGGCCAATACTCTATCCTAACGAACAAGCGATACCGCAAATAGTTTATATATCACATACCGATATACCACGTATACACAATTAGCTGTCACTTTTAATTTATTCATAACCACATGTAAATATTATAAACACACTTTCTTTTCTATTCTCCTTCTTCCCGTCGAAGGCCACAGACTGGTGGTCGAAAGCTCGAAAATAATTTTTTTTCAGATCAGAGAGCGCCGTTTACCTTTTTCAGTTATGCCTTTACCTGATCGCGCTTCATCCATAAAAAACACTGTATAAGGTAAAGTTATATTGAAGATAATCACTAAGAGGTTGAACAATAAAGCAGAAGAGTTTATTAGCGAAGTCAGTTTGGTTTTAGAAATGGAAAATTTACTAGAATTTTATAGACAAAGTCCCATCAGGAACACTAATTGTACATTGGTAAAAAGGTAAATCCCGTAGTTTGGAATATGGTCAAGAAGTATAATGTAGCAGGGTTACAGGCGTTTATCAATAGAACTGTAAAGATAGGGCGAATGATGACATATAGCTAGGATAAAGTTAAACATCAAGAAAACAAAATTGATCATTGATGATGATATCAAAAACACCAAGAGATATGTGATAATTCCCATCAAAGGAATACAATAGACTTTTTCGATAATTGCGTCACGCTTCGTGAAAACGAGGCCGGTTCCAAGGCCAAGTTTCACAATTTTGATTATCCTAGAAATCCCGCCATATTTGTTTATGGAAGTCAAGAAGATGACAAATAACGTCCAAACTACATCTGGTAGAAATACATCGTGTACGTATGTTGTTAGGCATTTCGTAAGCTTTCATTTGATGTACGTATACAGTTTAAGTTTCTGTGTTGTGCGTAACTTTTCAAAATAGTCAAAATGCTCGTCAAGTAACTGATATGGTCTTCTCACAACTGTTGTAGATTTTTTTTTTAAATATTTAACGCACAACTTTGAAATGTATCAAATTTATGAAACTTGGCCGTTGGATTGGACATATATTAAGAGGTGAAGGTTTAACGGGAGAAGAGGGTAATATATAGGGCAGGCCATTTGCACGGACTACAACTATACCAGAATGCTTTGCCAGTATTCTAGGGTTTCGGCTAAAACGGATGACTCAAAGGGACCCGTTCAGTCCTTTCGCGGCTTTTCCAAAATATGTCGACAACTATGTTTCCCCAAAAAGCTTGGGGATAAACCAGATTTCTGATTAGGGTTAGGGTTTATGTTGTGGTTAGGATGTCGAAAAGGTTGCTAAAATCTTGAGAAACACTGAAACTCGACGACAAATTTGGAAAAAAACAAATTTGACGACATATTTGGAAAAACCGCGAAAGGACTGGACGGGTCCTTTTGAGTAATCCCTTTTAGGCGAAGCCCTAGAATACTGGCAAAGCATTCTGGTAGTTGTAGTCAACTAACGCCATCTCATGTAATCGTGCAAATGGCTTATTGAGGGTAAAAGAGAGAGGTAGAAAGAGGAGCGGGTTGTTAGGTGGCCTGAAAATGGTGGAAATTATGTCGATGTGAAGAGACAGGTTTGAGATCGTATAACATCATTGGTATTCTGCCTTATATCGCAGGTCTTCACGAGTTCCACGATAACCCACTTTGTGGGTAACCCCATGTAGTTATTTGAAGAGTATCCACAAGTGTTGTGCATGGTAACCTTAGTTTATTATAGGAAACTTGACTGGATTTTTACTTTTAAACCAGAGTAGCACAATACACTATGTCTTAACTGAAAGTTATTGCAGCATTTTAAATTTTTTGGGCGAGACAGAATCTGCGATGGGGGACAATGTCCACAAAGCAGATGTCTAGGACTCCAGGGAGACATCACTAGTTCATAATGGTTAGCGCATGCACATGCCATTCACCTCTGCAACCGCGTATGAGACGAGTACTTCCAGTTTGACTCTATCTCCGTATACTCTGCTTTTCCCCCACCCACATTTGTCTCATGAAATCAGGTCCTGTAACAGTGAAACTGAAAACACTTGTGCATTCTCCTTCTTGTAATAGGATATGTATTACAACTCGAAATGGATGGACGTTGTTTGGACGAAAGTGTTTGCTAACCAGACACTAGAAGACAATAGTCCAACACGAATAATAGGTAAGGTACTTAGATCTCTAGTAATTCATACTTTAACCCCTTTAGACCTGAAAACGACTTTTATGATTTTAAATAAAAGTAGCGTGCTGCGTTGAAGCAACAATGGAAACACAGAAATGTTAGATATACTGCCGAAACAGAGAACTTAGGAGTTTAACGTTTCGAGCGAAGGCCCTTCGTCAGAGAGAAACGTCAAAGTCTCACGTTTCCCTGTTTCGGCAGTATATCTAACCTTACTATATTTTATGATTTTACTCTGGCTAACGCCAGACGATTTTACTCGTCAACGGAAAGTTTCACTGGCGAATTTTGTCACGCGAGGCGACATTTCTATTCTCAAAATTGAATAGATTGGAATAGATTTCTAATTAGTTCAATCGAGAGCTATATAATAAGACAAAGGAAAAAGGTCGCTTCGCGCGACAAAATTCGCCAGTGGAAAACCGGCTTTAAGTTTCGCTTGATTTGAACAAAAACAATAAAGGATTAGGCATGTTTGTTAGAAAATTAATTTTGAACAATAATACGCCCTGGCCCCTGTGGCATAATAGGATATCGCGTTGGACATTCCTACGGTTGCTATTAGTATTCTGGACATTCCTACGCATGCTATAAGTGTCCCTGACATTCCTAGACATTCCTACGCTTGCTATTAGTGTTCTTGAAATTCCTACGCTCGCTATTAGTGTCCTGGATATTTCTAAGCATGCTATTAAGCATGCTATTAATATCCTGGACATTCCTATATACATGCTATTAGTTTCTGGATATTCCTATACATGCTATTAGTGTCCTGAACATTCCTACGCATGCATTAGTGTCTTGGAACATTAGTGTTGGTCATTTGCCTTTCAAATGAAAGACCAACACTCGTTTATCTTTAATCGAGAAAAATAGATGCCTATAAGGGGGTGTTCACATCTTATTCAGCTCGTGACCGCTGCATGAGAATCATTATTTTATGTAGATTTGACACCAATCTCATTTAAAACAACGTATTATTGAGTTTGAGAGATGAAAGTGCTTCAGTTTTGTCTAGTAGGCGACCTGAGATTAGACAGGTGTCCCAGTAAATTTGTCCCCCCCCCCCCCTCGGAGTGATTCCTTACAGGATAATTGATGTACGTGTAATGTGGACAAAACGTTTTAAAAGTAAAAAATATATATTTCTGAATGGTAAATTATAACAGCTAAATTAAAACAGCTGTGTGAAACGTCAATATTTCGTTGTCGAAATTCTCGGCAGCTCACCATTTTCTTGCTTTGTTATTAATATGCCGTTTTTCAAAAAATGGTATATACGGAAGTATTTAATTTATTATGCATGGTAGTCATGATTCGCAAACGCACTACTGCGTATTTTTTTTTTCAATGAGCGATGACAAAAAGTTTTGTCCACATTACACGTATATCAATTATCCTGTAAGGAATCATTCTGGGGGGGGGGGGGGAATTTCAAATTTCCGAAGTCGGGGTATATTTCCTAGGAAACACATTTCCTAGGAAATCTGTCCCGGGGGGGGACACATTTTTGGGGGGGACATATTTCCTGTGACACAATGAAAACGATCTACAACCGAAGAAGCCCAAAGGAAGCGGAAACATCTCAAGGCTAAACACCAATGAGAAAACAAAACAAACTAAAAGCCCTTTAACGTTTGTTCGGGCTGTTGGGAAACTATTGGTCTTCAACGAAAACCTCACGCAAATACTTTCCTGTACAGACCACACACTTGGTTAAGATGGATCCCCCCAATTTCTTGAAAAGTGGAAAAATGCCAATTTCAACGGTGTGCATGAATATTTTGGAAAAGAATAAAACTAAACTTGTACATAGAATGACATTCGAAGCAGGAAATACTGTCAACAGGTGAAGTGTTTCATCTCTTGCTATGAAAACAGAAGCGTTAACAAATGGCCGCAACATTTACATTTAATTCAATTTATTTCGAAAACGGTTACCCCAAATTTTCTGTATCAAAACATTTCTTCAAGTTTAAGGTAATCAATACGCAATTATTTTTTAAAAAAATTCTGTAGATCCAATTTTCCAACAAACCAAAAAAAACACGATTTTTCTTTGGTAAAGATCTAATATGATCTAAATGTACATATTTTCTAAAATCTGCCTATTGGTTAGCTTAAACTTGAAAAGCGTTCACAAAGGAAATCTCGATGATTTAAATACTATGTTTTCCTTTATTCGCAAATCTAGGGATAAATTTGATGCAATTGGAGCAATCATTGAACGCATAATGGCCATAATCGGTCTTGATTAAATCAAAACTTTTTACCTAATCCTAAAACTTTTTAGCATTTTAACAATTATTTTAATTCAATCATGAATTTTTCTGTTTATATAGGTTTTATTGTTTTACACGTACTATTTATGTATTCATATATTATCTCGTACTTGAGAATGATGTCCAGATAGTATCGATACGTCGTGCTTTTTTATCGCTCAATTTTATTATCCAGTGTTCTAATGCAAGAAAAATCGAGGGTAACCGAACTCGTTCTTGAAATATATTGGATTAAATGTAAATTTGCGGCCATTTTGAAACGCCTCTGTTGTCATAATAACAGATGAAACACTTTATCTTTTGACAACATTTGATGCTCTGAATGTCATGCTATGTCAAACTTTAGTTTCATCCTTCTCCGAAATATCCATGCACAATTTTTCGGATTGAAATTTTCAAGAAACAGTACATGAGTGAAGTAACCATTTCGAGTTCAATTTCAGGTTAATCATGCAGTGAATTACGTGAATGTGATAAGTTCTACGTTTACATGTAGTGCATGTGGAGTACGTTTGCGAGCTTGGTGTAATGTAACAGACGTTTGGTGGACGTTCGTCAAACTCAAGTACTCAGAAAAGATTTCTGAGCCCCAGACAGGATTCGAACCTGCAACCTTCTAATAACCATTTACAGACGCTCTAACCGTGATCATTAGAAGGTGGAAGGTTCGGACCCTGTATAGGACTCAGAAATCGTTTCTGAGTAATCGAGCTTGACGAACGTCCCTAAAACGTCTGTTACATCACACAAAGCTTGCAAACGTACCATGTGTAGTAAATGTATACGTGCAATTTATCATATCACTTTAACTCAAATGCAAACGCTACCCCTTAGGAGCACATATGACTATGAATTTGCAACCTTAGCTCTCCATCTGAGCTTCAGTGGCTCAATGGTTAGAGCGTCTATAACCGGTCATTAGAAAGTTGCAGGTTCGAACCCTGTCTGGGGCTCAGAAATCTTTTCTGAGTAATTGAGCTTGACGAACGTCCACCGAACGGTGTATGTTGGTTCTTATTTAATACATCCCATGCTTTTGCCTAGATTACTCAGGACGAAATCCTCCAAATTCTTCCATGCAGACGATAGGCTTCATTGTCGTACAGTTTATAGTAAATGTCATTCTTGGTGTTCTTGTGATTCGTTTGTTTCGGGAACGGCGCTCGAAAGATGAACAACAACAAAAGGTCGAGTTTTACGGAGACATAGCTCTCGAAATGAGAAATAGTTCACATGAATATGAAACTCCTACCGAAGCAAATCACTATCAAGAATTAGACTTGAATTCCTTGAAAGATAACGATGAAAATGTTTACCAATCACTGAAAACTACAAAGAAAGATTCCTGAGGTTTCTTAACATCCACGATGCATGTCCTTAAAAGTGCGCATGGAGCAAAAATTAAGTTCTGTCTTATTTGAGAGAACGCTTAAAATGACAGAGTAATATCTTTTGCAGTTTTTCGTTTCTTTTCTTCGTTGTTGAGATATTTCAGTTTGTTGGGTGTAATCGAAATTAAACATCCAGACGTCACATGTGCACATGAGTTAACAGAAAGGGTTATATTATATCGTTGATATTTCAAATGAAATTTATTAGACAGAAGCATGTGGGTGCATATATGTTTGTCACACAACGCCAAACATGCATGTAGAATTTCCAAGTGATTACATTTGATAATAACTGGGAGGCACGTGACCATTCCATGCCAGGGTTTTCGCTCAACGAGTTCGCGAGGGCGGGAGCGAAAAGCCTGGGTACGAGGTTGTGTTTTGACACTGTTCGCTGTGTTTAATACTGGCGCAACGCTCTGGGTACGCGCGAGGTTCATAGCGAACTTCAAATTGCGAACGCCAAACTATTATATTAAAAAAACTGAAACCTTAGCAAAATGCGAGTTTTCTGCCATTGTTTTATATTTAAAACTTGACTCTTTCACTACTAAGCTTAGCCAATCGTACTATATAGTTAGTTTATACTAACACATTTTATAAAGAGGTTAATTCATGCCCCTAACTACAAAATTTGATTTATCTTGATGGAAAGCACCCCTAAAATTATGGAGAATGTCGTTGAAATTTCGACAATATCGATTTTTGATCTTGAGTTATTGAAGATTTTGTAAGATCTCTCACTGAATTTTGCATGTATATACACACCGCCAAACTAAAGAGGATAGTTGAAGTTACATTATTATATATATTCGGCATAGCAATATCAAATACAGACCATTTGGGGATTGGTAATCGTGGACAAACTTACCTAATATGAAACTAATCGGTTTGCATGAGTTGCAGCAAAGTTTAATCCAGCCGGACTGACTCCAAACCCAAGTAGCGATTCATCTACACACGTAAAAACACACACTCTGTGTCAGACCTGATGAAAAATGTAGCGATCCCTGATACATATAAGATGTTTTGGTGTGTAGTATCGTTGTATATTTTTACCAGTTGTGCCGTATTATGACGAGCCCGCAGGGCGAGTCAAAATACAAACGAGTAAAAATATACAGCGATACTACACACCAAAACATCTAATAACAGATTTATTATACAACTGCTCTGCATGATCAACAAATTTTTATGGAAAAAGAAAACTCTAAAAAGGCCAGAGAAGTAGCGTGACTTGCACCAGGACAAAATAATAAGCATACATGAAGTAGTCTCCCGTGTGTAAATTTGATTGGCTAACAAAATCTGTCAAACCGGTTTTCTACTATCCAAATAACTAACTATCCAAATATCGCAGTATATTTGTACTCATTTTTAGCGTTATTTGGACAGTTTTTAATGCAATTGTATAATAAAGCCTGTTACAGTATCACCTATGATACACCTATATGATATCATTTCTGTATCATACCTGCAGCTACAACAGACTGTTCAGAACAGATTCTGTCAAACTGTATCAGCCTGATACGATCAGTACTGTATCAGTTTGCCGATATAACAGACTGAGAGAGAGAAAAGATGTTTATTACCATACAACATACAAGACATTTTACAATTGTTTACATATGTACAGAGTTTGGTAAAAGTCACTCAAAAATAACTAAAAAGCTAATCAAGCTGAGTGACTACAAATTATATTGATCAAAAATAATGACGGCTGGCAATAAAGCTAAAGCAGGCTAAAAACCTGAAACACACATTATATAAACACAAACAGATGGAGAGGTACCAGATGAAAACTCTAAACAATCATAAAAATCTATGAGTAGGTCTGCAAAAAATCTGATTTCAATCTTGCTTTAAATGATTTTAGAGGAAGTTTTTTTATTTGTTCATCTAAATTATTCCAAATAGTTACTGCTGAAAAACGAATGCTAAATCTACCATAATTAATTCGAACAGAATTAATATAATAATAAGATTTAGAGGCTAGTCTAGTATTGTACTGGTGTTTTGATGAAATTTTATGAAAGAAATTATCAAAGGCTCTAGGAAGGAAATGATTATAATATTGATACATGAAGACTGCATTGTAAACAAATACTAAGTGATTTATCTTGAGAATTTCAAGTTGCCGGAAGAGGGGTTCAGAGTGTTCATCTGGTTTAGAAAATGCAAGAATACGAATGGCCTTTTTTTGTAGTATTAGGATAGGTTTTAGAGTACAGGGGCGCCGGAACCACGGGGGCAGCTGCCCCCGCTGCCCTCACAGCGCGGGGGCAGTACGGGGGCAACAATTGCCTTTTTCCGTACGAGGTATGTTTTCTACAGAAAGTATCATTCGTATTATTGTATTAGATTACTGTTGTATTAACACGGAAAATGTCTTACAAGTTAGTTTATTGCTTCAGACCGCGGGGAGGCAGCAAACTAATTTTGCCTCGGGTTACTTCTGTCTTAATTCTGCTCATGCAGGCCTTTTTAACTTGGTGGGTGTTTTGTGATTTCGTTAAAGATGTCATGTTTTACCTTGGCTGACATTTGATTAACATCATTAACCGGTCATTAGAAGGTTGCAGGTTCGAACCCTGTCTGGGGCTCAAATTTTTTTGAGTAATTCAGCTTGACAAACGTCCACCGAACGTCTGGTACATGCATGTTATGTATAATACAACTTATGATGTCATGTTTTCTTAAATGTAAATAGGAATGTAGCATCGATATGTACAATTCAGTCGTTGAATTTACTTTTTCAATACATTGCAATTTATTATATAATGGCTTTTGGTTATTTTATGCTATACAGCAAAATTCGCGAATATTAATTACCACATGCAAAAATTAATGCTGAGGAAAAGTGCCCTTTTTATATGGCTGCCCCCACCGCCTTAACTAGCTTCCGGCGCCCCTGTTAGAGTAAATAAAAGTTTATACATCAGCGCTGGTACATTCTGTATCTGTCAGGCTGTATCAAGGGTCGCTACATTTCTCTGAACAAATCTGATATCAGAGCTGATCAGACGGTGCGTTTTTACGTTTGTACATGTACGCGCGAACGATCATTATGCATGTATACACTTAAATTCGATTAATTCGAACGATTTCACAGGATGTTTTGAGAAAAGTTCTCGAGTAAATCCAGTGGCGGAATTTGAATTTAGAGTCTCGGAAACGCCATTTCCTGCATTCTGAGGCAGTGTACGATACGGCCCTGATATTCATATAACAACTAATCTTAATGAAGAATCCATTCTCTGGAAATTACGGGCCTCTTGCAAGCCTGGGCCTGTAGGCTTTGGCCTACTCAGCCTACTGGATAATCCGCCGCTGAGTAAATCTGAATCATGCAAAAACAATGACAGAATAATATAAAATATTAATTATTTATTTCCATTATATAATCATATTACGGAAACACATTTTTTAAATTAAAATAGCGTATATACATAACAGTCATTTAAGTTTAAGGTTGTCATAGTAATGTAAGCATATTTTAAGATAAGAATGAACATTTGTATTCTAATTGGCTCAGAGTTTACCCATATCTAAGATCAATGTGGGAATTTGATTCTATATATCAATTCTTTCTTCTCGATATCAATTGGAAAAAATCTTTATTCAAAGAATGCTATTATGTGATCCAAAATTAAGTTAAAACGTCCAAATACCACGTGGGAGAACTTTTTCATTGATATTCTACACGCGTAAAAATCTCACAAGTTGTTACAGCATTGTTCCCTGAACAATGCTGTAACAACTTGTTATCATATGTGAACAACATTGATAAATGAACAACATTGTTCATCATTGTTTCAACAGGTTGTTACAGTACGGAAGCCCAGACGCGACAACATGAAATTAGATTTTACATTTTCTGATTTCATATTTTCTGATTTCATATTTTCTGATTTCATATTTTCTGATTTCATATTTTCTGATTTCATATTTTCTGATTTTACATTTTCTGATTTTACATTTTCTGATTTTACATTTTCTGATTTCATATTTTCTGATTTCATATTTTCTGATTTTATATTTTCTGATTTTACATTTCTTGATTTTACATTTCTTGATTTTACATTTTTGTCAATATCGATATCGCGCCGTGGATTATTTCACCTTCGTGATTTTATAGATAAAGACCGGGGCCGTCTGAATGAGGACGCGCTGCTAGCTCTGATTTTAGCCGAAGGCCAGGGAGTAATGCTATTTTTACTGATATGTGGCGATACATATCCCAGTCTAATTTATATAATATATAATAAAACAACAAGCAAACGACAACTACGCGGCTTTAGCGTAACCGAAGCGGTAACATGATCCGACTTGGGAACGACGGCTTAATTAAAACTTCAGCTTTGACTTGTGGATTCGTGATCGCCGTATTGCAAGCCAGGAATCAATTTTTGCTTGTCTTTTAATACCTTTTGTTTCACAATTATATCGGGCAATGAACATAATTGATGGTCCAATTTATACTACAGACGTTTAACTCGTCTAGACACAAATTAAACGTCTAGCTGTTCAAGCGAATGCAGGACACACAAAGTTTTGATCACGGACAATCAAATGTGTACTGATAATTTGATGCATCATAATTTGATATATTTCATACTAGACGTTCTAAACGTCTCTGGACGTCTGTTATTAAAGTGCGACCGATGCGCTTAACGGGCCCTTAACAGACGCCGCTAAAATTTTATCAGCGATAGTCCTCTTGCGATAGTCCAAGACGTTTAAGACGTCTTTATAGACGGCTAGTATCATCCAAACCATCGTTCAAACCGAAAACAAAGGTTGCAACCGGAATTTATTTCCATTTTCCAGTGGTCGCGAACCATGTTTCAAAAACTTATTAATAATTCACGAGGAGGTTTTATCAGTGTCTTTATATGTGATAAAGATACCTCCTGATTTACATAAACTTTAGCTTTGATTTTCTCGGCTTAGACAAGGTTATTTTTCAAACTTACTACGCCAATGAACTTACCAAGTGGTTCGTTTTTGAAGCCGTTCAATAAACTCGCAGTTCGTGTTTATCAGATATAAAAACACTCGGCTTCGCCTCGCGTCTTTATATCTGATAAAACACTCCTGTTATAAAACAGTACCAAATATATATGTATGGCTGTCACTGGTGGGAGGAAGATGTAAAAGTTGAAAATGTAAAAGTTGAAAATGTAAAAGTTGAAAATGTAAAAGTTGAAAATGTAAAAGTTGAAAATGTAGAAGTTGAAAATGTAAAAGTTGAAAATATAAAAGTTGAAAATGTAAAAGTTGAAAATGTAAAAGTTGAAAATGTAAAAGTTGAAAATGTAAAAGTTGAAAATGTAAAAGTTGAAAATGTAAAAGTTGAAAATGTAAAAGTTGAAAATGTAAAAGTTGAAAATATAAAAGTTGAACATGTAAAAGTTGAAAATGTAAAAGTTGAAAATGTAAAAGTTGAAAATGTAAAAGTTGAAAATGTAAAAGTTGAAAATATAAAAGTTGAAAATGTAAAAGTTGAAAATGTAAAAGTTGAAAATGTAAAAGTTGAAAATGTAAAAGTTGAAAATGTAAAAGTTGAAAATGTAAAAGTTGAAAATGTAAAAGTTGAAAATGTAAAAGTTGAAAATGTAAAAGTTGAAAATATAAAAGTTGAAAATATAAAAGTTGAAAATGTAAAAGTTGAAAATGTAAAAGTTGAAAATGTAAAAGTTGAAAATGTAAAAGTTGAAAATGTAAAAGTTGAAAATGTTAAAGTTGAAAATGCACGCAAAAGTTCCAGAAGACCCCCTGCAGCGCATGACACTCTGCACGCGGTTCCCTTGAAAGGCGATCATGGATCTTGCTGGGAATTTTAGAGGAGTTTGCCGTCGCCACGGAAATAAATGTGTGGGTTATCGGATGAGCAATCCATCGTCTCACACCTGTGTGTGTGGGTGTCCAGCGTTCGAGCACGTAAGTTGTGGTCGGTTACTGTGCCGCGAAATATCTGTAATCTGTATGTGTGAGATATCCATATTTTTGTGACTACCGCTGACCTGTCAGCGGTAGCCATAATGTCGGCGTGTTGCTTGCTTGCGCGAGTGTCTTCAACCGCACTTACGTCATACTCGTGCAGCCATCGCCATATAGTCAAGAAGATCGCCATTGATCGCCAAGTATTCGGGAAGTACTCGTCATATAGTCAAGAAGATCGCCATTGATCGCCAAGTATTCGGGAAGTACTCGAGTTGTTTTCGTGGCCTCGCGGGGAATAAACTAAAGTGAATCAAGTCTTTGCATTTTGGTTGCTCTCTCGATGACAGTTTTGATTTTTGAAAGTGTTAATTATTACTTTGCAAATCTTTTCTTCTTGGAACGGTTTCTGTCCACATTGATCAGTTTATACAAGGTAAGAAATAGTTTCAAAACTGTGACGTTGTTTATCTTATATACTATATACAAAATCTATAAGTACTTGGTCGGAAACAGGGTACTGTACTTATAGCAGTACTAGAAATATTCAGCTTTTGCTAGAAGTTGGGCCTTCAACCTTCTTTTATCGAAGAAACTGCTATATACCTAAATTATTTATAATGATAAAATCGCTTTATAAGTTTAATTTTGGTTGAATTGTGTGTTGTGCTCACTGGTCAGTGACTCATGTTTATACTGCATGTACACATGTATATATCATACACCAGTGCATACACTAAGAGTGAGAAGTGTGTTTTAACCAACTTCGAGCTAGATGTTTTGATATTAGAGCAAACACAACTTTCATTGTTTCGTGATCAAACAAATCAGGAAATTAATTGTTTGATCACATACCAAACCTTTGTCTCGCTTATGATTTTCCTATCTGTTTGGTTTGTGAATTATTAATGAGTTCGAGAAGTATATATCACAGTGCCCTGTATTTACACTATATACATTGTATATAAGAAATTTATGCTAGGTGGTGTTGGTGGCATAGTGGTTAGTGCACGTGCCTTTCACCTCTGCGAGCTGGGTTCAATACCTGCACGGTGCAGTTATCTGATTAAAATAATTCACCTTGGCCACATGTGAGAACAGTGCTTCCAGTTTGACTCTACCAAACACCACAGGTTTCCTCCGGGTACTCAGGTTTCCTCCTGTAGTAACACTGGACCAATGAGGGTGGGCCCTTACTGGAGCTCTGAGGATAACTGTTTAGATATAACTGATAGAGTTATCCAGTATAAATAAGGTTAGATTAATTTAGTTTAAGCAAAATATGTTGGCTGTTACATAGACATTACAAAACCTTGACTTGGTGCTTTGTTTACTTGTTTTAGGTGTTGTTCAATATCTTGTATAATGAAATTAAGAAATCAACGTTTGTGGACACCAGAGCTGCTACAGTGATCCGTCCACAGAATAGTAGATACACCAGAAGTCTAACTCTTGTGAAAGCACTGAAACATTCTATAATCTACATGCCACCAATTGTATATTTTGATACTGAAATTGTTGTAAAGCTATTGTGAAGTGCTGGGAAACTTAAAGCCTTGAATATGTTGAAAGCCTTGAAATGAAGAAATATATCTGTTGAAACTACAATACTGAGTATTGTTGTTCTGTGTTATTTAAAATACTAGCAGAATCACAAAATATCAGTGATGTGCATTACACGTGAATGCCACTGACAGCATATTTATGGCAGGTAAAATGTTGTTTTGGAACACAATGTTGATTATCTCGAGTGATTAATTCTTTGAAAGTTTTCAAGGCGATAATGTATATAGATTATTTTTGTGGAAACACCGCAATGAAAATTATTTATTTGCTAACAGTTTCGGCCTGAGTCAACAGGCTGAAAGCTTAGCAAACAAATATTTTACGGTGTTTCCACAAAAATAATCTATATGTATATGATCTGGGGTGAGTTGTACAAAGCCAAGATAGCTTATCTAGTTGATAAGTTCTAGCTAAAGAACAGCACTAATCATGCTTTGAACAACCTAATATAAAATTTTATCCACTGATAAAATTTTATCCACAGTGGATAAAAGTTAAATTGGGTTGTTCAAAGCACCACTAGAGTGGTTCTCTAGCTAGGATTTATCCACCATTTTTTTGTGTGTGTCTGTGCTTTTCACACATTTTCATGCATTTCAAGTCTATATCTCGTTCTGTACTTAACAGCGGTAGTCACATGTACGCATTGCGTACCTATTTTTAAATAGGGTGTGCGTTTGATGTAAAGCTATATACATGCCTTTACAGTCAAATATCAAATGTTGTCTAGCGTGCGACTGCATTATTCTTCCGAAACATCAATGTTGATACGTCTAGCTAGTCAGTGAAAATTATTTGGTTAATTTCCGTAAGATTATTTCGGTTGATTTCCAGCGAGCTAGCTTTTAATACCGTGCCAAGAGTCTACCGTACGCCTTCCTGCGAGCCGCACGGTTAAGAGCGTACCTATCAATTCAAAGAGCGAACCAAACAGATTTATGCAGCGTGCTGTGACTGAAGCATAATAAGAATTAGTTCGGTGTGCTGTTATCACGCTTTATAAATCAGGCGAGATTCTGCTTGTCAAACAACATTGTTATGTTACTTAATAGTAACACCATTTGCTGAGATAGATCGATTTTAACACGAAAGTCGTCAACAACCAAGTAACTTAATGTCCCTTTTATCGACGAAGAATGCAAATATTATAGCCATGTACGAATTTATCGCGTAGATACAGTTCTAGGAATTCTACTATAAAAATAGTATCACGCGGTTTCTCCCGCAACATAACAATGTTGTTTGACAAGCAGAATCTCGCCTGATTTATAAAGCGTGATAACAGCACACCGAACTAATTCTTATTACAATTGCTTTAGTCACAGCACGCTGCATAAATCTGTTTGGTTCGCTCTTTGAATTGATAGGTACGCTCTTAACCGTGCGGCTCGCAGGAAGGCGTACGGTAGACTCTTGGCACGGTATTAAAAGCTAGCTCGCTGGAAATCAACCGAAATAATCTTACGGAAATTAACCAAATAATTTTCACTGACTAGCTAGACGTATCAACATTGATGTTTCGGAAGAATAATGCAGTCGCACGCTAGACAACATTTGATATTTGACTGTAAAGGCATGTATATAGCTTTACATCAATCGCACACCCCATTTAAACATATGGATATCTCACACATACAGATTACAGATATTTCGCGGCACAGTAACCGACCACAACTTACGTGCTCGAGCGCTGGACACCCACACATTTATTTCCGTGGCGACGGCAAACTCCTCTAAAATTCCCAGCAAGATCCATGATCGCCTTTCAAGGGAACCGCGTGCAGAGTGTCATGCGCTGCAGGGGGTCTTCTGGAATTTTGCGTGCATTTTCAACTTTTACATTTTCAACTTCTACATTTTCAACTTTTATATTTTCAACTTTTATATTTTCAACTTTTACATTTTCAACTTTTATATTTTCAACTTTTATATTTTCAACTTTTACATTTTCAACTTTTACATTTTCAACTTTTACATTTTCAACTTTTATATTTTCAACTTTTACATTTTCAACTTTTATATTTTCAACTTTTACATTTTCAACTTTTACATTTTCAACTTTTACATTTTCAACTTTTACATTTTCAACTTTTACATCTTCCTCCCACCAGTGACAGCCATACATATATATTTGGTACTGTTTTATAACAGGAGTGTTTTATCAGATATAAAGACACGAGGCGAAGCCGAGTGTTTTTATATCTGATAAACACGAACTGCGAGTTTATTGAACGGCTTCAAAAACGAACCACTTGGTAAGTTCATTGGCGTAGAAAGTTTGAAAAATAACCTTGTCTAAGCCGAGAAAATCAAAGCTAAAGTTTATGTAAATCAGGAGGTATCTTTATCACATATAAAGACACTGATAAAACCTTAATTTTTTTTTAATTTTCCTCGTGAATTATTAATAAGTTTTTGAAACATGGTTCGCGACCACTGGAAAATGGAAATAAATTCCGGTTGCAACCTTTGTTTTCGGTTTGAACGACCTTGCGCATTGTTTGGATGATACTAGCCGTCTATAAAGACGTCTTAAACGTCTTGGACTATCGCAAGAGGACTATCGCTGATAAAATTTTAGCGGCATCTGTTAAGCGCATCGGTCGCACTTTAGTAACAGACGTCCTGAGACGTTTGGAACGTCTAGTATGAAATATATCAAATTATGATGCATCAAATTATGAGTACACATTTGATTGTCCGTGATCAAAACTTTGTGTGTCTTGCATTCGCTTGAACAGCTAGACGTTTAATTCGTGTCTAGACGAGTTAAACGTCTGTAGTATAAATTGGACCAATTATCAATTATTTTCATTGCCCTATATAATTGTGAAACAAAAGGTATTAAAAGACAAGCAAAAATTGATTCCTGACTTGCAATACGGCGATCACGAATCCACAAGTCAAAGCTGAAGTTTTAATTAAGCCGTCGTTCCCAAGTCGGATCATGTTACCGCTTCGGTTACGCTAAAGCCGCGTAGTTGTCGTTTGTTCGTTGTTTTAATATCTATTATATAAACTAGACTGGAATATGTATCGCCACATATCAGTAAAAATAACATTACTCCCTGGCGTTCGGCTAAAATCAGAGCTAGCAGCGCGTCCTCATTCAGACGGCCCCGGTCTTTATATATAAAATCACGAAGGTGAAATAATCCACGGCGCGATATCGATATTGACAAAAATGTAAAATCAAGAAATGTAAAATCAAGAAATGTAAAATCAGAAAATGTAAAATCAGAAAATATGAAATCAGAAAATGTAAAATCAGAAAAAGTAAAATCAGAAAATATGAAATCAGAAAATATGAAATCAGAAAATATGAAATCAGAAAATGTAAAATCTAATTTCATGTTGTCGCGTCTGGGCTTCCGTATTACAGCTTGATGAAACAACAACCGTTGTTCACGCATGTTGCAACAACCGAAGAACGTGTTGATACATCAACCATGTTCACCATTGTTGTAACAATGTTGTTCATCATTGTTATTTCATCATGTCATAACAACATGTTCCATCATGCATGAACAACGTTGTCGAATCAACAAGTTGTTTTTTCGTTGTTCCAACAGGCGTGAACAAGTTGTTCCTTCAACAACTTGTTACAGCATTGTCACTGTTCGTGAACAAACACGCGAGGAGACTATGGACCACGGTCACGTGAAGATCACGCGTAATCTCACGTGAGCATAGTTCATTTGAACTTTGCTCCTTGACGGAACAACAGCGGGCATCGTTGAAACGATGTGTTGAAACGGGTTTCCCACTGGTTTTTCCCTCGTTTTATTTTCCCTTTGCTGCACTGCCATTGGACTGAGGAATAGTCTTCTGTATGAACAAATCACTTGGTAAAACTTTGTCAAGATTAGACTGGCATACACTAAGTTTATCCATCTCAAAGAGGTAAGAATATAAATACATTATTAAATATTTCAATGTTATTTTAGCTCGTTGGCATTGCTATAAATGCTATCATTAATTAATACATGTCCCTTCTCTCATTTTGTTTCCAGCTTAAAACCCAAGAGAAAGCAAAGAATTTTAGGTAAGTTTATTTGTTCGCACTGTTCAATACTGTCAGTAGAAACAGTAAATTTTTATACGATACACAACTGCAAATTTAACTGTCAAAACGAGAAAAGACACTTTATACTTTGGAATATTAATGTTTTTCTGTCAAATATAGTTTATCGTTCCTCGTTTTTTTTTTTAGAAAGTACATGTGAACTGGAGTATATTAGCTTATTTCAGTACAAAAAGGTAAGATATGTTAAAAAGCCTTAAAAATGTTTACTAAAAATATGTTTACGTTTTGTTTTCTTCCATCCGCGAAATTAGTCGGAATGCTGATCTTTTGGCTTTATTGAGGCAAAGGTGAAAGAATTTTTGTTTACACTATTTCAAAGCAGAAAGTTATTAACCTAAACCTTTGTTTTTCTTCTTAAATTTTTTATGTATAAACTATAGTTGTGGGAGTTAAATAATATCAATGAAAATGGAAATGGAGAAGAACTGAAAGCGCCGCCAGAGAAGCGGGGAAAACTGGAGGATACGTGAGACTTTGTATTCAAATTATAACTTCAATAAACGTTTTTTAAAAATTCATGGATGTGTTTGCGTGATATCTTCGTCTTCAATAATAGTGATATTAATATTTTTTGTGATTTTATAAGAAAATTAATAAGCGAGACAACCGGGGGGTGCACAAAAAAACGAGAATTTAACGGATAGATATCATATTGTAACATGTTGTTTTAACAACTTGTTCACAAATGTTAATTTATCATGCTGGAACAATGCTGTTGTATCATGCATGTAACATCATGTTGGAACAACTTGTTCACGTCTGTTGGTTCATCAGGCGTGAACAAGCATGTTGGAACATATGGTGAACAACTTGTTGACAACATGTTCACGGCGAGCAGCACAACATTGTTCACGGCTGTCGAGAACAACTTGTTCACGTCTGTCAACAACCGTGAACAAGTTGTGCGTTTTTACGCGTGTAGTTGGTTCTCAAGACTATCTAAGAATTAGGACCTGTTCACATGAGGCGAATTATATCGGGATGTAGGGTTACCCCAGCTCTCCCTCGAGATATCTCTTAGTTCATTTCCATGTTAAAAAAGTAAACCGTTCACATGAGACCGAGATAACTCGATCCTCTAGGGCCAGACTTAACCCTACACGCGTAAAAACGCACAACTTGTTCACGGTTGTTGACAGACGTGAACAAGTTGTTCTCGACAGCCGTGAACAATGTTGTGCTGCTCGCCGTGAACATGTTGTCAACAAGTTGTTCACCATATGTTCCAACATGCTTGTTCACGCCTGATGAACCAACAGACGTGAACAAGTTGTTCCAACATGATGTTACATGCATGATACAACAGCATTGTTCCAGCATGATAAATTAACATTTGTGAACAAGTTGTTAAAACAACATGTTACAATATGATATCTATCCGTTAAATTCTCGTTTTTTTGTGCACCCCCCGGTTGTCTCGCTTATTAATTTTCTTATAAAATCACAAAAAATATTAATATCACTATTATTGAAGACGAAGATACCACGCAAACACATCCATGAATTTTTAAAAACGTTTATTGAAGTTATAATTTGAATACAAAGTCTCACGTATCCTCCAGTTTTCCCTGGTTCTCTGGCAGCGCTTTCAGTTCTTCTCCATTTCCATTTTCATTGATATTATTTAACTCCCACAACTATAGTTTATACATAAAAAATTTAAGAAGAAAAACAAAGGTTTAGGTTAATAACTTTCTGCTTTGAAATAGTGTAAACAAAAATTCTTTCACCTTTGCCCTCAACAAAGCCAAGAGATCAGCATTCCGACTAATTTCGCGGATGGAAGAAAACAAAACGTAAACATATTTTTAGTAAACATTTTTTAAGGCTTTTTAACATATCTTACCTTTTTGTACTGAAATAAGCTAATATACTCCAGTTCACATGTACTTTCTAAAAAAAAAAACGAGGAACGATAAACTATATTTGACAGAAGAACATTAATATTCCAAAGTATAAAGTGTCTTTTCTCGTTTTGACAGTTAAATTTGCAGTTGTGTATCGTATAAAAATTTACTGTTTCTACTGACAGTATTGAACAGTGCGAACAAATAAACTTACCTAAAATTCTTTGCTTTCTCTTGGGTTTTAAGCTGGAAACAAAATGAGAGAAGGGACATATGTATTAAGGGGTGGACCATTAGAAATCAAGGGAGGGGTGTGTGAAAAATATGTGTGCATGAATTTTTTTTTCAGCTCAAATTCCCTGCAGGACTTTTTTTTTCAGTGTGCAAGCTCTGCAGGAATTTTTTTTTATAGGGTTATTTAAGCGATACGCGAAAGGATGCCAGTCCAAAACTGACCACGTGGCACTTTATAAAAACAGCGAGATGTGGCCTACAAATACAAGTATAACTAGCGATCATATTAAAGTGGTGAATAGCGGCTTGCACGCTATTAAAAAGACGATGATGATAAATATCAGTGTTCAAAAGTGTTTCTCTGGAGGGTTTATAAAATTGAACCACTCAATAAAAAGTTGCACACATGGTCATAAGAAGCTTGATAAACTTAGGGGGGGCAACTCCCACGAGGCGCCACCATGGTTGGCGCCGAGCGTAAAAATTTTGAAAATTTGGAGTCTCTAGATCGTCGGAAATGGCATTTTCAGAGTCTTCTCTACCTCTTTCGTTAGGCCCTTTCATTAATTCTTTCATTATGATTTGTGAGTATGCTATCCGTCAGTCAGGATGGATTATTATTAATAATTGGCCGAAATTAATAATAAATCAATTTTTTTGGGGGGGGCTGAAAGCTATTCCGGGCCACCCTATAAAATATTGGGGGGGGGGGGGGGCAGCCCCCCGGCCCCCCGGCTTCCTACGCTCCTGGTTGCACAAACTCTGAATTCAAGTTTCGCTATTTCGAATTTATTTTGCATCCTCCTTAATTTTTATTTCACAATTTTTATTTGAGATATATATGAAATAAGGAAATTTTATATAACAATGAATAATAGTTTGTAGCGTTTGAAACTACCTGAAGTTTCTAAATAGTATATTTGACTGTTTAATCAGTGAGCTTTTCCTTTTTATCATATGATAAATTACATAGTGCACTTTGCTTGCACGAATTTTTTTTTTGTTGTTGATCGTTTGCACGATTTTTTTTTCTTTATCATTTTCCTTGCGCGAATTTTTTTTTGGTAATTGTCACCCCCCCTCCCTTGATTTCTAATGGTCCACCCCTAATTAATGATAGCATTTATAGCAATGCCAACGAGCTAAAATAACATTGAAGTTATTTAATAATGTATTTATATTCTTACCTCTTTGAGATGGATAAACTTAGTGTATGCCAGTCTAATCTTGACAAAGTTTTACCAAGTGATTTGTTCATACAGAAGACTATTCCTCAGTCCATTGGCAGTGCAGAAAAGGGAAAATAAAACGAGGGAAAAACCAGTGGGAAAACCCGTTTCAACACATCGTTTCAACGATGCCCGCTGTTGTTCCGTCAAGGAGCAAAGTTCAAATGAACTACGCTCACGTGAGATTACGCGTGATCTTCACGTGACCGTGGTCCATAGTCTCCTCGCGTGTTTGTTCACGAACAGTGACAATGCTGTAACAAGTTGTTGAAGGAACAACTTGTTCACGCCTGTTGGAACAACGAAAAAACAACTTGTTGATTCGACAACGTTGTTCATGCATGATGGAACATGTTGTTACGACATGATGAAATAACAATGATGAACAACATTGTTACAACAATGGTGAACATGGTTGATATATCAACACGTTCTTCGGTTGTTGCAACATGCGTGAACAACGGTTGTTGTTTCATCAAGCTGTAACAACTTGTTGAAACAATGATGAACAATGTTGTTCATTTATCAGTGTTGTTCACATATGATAACAAGTTGTTACAGCATTGTTCAGGCAACAATGCTGTAACAACTTGTGAGATTTTTACGCGTGTATACCTCCATGTGAATTTGTATAATTACACATGCGTAATTGTGCTGTTGCCAGGGATAGTTCATACGAAGGTAGAGTTATCTCGGGTGCCAGGGATAACTCGGTACTTGCGTTTTATCGTTTTATCATCAAACTTTATCAACTTTGACCCTAGCCCCGAGTTATCCCTACCCCCCAAGATAGGGCCTGTTCACACCGGGTTGTGTTGGTTTCTCCCGTTCAATCACAAAAATTCATTTCTAAGCACTATATACGACAATGTTATTGGCAGCCTTTCTTTGACTTATCAGAGTCCGCTTATGACAGCATGCTCTACAGACGTAGGCGCAATTTCCTCTAACCTCGTATCTGCAGTTCAGTACATAAGGAGTTTATTTCAACTAGCTCGTGTGATTGTCTGCTATGGAAAACCATTCAGCTTTTTGACTTGTTTATTGAGTTTTGATCGATGAATGTTCACTGACAAAGTTCTCGTCACGTGTATTTTTTTGGTTGCGAATCTTGTCTGTACCTTTGTAGTCCAGTCATAATATTATATCGCCAAGGGCAAACTATATATAGTAGCGGTTATATTTTTAAGTGTTTACTTTAATTTTCGTCTTGGAAAAAGGAAATTCCAAAGCCAACAAAGACGATCCTCTCATTTTATTAACGCAAAATGAAAAACATGATGCAGCAAGCTGCTAAGATCATGGCTAATGATTCTAATCTACTGCCCAGACTTCAAATCTTCACGCAGGTAAGATTGTTAAGTGTATATATATATATATAATATATATATGCTTTTCTGCTGGCATGGTGTACCGGTTTAGTTTAGGATTCGTTGCTTTTCGTTTAGATTTACCTTCGGAGTGTGTTTAAGCGTCTTCATATATATTTTCATCATGGCAGCCATACAAGACTAAATCAGGTAATAGCATGCAATAATTCATCCGATTCTTACACATCACGACGTATATGTGAAACCATGCAACAGCAGGGCAATTAGGCCAATGTCACCCGGTAGGTTGTTAGAGTTATATATTTTTCATAACATCGAAGAGGTCACGATAATATAATTATTAGGCCTCTCCCTCCATTGCAGGTATTGCACATTCCCGGTCTAATGTGTCGTTTGAAAAGAAGCCAGAGTCTATAATTATTTATAGTGACTTAAAAGGCTTAACATTTAAAAGACTAGTTTGATAAAGTTCTTTCTCCGAAACCTATCCATAACAAGAACAACTTTACAAGGATCCAAAGTAAGTAGATGCAGAATTCGAACTATCTTATAGCTCAAAGGGTTTACTCGGCACTTTTACTCGGCAAGCTAGGCAAACATATTTTTAAATAATATAAGGATGATAATATGATATATTATGAAATACGCGTATTGTATGACTTGTTGAAACATATATATGATAAACCGTTTTGTCTTTTTTTATATTTTTTATCGATTGTGCATATATAACTAATAAATGTAATTTTAATGTTCTATGAAATAAGATGGCTTTGGCAAGCCTTTATGCTTCCCTTTAAACACTACAATCAATCTAGAAGTTTCCAATATATTATGCGCATGCTCCCAAAGTTTTTACTGAAACGAACTTTTATTTTCTGAGCTAAACTTCTAATCGTGTAGGGGGATATAACCATGGATTGAGATGAATGAAAACATGAAAACGGAGCTGAGACTTGAAAGAGCTAGAAGAGTGGTTATTAGTTAGTTTAATTCTTTTCCCACCTTTGATATTGGGTTGTTTTTCAGTTACTTTTAAAGATTATGCTAATCGTTGTAAACGACAGAAAAGACGAAGACTTCGCTAATTACCCTCTCGACGTGTGTGTGCTACAAAGATTAGATTACCAGGTAAATATAATTACATTTATTGAGTATAAAACAAATTGTTCTATAATCTTCATTTATAGGATGACAAAAATAGAAACATGGTTTTGAGTTTGTTTTCACTTTGCAAAGGACACACGAGCAGATTCGACAATTAATTTGTATCAGTCTTGAACTAAGAAGCAACACATTCTTAATAGCCCAAGTTAAAAGAAGAAACTTAAAGTAAACTGGCGAGTTTTTGTAGAGAACCCTATACTTTTACAAGTACTCCTGTTTCATAGCGTCATGCTCGTTCGATGTTGCTCTGACCTTTTCTTTAGAATAAGACGACAACAATTCTTGTGTTAGTCAACACTATATATGAGCATACGAGTATAGATATGATGTACTAAGTGTATAATAATACATATATCAACACTGACATCGTTTTTCCTGAATGAACAAGTTTTGTTCTTTGTATTTCCTACGGCAAAGCTGAGATCAAAATGGCGGGTAGACACTCCATTTATTTTTTGCTGATGTGATTTAAGACGTCTCAGAAAACGTAAATCATAAATACATAAAACATAAGCATTTTATGTACATATAGAAAGGTATTATAGATAACGAAATACAGATGTTTGGAACCAAAGAGCAAAGGCAGAAAACCGATCATCAGAGCAAAAGCTAAAGTAGTGAATGATTCTTCTGACCATTTTATAGTGAAATTAATCATGTATTCCAACATATAGTGACTTATTTTTTTATTTTCTGTAATTCATCATGCATCTCTATAAGCTTTCCTATACATCGCCTAGTCCTAGAAAGCACTCTGTATATCTCATATATAAAACTTTGACATTAAAAATACTCGTCGATGCTGAAGCCACAAAGTTCTGGCTCAAATAAGCCATTTTCAATTTATTTCTAGATTTTTGCCTTTGAAGAAGTTCAGAGTATTCAATTGCTTGGTATAGTTCTAAGATTGTCAGTTATTCTTTTTACATCTAGTTGTTATCTTGACAATATATAATCTAATCAGTTTACTCATCACACAACTATACAATCTTCGTCTCAAGTCCTTTAAATCTATAATTATTATTTTAATCGACACATCATAAACTTTAGATAAGAGAAAATCCATGAATATAGATTCCATTTTTTGAATTACGCGATAAAAGGTCCATATGCTCTCGTCAAATCATAATTTCAATTGTACCGGCGATACTTTAAAATTTAATGTCGTTAAACAGGCTATATATTATATTTATTTTAATACATGTATATAATAAAACACTAACAGATCGAACATTGCTTCATGAGCTAGAATATTGAGCAAAACTTGCTTCTAAACAGGCATGACACAGACCACGCAAGGGAATACATGCATTCTTTATTTATATGCATTCTTTATTTATTGTATCAATTATATAATTGTTGTTATGATGTTATCTGCATGTAGGTCAAGAAAATAAATGAAAATGTTTCTAACATAGATCCTTATATTCTTACGAGAACTGAGTTCTCGTTCGACCTGCAGGTTAACACGTTTTTACGTAACCCATATAGGGCAAGCTAGGCTATATATGTTAGCTAGTACATCTGGGATGCAACATAGAATTTTGGATCGAAGCAAAGACTGGAAATTCCTAGCCCCTGTTAACTCAACTCATCACGATGACCAAATTTATATCTATATGTATATGCAGAGCGTCATCCAACCTCACCAGATCCAACAACTAATGTTGAATTTACCCTGCATGTATTTGGCCGATATTAGCAACTTCAAAACCATAAAGCATTTTGAATACATAAATCGTTAACAAGTTTCCAAGTCTGCCTATAATATGGTTAATGGTATAGTAAGTTAATACTGCCGAAACAGAGAACGTAAGTGGTCTAACGTTTCGAGGGCCTTCGCTCGAAACGTTAGACCACTTACGTTCTCTGTTTCGGCAGTATTAACTTACTATACCATATTTCGATTGTTGTTTCAACACTGCCTACGCAGCACACTACTTTTATTACACCATTTATAATATGGTTATCCTTATTCCGTAAAAGATATATAGTCGGATAGCTTTGCGATACACGATAACTAAGAAAACGTATCATTATTCAAGGCCTTGCATGCGGCGTGGTTCATCACTTCGTATTAATGTATCGTCTTTCCTTTCAGTAAATGTTGGCTTCATTCGGTTAGTGCCAATTATGAACAACATTACCAAAAATAGCCGAAACATGGATATTTTTTTACATTTTCATTGTCCATATATGTATGTTCACCTTTTATAGCTATTTGTTGTTTTGCTGTTGGACGTTGAACAAAAAGACCGATTATCCTTTTTGATATAGTTCATGTACATGGATATTGTTGCTATATAGAATTATAGTCACCATATAGTTTTTAGATCAGATATAGAATGTCGGCATTGTGGACAAGTTCATGCAGTGATATTATTATATACTTCCATTTACATGGTCGATCAGTCTGATCACGAAAGGATAATTTTGGAAAATGCAGCCAGTCAACAGGAAAATTTGAACATTGACCAACATTGATCTTGTTGTTAGATTCTCTATCTAGCCTCTTTCCCAAATTATCGTGTTGTGCCAATTGTACATTGGCAGTGTATCACATGCATGTTTGTCATGCTGGACGGTTTGATTATGTACTTAGAAGCGTCCTATAGATCGAAACGGTTGAGAATAAAAAACTGTTTTCTGACTTACACAATAGAATGTATAACACCGGAAAAGTTTAAAATAGTTTAACCATTTGTAGAAAGTCAATTAGTTTCTCACCAACATACATCAGACCGTTCTAATATACGTGCCTATATGTTTGATAAATATTAAAAAAGATGATCATGAATGATAATTGTTATCTGTCCGTGACGCCTATATCACCTCTCTAATTCAAGTAAATTCAACGCTTCTTATAAAAAATCTCGGGGACTGGCTGTTACACTAGATATGAGTGACAGTATGTACATGCATGGGGTAGTCAACTGAGTAGAAAAAAAAATTTCAACATAAAACGACAATAAAAATCTTGACCTATACTGAAATAGAATGGCATGCATTACAGCATGGAATCATTTGAATCATTTCATGAAAGATTCTTCAGTGATCAATTTTGTGTATTAATAATAGCATGCTATGGGGGAGCACGGGTGGCGTGTGCTGTTAGCCCGCTGCTTCTCACCAAAAAGTTAAGCCCGGTTAGACGGGGTTAGTACTTGGATGGGTGACCGCTTGGGAATGACCCCTTTGTCGGGCTTGGAACTCATGTGAGTAGAGTTGTAGTTGACCTCTCCTGTGCTTCGAGGGTTTTTCACCGGGTTCTCCGGTTTTCCTCCCTCCATAAAATCAACACCTAACATCTTAACTGTGATCCGTGGTCTGAACTGTGTCGTTGGCGGCTGCATGGAGCGCCTTTAATATGCCTCGACACGGCCACGTTGATCTGCGTCCTTCGCAATTCAGCCGCTGGCTGCAAGTAAGGATGATTAGCCACCCAGTCCTTTATCCTATATCATACTGTAGTACAGAAAACAGAATCTCTGTGAAATGAATGACACGAAACCCTATACCAATTATAATTAATGCGTCGTTTTACTTGGGACGAATATTATGTTTGCAAGAGCAGGAAGGGGTTATCGAGTATTGCAGGAAACCTGAAATTCATATCTTCCCAGTCTGCACTCTGCAGTATAGTACTATAGTTTATATCGTTCTCAAATCAATCCAGCCTTTCTAGGTTCGTTATAATTAAGTAACTACAGCTATATGCATGACTAAAAGTTATTTGGACAGAAGACTTTACATGAACTCGTTTTGCCTTTTATCGTTAGAGGTACGCGTTACTACACTGAGCCGCCTACCTATTTTGCCAACTGATTACATAAACCTACCACTGAATAAGGTACCTCAAAGGCCGTTTTAAACTTTTCCACTTAAACATCCTAAGTGGGCGATGACGCACAAGCTTTGAAACTTTATTGTCTAACAGCTAATATTCAGGAAACATTTAGATAACACACGCCCTTTCTATGACTTTATTAGTACTACGCATCGTGTACAAAGAACATATATATCAATAGTGTGTTGTCTGTTAATAAAATAGAAGAAAAACAACGCAAAAAAAGAACAGAATCAGAATGACTATAGGCCTACATAGGCGGGAAATCTTTGTAGTGTAAAGCATGCAGTAGGCTGGCTAATTATACAGTGATAAATTGTGCTATATTGGATAACTTCATTTTGCGAATGCATATACAAATGCTGCATGTTAAGTTATACTTTAACAAAACTTATAGTTAAGAAAAGTGTGGGAAATAGGCGGGGAAATTAACACTCAAGATGAACACAAGTGTCGGACTCTTGTTGGTGGCAATTATATACATACATGGTTACGAATATATAATGAATAATTGCGACCAAGAACAGAAATTGGCAAACACCATCAAGCAGATAAATTGTGACAAACTTTGTACTCAAATTTCTATAAAGATTCCCAATACTGCATTGATCTTAATAATTTACTATATATGCTTAGGCTGGTGTGCGGCAAACGAGTCTCGTAATGCTAACAGAATATTATATACGGTCACATAGTTATCATCGACCACCTATGATCTATATGTATTATTCCATGATCCACGGATATCGCTTCATTGTCGGCGAACAGACATGTTCCGTCCGCGAATGAAGTCTGCCTCCGCTTCTAATATGTTACCGACATAATGTCTGGTGTGGGTGCAACCCTAAGTCTTTGTATTATATCAAACTTAACGCTATATCACTGAATAATCTCGCCACACCCTTGTGATAGCGACAACTCATACAATGGCCAATAATTTTTACCATGTCTTTCAAAAGTATGTAAGATTCTATTTACTTTACGAGAAAATATTCTTAATTCATAAAGAAAAAGCTTTAGCCAATTTATACCTTGTGGCTCAATTGCTTGCACATGCATGCACTTAATGCGGTTCCTGTTATTCTCCATTTAATTGCCTACCTATATATGTGTATAAGAGCCATGGGCATGGGGGATGATGCTACCTGATACATGTACTGAGCCAAAACTTTAAAAGGCTTTATACTTTTGAAGCATATAGACCGTTACATTGCTATTGCCTTGGGAAAGCATTTTTAATTACTGGGGAAACTATAAACATACAGCATCCTGCTTTACCGTTAAACTTTTTAAGAAAAAACCCCTTCTCAAATACAGGGTAAGTGCAATGTTCAATCATTTATAGAACAATTAAATTAAAGATATACATCTGTAGTATAAATAGAGAATAATACAAGCATGCGCGGAAATATGCAAAGTGAACGAGTGAGATATCTTGGTCAACACGAGAAATAAATTTCATATTTCCACGCATTCATGTATTGTTCTGTTTATTATATAAAACAATAATCCTATTTCCCCACAAAAATAGGGCAGTAAACTCTAATACGTTTCACGATAATCGACACATGTGAGATTATCATAAATAATCACATATGTGAGATTATCGTTTTTATTATAGTGGCGCAAACATCAATAAAACACTCTATTTTATATAATAAATTATAGTATATTTTGTGTAAGTAAAGTTTTAGTGTACAGTACATCTATCATTTTATACTGAATATAACTTATATATCTAAAAATCAGAAAAACAAATGAATCTAAAACTGTTATGGCTGCTATACAAGTTTCACTGTTGCGACTAAATTGTCTAAATACGACAATTCCCTATACCACTCGCATGGTTCAAGAATCTTAAAGTAAATTTAAAGTCATGAAATTATTTTGTTGTTGTTTTTGTGTTAATGACAGTAATTTGGCTTATACAATGGCAATGATTCAATCAACATTTGCAATAAACACCTTCCAGAACAAGCAATATTAAGTAAGTTCCTTTTAAAGGTGGGAGAAATAGAAAAAACGATTGTCTTTGTCAGCTATGAAAGCCTGCTTTCATCAGTGTCACTTCATGTCATTTGTCTTCAATACAATACAATAGTATACAATGTATTATTTGTGTCTTCCGAAAAAAAAAAAGTATTGCTAACTTCAAGGACAACCGCGTGATTTTTAAGTTTATATGAATTATATGGCATGCAAAATCGACATACCAATTCTGATCAATTGATTTCAGAGTTTTATGATTGTGATGCGTGGAATCGCGACACAACATAAAGACTGAATTAAGATAGATCAGATATATGTCATTCACTCAACTGCATGCAACAACATTACATATATAAAAATCTAACAAAACATGCATGTAGTCATAAATGAAGGACAAAAGTACCCACGAGAAATTGAAATAAGCCACAATGACAATGATTAAGGTCGTTGATTTGTATACATAGAACTCACTAGCTCATGCATTAGCTCATGCACATTCTTTAACTGACCATGTAGGCTTTCAATGTCATCCAATGTCATGCAAGTTGAATATTAAATCCGACCTCAAACCTTTATAAACTTTTATAGAATGAAGAAACTGGAACCAATCTTTACATGTATAACACACAGTTCCATTTCTAATTTTAATTACTTTGCTTACGCTGCAGGTATATGTTCCCAGCTGACAAATTAACAGTCTAGAGAAATATACTTAGTTGAAAAGGTCTCTGTATATCTGTATATGCAAACCTATAATTGAATACTCCTGACAATAAGTTTTAATTTGAAATTAACAACAAAGTCGAAGGCAAAGAAAAGCCACGAAAACGTAAAACGCTTTATCCCTATAATATTTATAAGCTATATTACTGTATATTGTATTATATTATATTATATTATACTAAAGGTCGGATTTTGCTGAATTTTGTACATAACGTTTGGCTTATGCTTTCAATTATAATTATCATACAATGTATAGTTATACTCACAGTGACGTACAGAGAGTAAAGAGAGAGCACATGTTTACATCAAGTCCCGACTTTGCGAGGGCAGAGCAGGATAGGACCCTAATATTACAAACATATGGAACTATTAATGTTTAATAGGGGGGGAAACCACAAGATAACACGTAGGAGTGATGGATGACAAAGTGGAGTTTGGTTTTTAAGTGTTTGGGAAATTCCAACCCTGGCTAACATATTACCTTGGTTGACCGAACTAAAATAGTCTCTTTAAGACTGTGGTTATAAAACCACAAGTATATAAGAAGAAATATTTCAAAGAAAAAGCATTTAAAAGGAGGTAAAATTTTATAATCATGAACTACGTCAATAATTTTATCCAATAAATTGGCCCGACTGATGTATACAGGATAATACAGAAAATATCCATGTAAAATCTCCCTGTTGGCAGGAGAGATCAAAGTTCCATTGTGAAGCTCTGTATTTATAAAGTATGAAGAAATTTACTATATATACAGTAAGTATTCATGTTGTACAAATAAAATTCCAAAATTGAAAATATCAAATATTTGGTTTTAGCAAAAAATGCAGTAAAGCAAAAAAGCTTTGGTATTACTGTATAAAGGCAAAAGTCAATCAAAGTATATAGCAAATTAGCGATAGATATAATTAGTATGGTCAGGCTCGGCTCGATGATTTGTCATTAATTTGGAATGAAACTGATTGAAACTTTGGAAATGCATCTGCTGATCATCATTGACTATCATAACTTCTTGTTAGAACATTTAGACTGTGTATACAATCACGATGTATATGCCATGCACATTTAGCCATAAATCAAGGACAAAATTATCCACGAGTAATTGAAATAAGCCACAATGACAATGACAATGACTATAAGGTCGTTGATTCGTTTACATAGAGCTCACTAGCTACTTTAACTGACCATGTACTGTATATCTAAATAGGTCATTTGCACGATGACTTGAGATGGTTTTATTTTATTTTATTAAATTCGCCAACAATACAGAACATAACAATAACAAATAATACGTGGCAGGGTCACCGCAACAGCCGAAGCCAATTACTGCAGGCCCGAATCCCGTTGGGTGACTACAACTTGCCAGAATGTACCAGAGTTTCGGCTAAAAGGGATCACTCAAAGGGAGCCGTTCAGTCCTTTCGCGGCTTTTCCAAAATATGTCGTCAAATATGTTTTTCCAAAAAGCTAGGTGGTAAACAATATTTCTGATTAGTCTGTTAGGGTTTATGTTGTGGTTAGGGTATTGAAAAGATTGCCAAAATCTTGAGATTCACTGAAAGTTGACGACCAATTGGGAAACAACAAATCTGACGACATATTTTGGAAAAGTCGCGAAAGGACTGGACGGGTCCTCTTGAGTCATCCCTTAGCTTTAGCCGCAATCTTAGAATACTGGCAAAGCATTCTGGTAGTTGTAGTCACCCAACGCCATCTCACGTCATCGTGCAAATGATCTATTGCATGCATGCTTTCAATGTCATCCAATGTCATGAAAGTTGAATATTAATTCCGGCCTTAAACCTTTATAAACTTTTATAGAATGAAGAAACTGGAACCATTCTTAACATGTACAACACAGCAATACTAATAGTTCTGACAGTTCCATTTCTAATTTTTAATTACTTTGCTTACGCTGCAGGTATATGTTCTCAGCTGACAAAGTAACAGTCTAGAGAAATATACTTAGTTGAAAAGGTCTCTGTATATCTGTATATGCAAACCTATAATTGAATACTCCTGACAATAAGTTTTAATTTGAAAATACACTGATTAAATTAACGACAAAGTCAAAGGCAAAGAAAAGCCACGAAAACGTAAAACGGTTTATCTCTATAATATTTATAAGCTATATTATATTGTATTATATTATATTAAAGGTCGGATTTTGCTGAATTTTGTACATAACGTTTGGCTTATGCTTTCAGTTGTAATTATCATACAATGTATAGTTATACTCACAGTGACGTACAGAGAGTAAAGAGAGAGCACATGTTTACATCAAGTCCCGACTTTGCGAGGGCAGAGCAGGATAGGACCCTAATATTACAAACATATGGAACTATTAATGTTCAGTATATGTAGGGGGGAAATCACAAGATAACAAGTAGAAGTGATGACAAAGTGGAGTTTGGTTTTTAAGTGTTTGGGAAATTCCAACCCTGACTAACATATTACCTTGGTTGACCGAACTAAAATAGTCTCTTTAAGACTGTGGTTATAAAACCACAAGTATATAAAAAATATTTCAAAGAAAAAGCATTTAAAAGGAGGTAAACTTTTATAATCATGAACTACGTCAACAATTTTATCCAATAAATTGGCCCGGCTCATGATGTATATAGGATAATACAGAAAATATCCATGTAAAATCTTCCTGTTGGCAGGAGAGATCAAAGTTCCATTGTGAAGCTCTGTATTTGTAGAGTATGAAGAGATTTACTATATATACAGTAAGTATCCATGTTGTACAAATAAAATTCCCAAATTGAAAATATCAAATATTTGGTTTTAGCAAAAAATACAGTAAAGCAAAAATGCTTTGGTATTACTGTATAAAGGCAAAAGTCCATCAAAGCATAGTGGCATGATAGCCCAAAATTGACACAATTTGAAAATTGGCATGTATATTGTAACTGTACATGACATATGTTCGATTTTGAAAACTGGAACTTATAAGTGAGAAAACAAGAGGAGTTGCGCTTTGTGTGATATATAAGCTATGGAGCTGTGTGCGGGTTATGCAGGTTGTATCAGAGCTTGCAGGCGCACTGCTTGTATACCTGGAGTCCCTTCGTCTCATCTTCTTCTAGTCTTATGGTGTATGACTTAAAATCTGCGAGGTTTTGTTGGGAGGTTGTTATAATTTTTCTGCAACCTAATCGCTCCAAAGATCTAACCCTCAGAGTCAGTGACTATTGTCGCATGCATGCAAGTCGACCATCAATTAACTAGACGTGTCAATTTGCAGTATTATTTTCATGAAATTAAGCTAAATCTATGTATATATATATATATATATATATATATATATATATATATATATATATATATATTATAAAACTACAGGCTGTTTCATCTAAAGAATCTTCAGAGGAGTTGCGCTTTGTGTGTTATCTCTATAGCGTATATATATATATATATATATATATATATATATATATATATATATATATATATATATATATATATATTATCGAGCGTTCAGCTCAAGAATTTAAATACAGTAGCGTATAAGTATTAATTACCGTAAAAGATACAACTTGAACTCTGAAGCCGGACGCTCGTTAATTTATTTTTAATCGATAGCTCCTTGACAGAAGTTCTCAGCATGGGGTGGAATTCTCCAAAGGAATGCTAACTCTTGACTCCTCAGTTTTTATCCGTTATGATATAGCTTCCTTAATTTGGGATCCTAATTTTATTTAAGTCTGCTAGTTCCATGAAACTGTAGTTTCTTGCAATCAACACAAGTTAGAACATGCACGTCTAATAAAAAATTAAACACACGTTAACGTTTTTCTACGCTATCTGAATGTTATTTAAATTGGAAGCAAAAATGTATATGTTACCTAATGGCTAGAGAGGGTTCTTAAAATTTATCATAAATACAAATTAACATTACTGTCGGTGATAAGGAAATATCAAAACCAACTTTTTCATGCAGGCAAATTAAGCCCCCCCTAGTGAAACAGGATGTAGAAAATTAAAAAATTAAAATAAAACAATCGACATGCATGTTACTGCTTGAATACGGTTCGATCATTGCTATATAAGTGACCATTGTTTTTACGTTTTGTGTATGCAAGCATATAGAGAGTAATACGTTGTTTTTCTTAAGTAATTTAGGGATATTGCTCGTTCTATTTATCAAAAATTAATTAATAACTTCCAAATGCTCTAACAAAAGACGCTTGAAAAACATTTATCCGTTGCTAATTAGTTGACATACTTCACGCCGTGTTCTAGTGTATTTTGAACAAATCCTTTCCGTTTTCAATTTTTATTATCAACTCAAAAGAACTTGTTCTAGAAGTTCTACTTACTTCCTCGTTATATATATGCCTTAACTTTTTATTCATGCAGTGATGTATTTTAGATTAGTAGCTATTTCTCGCTTTCTTGGGAAAATCAAAGCGTATATAATTAGTGATGATTTCTTGTTGTTTACATGAAAGCGAATGCAATATACAGTTTATACATCTCCGGTTCACGTCGGTAATTCAGGAAAATAACATGTATAAGTAATCACTGCCCACCAGTTTTCATTTTATGACAAGTCAGCTAGCTTTGACGTTGAATATCGAGACAAAGAATTGGCGGGAAAATGATCGCGTTTTTCTTTGTGGGCCGCGGCTTTATAATTTTATATAGTACTGTAATCGGCCTTTCTGACTGCCAGTATTCAATCCAGCTGACTAGAACAGAGGTACGCACCGCAAAATTGTACGTCATCGAGCAGCAAGACTTATAAGATTAAATAGTGTACACAAGTAACAACTTTACTGTAATTCGTGACTTGTGAGATAAAAAACGTAGCACGGCACAAAAATATTCGCATAACTAATGCTGATATAATGGTCCGATGCATGCATGGCCAATTAAATACTGACTACATACATACCAGCAATTAACTGTTATAGGTTTCTGAGCTTTTATGTCCGAGTGTTATTGCATGCGTCATTGCGTCTGCAAGATAAAGGTCGATTTCTTTAAGGGCCCGGGCTAGCCCAGGTAACCAGGCTGACTCTGACTCGTGTCACGAAATTCGTCCTCGGCCGCAAAAGGAGATTTGAATTAACGTTTAGATTTGACTTTTTTTTACATCTAAACTAAACTAAACTAAACTAAACCAATTTTTCTTTGTAAATTTAGTTTACGCGAGTTTTAAAGCCACAGTAAGATACTAATCAATCGCGTAAGCCAAATTAACCCCGGCTCATGTATTAAATCAACACCTAAACCATGATTTAATTTCAAATTCATAACGTGTTTGTAAATGTTCGCACCGAAAATCACTTCACATTCTCGTGATTCGTGTGACACCAGGTGACACTTAGCCTTAGATTAAGCAATTCATATTTTAGTTTTAAGATAAAACAGAACCTAAAGAGTTACGAAAGCGTATAACCTTACTCTGATGTCAGATATTTAAAAATGCACTAATTGGTTGGATAAACTTTTCATAGAAAATCTAAAATCCATTGAAGTTACAAGTATATAATTGCTGTTTTATGATGTTTAGCTAGAATTTGGGTTAAGAGATATACGTCAGCCATTTTCTATTCAACAATGAACAGAAAACTGCCACGTTCTTTAAGTAACAACTAGAACTTTCCAATGTCAAAATATACTTAAGTTAATGTACTTAATGTACTTGTTAAGTATTTATTAAATATTGAGCGAGTTAAATTTTAAGCATTGTCGTAATCCATTGTTCACATCAGTTCGTTTAAAGTCCCTTCCTACAAATATAATTAGCCATTTCACGACGTGCATGTAACAGTATTGTTACTCACAATCTTGGTTGCCAAAAGATTTTGGAACGTAATTGTATATATAGAACGGCCAAATGCTATATAGTAACAGCGAAAGCTCAAAACCGTGTAATTTCTTCATCACGGAGAACTATATAACACAGATCAGATGACATGGTAGTATAATTGAAATGGTCTTAATTAATAGGCAATTTTCCTATACAATAACTGATTTTGTCTGAAGCAAATATACGCCTAAACAGTACTTCATTTGCAAATTGGGTGGCGTATTAACAAATTACCACCATGAAAGAAGTTTGCTATAGATTTATAGCATTTCGAAAATCGGAATCTCAATTAGCGTATATACAAACCGATATTAGGAAAATTATCGCGAGATGATAAGGCATTGCATGCACATATGGCTTTGAAGCCAATACCTTGAAAAACATCAGTGGGTCACCCACAGATCACCCATGCTCTTAAACCAATATCAATTAGGCCCTGAGAGCTATGGCAATGCTCAAATAAAAAATAAAAACATAGCAACAGTCCTGCAAGCCCTATGATATAACAAGTAAGCAAGTAGCTCCATTTGCAAGAAAGAGCACAAAGGTCGGTCTAGGTCAGTAGGTGTAGGGGCATAATTAACTGACGCAAACCTAACCGGTACTTGTGCATCAACCACCAGAGGAAACACTGATAAATAAGAGGTAAGAAATTCTACATTAATCCTTTTAGTTTCTTTCCCAGAAAAACTAAAATGATCTACATGTATGTTTTGTATCAGGTATTCTCTTTTAAAAAAGGTTCACATTGTTAACTATAAACGGCAATTTATAAAACGATTTTTTGTAATAAACACATGCAGGTAGAGGTAATTACTACAGTATATAGCTGTAGTCTTATCAATCATTTTCATTCTTGAATCTTGGTGAAGGTTTTTGATTTTTTACATATCTTGACATCATCAGATTTATTTTGTTAACTTGCAGCCCTTGAACAATCACAGGAACAAACTGTATTTTGTTAATCAAGACATGTGTAGCTTACTGTTCAAATTTGATTCGTTTTAAACAAAACTTTTATTCTAACTGCTGTGACATGCAGCAAATCGATTTGCATGAACAGGCAACTTTATTAACCTGTATCCTAAGTTATAATAAGGATTAAAAACCCTTAATAACAGGCAGTATAGATATCACAACCCCACGCTAAACTGATCTTCTATTACTGAAGTATTTAATCGCATAACCATTTAATCGATTTCCTTCCTGAAGTAATTTTTCAAGCCGTTCTGTTATAGACGTGTTTGTAATATATATATATAGAAACACGTACTATTGACATTTATGTTCATGTTGAAACCCATTGCAAAGGTGTGTGTTTATTGGCACATGACTCTTCCTCAGCGGCTTTGCAATGAAAACATTTCAGTCGCCTGTATGTGAGGCGATAAACATTCTCATGGACCACACCAGACCATCTTCAGTTCAGGTTAATTGCCTTAAACAATTAAATTTCCGCCGTTAACTTTTCACCTAGTATATACGAAACAATGATACACAATACACATTACTGATGAGTTATGGAGTTATGCCAAACTCTGATTAATTGTTATACATATATATAGAGACTAAAATTGGTAGTTTAATTAATCTTTCAGTCTCGAGCTAGTGAGAAACCAGGCAGGAATTGTAATCGTAATCATATCACAAATATTAACGCCCAGCATAAAACACGAAATAACACCATAAATAAAAACGACTGTTAGTTTATTTTCTCGATAAATATTCGTATTTATGGCTTTTGTATTTTATGCTGGACGTTTTCCGTTAATCTTTCAATCAGGTTATAAAGATCTACAACCATAAAGAATACATACCATATATAGCATAAAATAGGACAATGTTTAACCTTATTGCTGTTAAAAACTGTTAATTTTTGGGGTACACTAATAAACATAGTCTACCCACATAGTGTAGTTGTACATGCATGTGTACCGGCATCGGAGGGAAAACAGGTAGTTAAAGTTTGTTCAGTGTCTTAATTGACATGCATCTTTCAATACACGCGGCCAAAATATTTCGTTCTGCAACAACTAATTAGATATCTGTTTTCCTACAGAATTTGTGACACAAATAACTCAGATCAGATGTGGCTTTGGACACAGTTTTCGTCAAACGGACTCTAATATCATCCACTTTCGCCGCTAGGAACTCTCCCACAGCCTGTGGTACTCTTGCGGTTGGTCTCTGAGCGCGTTTTAAATTCTGTTAAAATATCAACGATATTATTATAATTATAGCTATGACTGACATATGGAGCAAATATTGTACTTTAAAAGGTCTTCTCCTTTTCAAACTAAATATTTCTTCATCCTCCACTGTTTAATTCTTACCGAATCATTTTTTTAATACTCACTCAGCTCTGGGATCAAACTATTAATTACCAGTAGTGTTTCAATTCAATGGCCGAGCCGAAGAGAAGAAACTCTGGAAATATGCAATGCATGAATCTAACCAGTGGATAATGTTTATTGTTTTACGGTGAACTGTAGAAACGCGTCAAGTAATTTTCAATGAATTGTTTTACCTCCCGTAAACGTTGCGAAACTAGGAGTAGGAGTGAAACTTATACTCACCTGAACAGGCGAGTTTCATGGTGTTTCGTGCGCATCGTTTTGCAAAGAAATTGGCGGGCTCTTGGCGGGCTCTCCACAAAGTAAGCAATGGCAAACACTACAGACTTGCTAGCGAGCCAACAACAGCAGAATAACAGTGTTAAACATCCAGAAACTGTATCTATACTTTGTTTATTTTAAACAGTATGTTTAATTTGAGTGGAGCTTGCTAGTTTTTTGAAAAATGATGCGCGCGCAACACCCTGAAACTCGCCTATTCAGCAACATGCGCGTGCAAACCACTGAGATATAAACTCGACGGTTGTAGATGTAAAGTGTTAACAACGAACTTTATTATTGTCACAATATTATACTGATCTATCTGCCATCTGGGTCCGTACAAATTCAGGACGAGAACCCTTACCCAGTATGTACAAGGACAGTTGTAACCAAATGGCTCTTGAACACACATAACTTGTACTTTGTACGATAGTTTATTACTTTATTTGTATTTGATTTCTGAACCACTTTACTTAAAAACGATTAACTCAGAAAATTACAGGGCAAGGTCATTGGCGCATGCAAAAACACATTCAGATAAACCAAAAGGTGATAATTTGTACCTATAAGCATTACAGACTGCAACAGTGTAAGATTGTATGTAGTATACGAAACATTTTTAATGATCGAGATTTCTAGTATAGTCTATAGATGGTGTAGCTACGAGAAGCCTAGCTCTTTACTCTAAGATTCTTCATCAGTTTGCTATACTTTGAAGATTGCTTGGCATTGGAAATGCAGCTCGCCATTGTAAACGGCAACAATTACAAACCCAGCTTGTTTCGTCTATATATACTGAGAAACGTCAGTGGATCGTGCGTTTCATTATTACGCCAGATATGTTTTTATTTCTCGCTAACGATCGAGTATCGTTGACCTTGATAGTGCAAGATAACTTAAAATATGTGTTATCCTAATCTTGACTGATGAGATTGTGAAATTGAAACATTCTTACAGCATAAAGCATGCATACAGCATGATATGGACAATAGTCGATATGTAGCAAATTACACTGCTGCGCATTTGCGTCTCGCCTCGATGGAATTGTTCTTTCTCCATGGTACCGGCGCGAAGAATTGAGGCCGGACAGACACCTATTACCGTTGCAATTAACACATTCTGGTCGCGGTTGGATCGCAATCGTCGTGAATTGCGTGTCGAGCACGGCAAAGTACAACCGGAAACATGGCAAGGTCCCGATAAAAGACAACTCGTGTTATTAAAGTGTAATTTAAAAGCTTTATCGGAGGTGGCAAAGGCCGCTTGCGCTCGAACAAACCCAATCGGACAACACGCGTCCGTCCAGGCAATATCGTATGCGAGATCCTTGCGCAATCGCGGCGACATCCCGTGGGCAACCAGTCGCATTTTGTGCTTGTGTTTCGCTTGAGAACAAATTTTCAGCAAACTGTGCACGTAAATTGTCACGCTGTGCATATAACGAGCGTTAGTAGGCAAACATTATCACAATCGTCGAGCTCGCATCAGGTGGTCAACTATCTTCCTTATACAGACATTTCTCATTTCCTCCCGCTCTATACCATAACTTCATAACTTTAGACACTTTGGAGAAATCCAAATACCCTGCAGCTTTTTCCTATACAAAGAGCCTTCACCGGCAGGATGGTAAACGCTTAAGGAGATCATATGACTGTTGGTCATACCGTGCACGCCTCGCCGCAATAACAAACAAGTTAATTAACTGCGTAATGGGATTAAGGGCCAGCTTTTCACAATCGCATTAGCGCTTTGCCATCTAATTCCAATTGAGGCGATTTGGGGATAATGAAGAGGATGAGCGAGCAAGATCGTCCAGTCTTTCTATCTTTTATTGTACATTAGTTTTACTTACAAGGCGTTACGGAAAGTTTTCGTGAACTCCACGTTTTGTGAACTCAGTCAAGAGACAAGAAATTTCTAGCGAAGGTTTGATTCATGAACGTTGTTATAATCTGGGTGCATGTCGTGCATGTTAAGTAAAGCGTGCGTACTGAACACCGCGCAGCAAGTTCCGCGCGGGTATAACGTACAGTTGAGCCGTGTTTAACTTAGAATGTTGACGTTAGGAAAATCATACGTTTGCCACCACTTATATGTAATATCCGTTCACAGACGATGGACATAGCAGGTTTATGCTAGCACACTAGCTTAGAAATCTACTTTTACGGTTATAAGGTGACACGGTTAGCCACATTCTTGCGTTTTCTGTCCATGAACAATTTTCTGTTAAATTAAGCAAAGTACAAGCTTGGTGGATCAAAGAGGCGATAAAAGCCCATTGAGAAGCTGACACCGAGGTCTGATTAGGGGAAATTACGATTCATTAAATATAATTAATATTAGTTGATTAGCTTGGCGTGGCTAACTATCATGATAGTGTCAATATAGACCAATAGAATCAGCAAGCCAACGCAAAATCGTATTAGCGCAGAAAGGTTTTTAATAATGCCGTGATGCTTACCTGTCATCTGTTCCTTTCACAGCCAATCATCAAACGACGGCGCCATACAAGATTTGTTCAGCAACTTTATAATCGGATAAAAGAACATTTGGATTTCCATGGATGAGACTCTTGAGGTCGAGAAGGAAATTAATCGACAGGGCAATCGTCTTCTTGTACATCGTAGTGGTGCTCGAGTACGTCGCGAAATGAACGTTCAACGAAAGCCGCATCCTTACTCTATTGAGGTGATCCTTGGCCTAAAGGATACTACCACGCGACGGACGCAGTCGTTTCGTCCTTACTACAAGTCAAGAGAGCTTGAAAGCGCGAAACTATCTCCTGAATTAAGCTGCAATACATACACCAGGCTGGTTCCTCGGCTTGGTCTTGTTCCAAGATCGCCGTTGTTCGTAGATGCGTTGAGACTCAACAGTGAACGAAGCTTCGTTCATCGCGTAGACACTGGGATACAGCATCCGATGCATTACAGAATAGGTGAACGGGAACCATCTCTTGGAAGACCTAGAGGAGACATGAACATTGGTCGTTCGCATGTGGACGGTGGGAATGGAGGAATCGAGCGTAGTTTAAATATGGAACAAGGTAAGCAGGATCACAGTACTGTGTTTGTTTACGATCAAGCTGTCAGAGCTTTTAACTGAGTAACTGATATCGCTTTTTCTTTCGTAACTATCTAGATGAACTAGATGACAACTCAGAGCTCCAGGATGAGAAATGTTACTATGAGGAGCGCGGAGCAATGGATGGTTGCTTGAAGCAACGTCGAAGACGCACCGCGTTCACTAGCCAACAATTGTTAGAGCTTGAAAGAGAGTTTCAAAGTAAAAAATACCTGTCGGTGGAGGAGAGGTCTCAAATTGCTACTGTGTTAAAACTATCCGAGGTTCAAGTAAAGATTTGGTTCCAGAACAGACGTGCAAAATGGAAGCGGGTTCGGACAGGTGGGACATCTGGACGTATAAATAGAAACAACTCTGCAAATGGCCGGATAGTTGTTCCTATTCCAGTTCACGTAAGCAGAATCAACGCAAAAAACCATCTTCATATTTCATAAGGGTTAAGTACACATCAAGACATCAACGATATACGCATTAATTAAGATTAATGTCGCATTTACTACAATCAACTAAAACTATGAGGACCAACATTCTAATTGTCCAGATGCAGATACACCAAGCAGAAAATTTAACTGCTAACAAGAACAACAACGTAGAGTTTATTGTAAATCAGCAGATTGACAAAGGTTAAACGCACTACTGGCTTTCATAAGTGTGTTTGTATATAAATTGTGTACTTTTGCATTTAAGTACAACAGGGTTTCCATACTATTAGGTTAGCTAATTTCGCTGACTGAGATGGCTGAACAACTACAGGTCATGAACAAAGATATAAGTAAATGAATTTATTAACAGAGTAAAATAGTAGATATTCTATAATTAATATACGTTGGAAAGTCTTCCACCACTTCTCGAGCTAGACCTGCAGGACTAGAGATCTTCTTCAAAAGCTATGGAAAATTTGTATATTTAATAAAGGACATGTGTATATTGATAAATAAATTATGGAAGTGATTTCTGTGTATGGTACGTACCAATCAAAGTACAAAGTGAGGTACTAATCAAACTGTTGCCTTTTCTCAAAAACTGGTGCCTCGCTGTCTGCAGTATTTTGACATGTGTGCAACATGTTTGGCGGCGAAGGTGTAAGCTCGTAATTGTACAAAAATGCCTCATAGTTTGTTAACCACGCCTTTCAGATGCCAGCTTCTTTAATACCATTTAATCGCTACAATCTCACATGATGCTTTACACAATAACACCCTAATTCAAATTGTTTAAATTGTCATTTAATATCGCCTGGCTTTACCTATATTCTTGACTCTTATGCGAGTCACTATACAATTTTAGCTTTTATGTTATAAATTTAGCAATTCAATAAGCGTAAAACCACAGACACAGTATTTCGATCGAGATAAAGGTACTTTAATCTACGCTATTTTCGTTTTATACAATCCTTCTACAATCGATATTAGTTTTCCTTCCGGTAACATGAATTCAATTCTTTTTCGTTAGGGAAAACCACAGTTGAGTTTAAAATAAAAAGTATAATATTTGGATTTTCAGGCGCATTTCGACACAATGACTACGGAAAATTCACAAAGTAATAATCCCCAGCCACATTCGTGACGTTGAAAATACAACATAAGCGCAATATTCATGATAATTTGGCGATATTGGCTCAAAGGAAATACCATAAAAACAACTCAATAGTGTCTCTCCATGTGTATCTAAAAATATCTCATATGAATCTCAATTCTAGGTCGAATGCTCATACTATTACTTATTTTAGCAATGGCGTGCCTAATTTTAGCAGGCCTATATATTTGAACTCATTTGGCTTCTAAAGTAGCAAGAAAACGTAAATAGAAATGGACAGAGTGTTGAGATTCGACCAAAAGAAAGAAGGAACGAGATAAAAGAATAATTATTACTATGACGTGTTGGCAACCTTATATAGTAAGTCATACAGCCATTCAGAAATGTATGTTGTTTGCGTGTAGGAAATAGAAATCGTTATCCACTATATTGTATTTTCTACTGGGTTTTCTCTCTTCGACGATTGTGGGAGAAATGCATACAGAGTCAAGAGCACTGCCGCTGTCCCAACAAATGAACTTTAACACTGTATAAGTTATTTATACTAGGTTACTCAAACACACTCTTAGGCCTGTGACAAACGGCGTATTTTTCATGTGCCGTATAAAATACCTATTATAGTCGACCCAAATTCTGAAATTGTAAATTAATGTATGCATTGATTTGGCGCATGAATAGTACGCCGTCTGCACCAACGCCGTACTTGAGTCGTATTATACGACTGGGCTCGTCGTAAATGAAATTGCCGTATTTAATGGTTACATACGGCGTATTTTTCATGAACTTAATTCTCATATTTTATATGGCGCACGAAAAATACGCCGTTTGTGGCGAAACTTGCCTCAACCACATAACAGTATAAATAGATGTGTAAATTACACGCGTAACAAAAGACTTCAACTTCACATTGATGGGGATATATATATATATATATATATATATATATATAGATATACATACATCAATGTGAAGTTGAAGTCTATCATGCAAACAAAGACACTAGTTTAATTAGTGCGTGAATGAAGTGTCATTGACATGTCTTAAGGTCGAGAATTAATTTCCCGATTGTTTACGAAACGATGTGAAATTTATTATAAATTCTACTAGCACAGGCGCTATATACATAATTAATCGTTAATTTAAATAGACAGTATAATCTTTGTTGGATATATAGACTAAATACAGCTTTACTTAACCATTATACAGGCGAAGAAACGCGCCAGAGAAAAATTATAGGGTGAAACAGCAAATTCGCGGAGGAATTCACGAAAAATACATTTTCGGGCTAAATATCTTAACGCACAATATAGAAATCACTCTTCAGATGTTATTTATCAACTGCTCTCAGCACCAATAGATTCGTCTTCAAATAAATTAAAGAGATATTAGAGTTACGCGTGCCGGTTCTGTACAGAAATGCGGCTAACTATAGTGACATGTACAATTACTATATTCTGCCTAATAATTTTGGCATTTGTTCGAAAACGCCATGGCTCCTATAGTTACCTCATTTGGCACTTAACTGAGACCATTCTCTCTTAATAAAGAAAAGTCAACGTTTATGCCAGATCAATTAACGTATGTATTATATACACAAAGCATAATGATGTGAAATTCAACCTGCGATCACTTTACGCACCACTTGCTCACAATCTTGAAAATAGATTGAGTTGCCTTTGGATGTGGTTTGGCTTAGCCCGCTTAGGGGGAGAAACCAAGACAAAGAAATCGGCAGCAAAGTTGAAATAAAAGTGAAAAACAAACAAGAGAATTATGAGTTGATATGTGGGAACACTCAGATGCGGATCTCTATTTAAATTTTCTCGAGTACAAAAGAGGATATAAATACGCCTTGGAGATCGCGCGCCCACACGATCGACCGCCCAGTTTTTCCAGCCAGCTGTATTCTATTAAATCGGATATATTGGTCGTGGTGGGAAAAAAAACAAGGCATAACAGCCGGGCAAAAATATATCTTCTACACAGCTTATATATATCCTTTTCTCCCATCACATGTAATCGGTAAAATCAAAATGCAATATTGGATCAAGTTGTCGTCGGGACTCAAAGCGAATTGACTGTCAAGTTGCTGTCAAACAGAAAGCCGCTATAAACCTTATCTGATTTTCTTTTAAATCTTTACCCTTTAGCAATAAACTAAATTAAACATTTGGTTGCTTTACCCCAAAGGCAGTTTGAACGGAGATCCATTATCCGCAAACTAGTTTATGGAATGAGCATCTTGCATGAGTACTTTGTAATTGTACAAGTCTTTATCATGCTTCATAATCATCTGGTTTTAACTTCAGACCCGACTAAAAATATACGAATGTTGTTATCTGAAACGATAACTCCTGAACTGTCCAACAATCCAATCCAAAGCATCAATAATTATAACTTGGCTAAACATATTTTTTCTGCTTTATAACTTAACACGATTGCAGTCAAATATCTGAAGATTTTCATAGTTTGCTTATGAATGCGAAGAATGTCTTGAAACTGACAACAGTAGATAGCTTACGAGACCGCACATCGCTTCTACCTGTCCGATACATAGATTGTAATATGCGAATGCATACACGAAGAATGAAGATAAAAGGGCGCGTCAAGCGATGTGTCAAAGAGTTTGCACGGATTAATCAGATTAAGCGCACCTTAATTTCCCTTCTCCAAGTTTGTCAAAAGTAATTAGCGATGCACCGTCCTCTTAATCATTCCTTATTTGGGTGGTTTCTCTTTGATTATTTTGCTTGATATTACAGTTAATTAATGGCCAAGAGTAAGAAAGACATGGCACCTTTTGAGAAAACAGAAATGACCGTGTGTTCGATAAAGTAACATGGACCCTCGAGCTGCTTTGGCTTTAATTCATGAAACATCAAAATAATTTAGCATAAGTCTATAATTGCATGCATCTGTCTGACACGATCTTTCCAAAGTAAAAAGGTGGTTAAGCCTGGTTCTCATATGTCGCCAATCATCGCCGACCCATGATTTAGATGCATGTTAAGTAAAAGAATAAAAGCACTGCTTTTCTGCATTGTTCTTTATTACTTAACATGCTGCTGCACTTCCCGTTTTAACATGCATCTAAATCACAAATCGCCGACGATCGGCGACATATGAAAACCAGGCTTAAACTGCCCAGAATAATTTTGATAACAAAATACTGATATTTCGAGCGGAGCCCTTCATCAGAATAAATGTATAGAAAGCCTCGGTTCGAAACGTCAGTATTTCGTTATCAAAACTATCCTCGGTAGTTTACCACCTTTCACATTGCTTTATCTAAAACACTGCCGACAATACTCTACTTTTTGACACGATCTTTACCTATGGAGTATAGTCATCCAGCTTGCATGCAGGTGCACCTAGTTTAACACCGCTTTTTATTGAAAAATACCAATTCATATTTCCATGCATTTATGGTCGACCGACTAAACACGTTGTAGCTTAGACTTGCTCCAAGCCTGCCTCTTGTTGTTTCGAGACGGCTTTGTTTCGAGATGGGAGTGTACGTATGAAAAGTGGCGACGCGGGCGAGCAAAATGGCGAATATAAAAGACGGTCGGCCACGGGAAGAAAAGCGGGCGAGCGAAAACCCGCGGGCGGAGGAAAAAGGAGGGAGAGAGAGGCAGACTTGTTTCCCTTGCAGCGCGCCAAATTTACCGGTTGAGTTTTCAACCGGAGGCGTGGCCTATTGCTCATTGGGAAATAATCGATTATCAGTGACATCACGTGAAGGTCAGTGGAACAACACGTGCACAGTAACAGAGTGATCAAGCCCGAAAATGAGTTCAATAAAGGATGCTATTATTTACGGAGCCAATAAATGTGGTTATAGAACGATAAGAGATCAGCAGAGGCAATTTGCCGAGGCATATCTTTCTGGACGTCTTGTGATAGTTCCACTTATCGCGTTGATGAATGGCGAAATATCTAGGCGAGAATGAACTGCGCGATGTATTTATGTCTGCCCCTATACCCCCTATACGGTCTGGTAAAAGCTTTACCTTTGAAATTGCCCTTTACGCCTTCGATTTCATGTCAAACAAATCAAACACAGTTGTGGAAGAAGCCCGATCGGTCTGTCTTGTGACAACCGCGTTGATGAATGGCGAAATTAATATCTAGGCGAGAATGAACTTTCGTCGGCGTACTTTCTTTGTCCTCCATGCAGCGCGCGAAAACACAGTGAAATCGACACCGTACATCACTGATCTCTGCCGCGCACTTGTCAATCAATTTTCGCGCCGAATATATAATAGGATTCGAATTTCTTCAAGGGAAACAAGTCTGCCTCTCCCTTCTTCCTTTTTCCTCCGCCCACGGGTTTTCGCTCGCCCGCTTTTCTTCCCGTGGCCGACCGCCTTTTATCTCGAAACAAACCCGTCTCGAAACAACAAGAGGCAGACTTGGAGCAAGTCTAGTTGTAGCTTAGTTGCCCTAGTCTGTCGTTCTAACCTGTTTCCGCCCGCAGAGACTGCACAGCACGTGGGCTAAGTCTGGCTAATAATATTTTAGCAAGCCGCAAGCATCCCTCACATGGTAATGCTATACGCGGGGCAATTTTGGTTATAATTACATACAATTTTATATTGTACAAAAGAAAAACCATTGATGAATAAAATAACCATGACACTGCATGTCTTCAATTGGTAAAAAAATGTCCATCCCTTTAAGTACGCAACACTGCACCCAACACGAGTCAGTGTTCTTAAAAATACAAGCTTTTTTAACTAGCTTGGCTGTATTTAGACATCGGAGGATCGATATTAAACTCAGCAGCAAATTCATAAGCTAAACGTCCCTTTTCTTTAACTATTTCTAAAGAATTAAGAAACCAGACGAAACGCACACCACGGAGAATATCTACGCATGCGCTGCTTAGTCCAAGTGAATAAAAGCTCACTATAAATTCAATATGGCGGAAAATTTGATACTACTTTTAAAAACAATTGAACTTGGTCTCGTAACGTCTCGAAAACTTAGCAGGTGGGAAAATAAGACAGTTCCATACATCAGTAAAACAGACATTTATGAAGTGAAAGAAGTTTGAGGCAAAAACAGAAACGAAAACTACAGTAAAATTAGTCCAAATTCAACGTTGTTTTCGGTCGACAATATCAAAACATTTAGTCAGTCATATTAAAGTTCAAAATATAAAAAGCTGTTAAATTATTTAGGAATTTTAACCTACCCATGTTATTGAGTAATGAATGAAGTTTCGTTAACATCATTCTACGCAAGAAAATTTAACGAAGAAAATATCCTGCTTTTATCGTATTGTCGGCTGTACGGCGACGAAAGGACGTTAAGGTTTAAACCAATTTTACTTCGGTCCTTGTATTGTTTACGCCTAAAACCTCTCTTCGCCGGTTTATTAGTGTTTATTTGACTGATATTTTAAATCATCGCATTTTCCTTGCTCACGTTAGAGATGTCAGGCCCAGTTCGTTTGTTTTGAAGATTGACATCCAAACTGACCGCCATTTTCCCGCCATAGTGATATTATAATAAACTACTACAGCTAACGCATGCGCAGACATTTTCCCGCGGTATTGCCGAAACGTGGGGTAGAGTGGGGAGCTTGACGGCCCCACTTAGCTGTTAAAGCGAGCTATGGGTTTGTAAGGAATACCATGCACTATGCAGTGAGTTCCTTTATATAATTATATTGTGATGCATAAGAATGATTTAGACAATGTGTATTCAGCATAAAATGTCCGTCACAAATTTAGCCATTCTGAAGATAAGCCGAGCCCAAATGTAAGCAAGGCATTATTAATCACACTCCATATCAGTACAGATCGTTAGGAAAAAGTTTAGAAAATGTATATATTCCTTCACTCATATTTCCATCACCATGCAAATATCCCTATATACAGTATATATCCTTATAATATGTAGTTTAACGCCTTCATTACCAAGGCCCGTGTGCTCTCCTTTGAGAAGCAAAATCGTATATAGCAAAATGGAACTAAAGTCTGCATAGATTCAAAACAACCCATACGGTTGGCAAAGAGTCAATCGAATATTCTACAATTATATAAATTAAAAAAGAAGAAATAATTCTGCAATGCCAAATGTTACATATTGGTTTTACTTGTTTTGCTACGGTTACCTTATTAATAACACTTCAATCATGCAATTTTCTTCATTCTTGATTGGCTAATAACATCTGTATTAAATTTAAATTGTTTTACTAGGGGTATTTAAAAAAATAATGGTATTTTTTTAAATACCATACATCGGGGTGTTTGCAGTAAATACTTGTTATTTTCCATCTGCCAAACTGACTTGACACTGCAACGTTTGATACGACATAAACTGACGTGATGTCAGTTTGGCAGATAGATGGAAACAATGCTGACAGTAAACGTAGCGTGCTGCATAGGCAGTGTAGAAACAACAATCGAAATACAGTAAGGTTAGATATACTGTCGAAACAGAGAACGTAGGAGTCTAACGTTTCGAGCGAAGGCCCTTCGTCAGAGAGAAACGTGACTCCTACGTTCTCTGTTTCGGCAGTATATCTAACCTTACTATATTTCGACTGACAGTAAACAAGTCAGTTCAACACGAGTCCTCGTAATAACTACACTGTAAAACCTCCAAATCATGTCCAGATAAATTTTCTTGTTTTAAGATTCCATTTCTTGTGTTAAGGTATTTAATCTTGTTTTAAGACAAAATATCTTGTCAAGAAAACCCAGCCAAGACTATTATCTTGCAGAGACAAGAAAATCTTAAAACAAGATTTTTTTTCGGGATTTGCAGTGTATATATTTGCATGTCTGAAATATCAAGATGAGGCACACAAGATAATCGGTTTTTGATATTAAAGCTCCTTTTTAAATTTTCATTACTTACCTTTTATGCTACACGAGAAGCATTGTTTACCACTTTCTGTTACCAAAAAATGAACTTGATATACATATATATTTTCATCTAAAAGTCCGGGTTTGAAACCTACACACTGCAAAAAAGATTGATTCATTATTAAAAATATATATACAACAAAAACGAAACAAACTTTTGGGTAGCCTCCTTCGCAGGCCATGTTTACTCCTGGGAGTAAACATAGCCTACTTGTAAGACTTTTGTGAAGGAGGCTAACTTCTGTGTACAAAATTTCGGGGGGAAAATTGCATAAATCTGGACATTTTTACAAATAGCTGACAAGCACGTTAGTTTTAAATTATATTTGTATAGGTAATCGCATGTGTTCTCGTAAAATTAAGGTTTAATTTCACGAGTGTTTTCAAAATTTTACAAAATTGCCCGAGTCACGAAGCGACAAGGGTAATTGTAAGATTTTGAAAACATGAGTGAAATTAAACCTTAATTTTACGAGAACACATGCGATTATGTGTTAATAATATAGCGGGCAAAATTATTCAAGAGTTATGTTATGTCCAGAAAATGTCGAAGTATACATGTAATTTTTCTCGCTCTATCGCTGTGCCTTGTAGCTTTCTTTTAGTTGAAAAAACAGGCAAAAGTTCGTCAATTTTCTAGTGTATTCATCTTCACTAATAGTTTACACTCTTTCAATAGTTTAAATTAGTTCGAAGTAAACAAAAAAGCATTTTCGGACCGAAAAACCTTGCGGATTTGTTGAAAAACAGGTCAGTCCTCTGAGGTTCACTGTTGCTAAGTAACCAAGCGACCAATCACATGCAAGAACTGCTGATCAAGGAACCAATCAAGTGCAAGTAATTTTGCCCTGAAATACAAAAAATGCCCTCTTCATTAGCCAATCATATTCACGTAATTTTTCCCTGTATATTATTATAATCAGTTATAGGCTTATAGCTCATATGCATATCTTTAAGCGACTAAAATAGCACATTGATGTGATCTCTAAAGATTTGTGAAAATTATTTTATTTAACAGCTAGACTATACACTGTAGGGTAGATCAGGTAGATGTTGTCCATTTAGGAAATTTGGAATCTAGTTCAAAAATCAAATTTTTCCGTGACCGAATTAATATGCAAGTAATCGTTAACAAAGGATCATGTTTATTATCATTAGGTTTAACATTTTGAACTAGATCGACCTGGATTTTTTACCAATCGGTCCAATCTTTATTATCTCTTTGTCGAAAACATGAAAATCTTATTACTACTATTTGAGAAATGCAAAATCACATAACGAAGCAAACTTGGGTTTGTTCTTCTGTAGGTATAGCACCTGGAGTATTATAATTCCTTTTTGTAGTCAAAGCTTAAATTTTCGTGACATAAACTATGATCAGCGCGGTAACCGGGCCAGCCCGCCGACACGCGTAAAAATCTCGCAAGTTGTTACAGCATTTTTGTCTGAACAATGCTGTAACAACTTGTTGACATATGTGAACAACACTGATAAATGAACAACATTGTTCATCATTGTTTCAACAAGTTGTTACAGCTTGATGAAACAACAGCCGTTGTTCACGCATGTTGTAACAAACGAAGAACGTGTTGATACATCAACCATGTTCACCATTGTTGTAACATTGTTGTTCATCGTTGTTATTTCGTCATACTGTTACAACATGTTGTATCATGTGCGAACAATGCTGTTGGCTATAAAAATGTGCTGTTGGAACAACTTGTTCATGACTGTTGATTTATCCGTGAACAAGTTGTTCGAACCATAAGTGAGCAACTTGTTGACAACTTGTTCACCGCGAGCAGCACAACATTGTTCATGCCTGTTGACAACCGTGAACAAGTTGTGCGTTTTTACGCGTGTATATGAACAGCCCCTTATATTGATGTTCCACGTAGTACATCAATTATAATGTCAATTATCTGATTTCCCTCGATATTATATTTCACTCAATAATTAATTCTATTTCAAAAGACACTTAAAATCTTAAAACAAAGAAAAAACAAACTATTTACCATCTTGTGGTATCAGTATAGCAATTCTCACGGGAATTCATTTTTTACTAAATATATGATGATTCATTTAGCAATAAATATTATTACTTCCTCATGGTTCTTGTTGTCCTAGGCAATTACTGTTTTTCTGTTGTCTCTTTCATCAGATTTGTCGGCAAATTATGAGACTTAAGTGGAGTTTCTTTTTCCTGTTGGCAGACCACTCAGTCTCTGAGAAAATTAATGGAGACAATTTTTATCTTATACCTCTTTTGTCATTTTGTCATACTTGTTATGATAATATAATGATTACCACGCGTAAAACGCCCAAAAAACATTTCAAAAAAGGCACCATTAAATTGGTGAAATTTATAAAATCATCTGAACCCCACACTAATGTTTTGCAAGTCTGTCTGAGACCACGTCCACACGTATGCGTTTTCCTAGCGTTTTCATATTGTTTCAGGTAATGAGACCATTGCTTTTTTCTCCCTTGAGGACCGAGAACAATATAAAAACGCTATGAAAACGCATACGTGTGGACGTGGCCTGAGAGGTTTGAAGAAATTTCATCGAAGACTAATCGTCAAATGGCAGAAAATAAGTATTAGGTTATAGTGACCGAAACCAAGGTCACTACGCTGGTTCTGATTAACCCCGAGGGCTGCAGGCCCAAGGGTAATAACCAGCGTAATGATCGAGGTTAAGGTCACTAACCGACTTAGTTTATTCATGACACAGACGATATTTGTCGTTATTTAACAAAAAAATGGTATTCTAGACGTTAGTTTTAAAGCGATATGGTAGGTAATTTAATATGCAAGGTCAATAACCTATATATTAACCGCGGCACATCAAAGATAATTTATGCATGAATAAACTAAAGAAAAATATATGACAGTAAAATCGTATGGCGTCATTGCGTTAGGCAGAGTAAAAGGCACAAAAAGCACTAAAATGTAGTATGTGGCCTAGAAAGAGTTAAGCACCTTAGTCCAATTTACTAAATAGAAACCCTATATGAAGCTACTTTAGAAAAGTTCATACTGCAGCTGGACTCTATAATTTTAAAAATTTACAAGTTAGAAAACGTTTTGAGACAATATAGAATCCATATAAGCCCACCGTCAGGCGTCTAGGCGAAGTCCGAAGCGAAAGGACTATAATCTTAACGATTTACTTACACGCGAGTAAGAAAATCATGCAAAACGCGAATCTTGCATATAATCATCATCATCATCTTCATGATTAGCATCATAAACTTGACAATGACAGTCTGGCAGTGACAGCTTGAAAATGACAACTTGACAGTGACAGCTTGAGCCTGACAATGACAGTTTGAGAATGACGACATGACAGTGACAGCTTGACAATGACAGCTTGACAATGACAACTTGACAATGACAACTTGACAGTGACAGTGACAGCTTGACAGTGACAACTTGACAACAACAGCTTGTCAGTGACAGCTTGACAATGACAGCTCATCAGTGACAGCTTGACAGTGACAGCTTGACAATGACAATGACAACTTGACAGTGACAGTTTGACAATGGCAACTTGACAGTGACAGCTTGATAATGGCAACTTGACAGTGACAGTTTGACAGTGACAGCTTGGCAGTAACAGCTTGACAGTGACAGCTTGATAGTGACAGCTTGATAGTGACAACTTGACAATGACAACTTGACAATGACAAATTGACAGTGACAGCTTGACAATGACAGCTTGACAATGACATCTTGACAGTGACAGCTTGTCATGACAGTGACAGTTGACAGTGACAGCTTGACAGTGACAGCTTGACAGTGACAACTTGACAGTGACAGCCTGACAGCGACAACTTGACAGTGACAGCTTAACAATTAATGACAACTTGACAGTAACAGCTTGATAGTGACAACTTGACAATGACAACTTGCATGACAATGACAAATTGACAGTGACAGCTTGACAATGACATCTTGACAGTGACAGCTTGTCATGACTGAGTGACAGCTTGACAGTGACAGCTTGACAGTGACAGCTCGACAGTCACAACTTGACAATGACAATGACAACTTGACAATGACAGCTTGACAGTGACAGTGACAGTGACAGTGACAGTGACAGTGACAGTGACAGTGACAGTGACAGTGACAGCTTGACAATGACAGCTTGACAGTGACAGCTTGTCATGACAGTGACAGCTTGTCATGACAGTGACAGCTTGTCATGACAGTGACAGCTTGACAAGCTTGACAGTGACATATTGACAGTGATAGCTTGAAAGAGAAAGTTCAACAGTGACAACTTGACAGTGACAGTGACAGTGACAGCTTGACAATGACAGTTTGACAGTGACAGTCTGACAGTAACAACTTGACAGTGATAACATGACAGTGACAGCTTGACAGTGACAGCTTGACAATGACAACTTGACAGTGACAGCTTGACGCTCCCCTTGACAGTGACAGCTTGTCATGAAAGTGACAGCTTGACAGTGACAGATTGACAGCTTGACAGTGACAGCTTGAAAGTGAAAGCTCAACAGTGACAGCTTGACTGTGATGGCTTGACAATGACAGTGTGACAGTGACAGCTTGACAGTGAAAGCTTAACAGTGACAGCTTGACAATGACAGCTTGACAGTGACAGCTTGACAGTGATAACTTGACAGTGACAGCTTGACAGTGACAGTTTGACAGTGAGCTTGACAGTGACAGCTTGACAGTGACAGCTTGACAGTAACAACTGGACAGTGACAGCTTGACAGTGACAGCTTGACAGTGACAACTTGACAGTGACAACTTGACAATGACAGTTTGACTGTGACACTTTGGTCAGTGAAATTCAATAAATACTAATATATATATATATATATATATATATATATATATATATATATATATATATATAAAAATAATTTAAGGTTGCAGTGTCAATCAGCCAATGCCAGATATAGATATTTATATTAGGTCAACCAATAGACTTTTTTGTAATGGGAGTTAATTTACACAATCACATTGAAAGTTGGCTTTTTTTGTCTCACTTTATATTAGAGTGAGTTTGAGTTTTAATAAGACCAATTCATGAGAACTTGAAAATTCAGAAATCAGATCTATTGAGAGATTTAACAGTTAGTTGTGCAGTAACAGGCTAACCTCTTATACAGTTCATTTATTATTTGTAGATCAATGAAATAGACCTTCGTGGTCAAATTCTACGCCTGGGGTAAAAATCTTCCAGGCCGGGCGCACTTTTTAAGATCATGTGCGCATTTTGATTGTTTAACGCTATTATGTGCGCAAATTCAGTTCAAAAAGACCAATAGCACAAACAAAAGCACTAAAATGTCTTCAATCTTTACCCATATGACACCGGGATTCTGTCACCAAGGCAACAATGGCAAAGACTTCGTACTTCTTGAGCCAGCGAACCTATTTTATTGGAGAATACCGCTGATACCTGAAAATATTTTAGAAATATGAATGTTTGTTCGCCAGTGCCTGTCAAGAAAGTGCGAATATTTTATAAACTTGTTACAGCTTTTTGCCGGTATGTATACCTTTATAGTCTATGATCATCTACTGTTTATTTTGTTTAAATTTTATGTTGTTATACATATTACAACTGTAATTTAGTATCAAATATACATAGCATATACAGTATCATATTATAAATGCATGGTTCAATTCTTGCTGTGCCTCACCGCCTGGACACCCCTCCGGGGAATTTCCATATTTTTTATTACTAAACTGCATGAGAAAAGAAAATTCCCCCACCCTGGGAAAACATTGACAAATAATTGCATGTAGTCAAGTTTTCAAATCGTCAAGTAGATTTTAATATTTCAACATTTCAAATATTTCAGCATCCAAACCTTTAAATATAGTGATCAGCTTTGAAAGATTGTCCCTTGCCAACCATGCATTCACTGTCTGATGAATTGGATTGACTTTCCCTCAAAGAACTTTGAAGAAGAAGAAGAAGATTTGCCAACTAGGCACCAAACACAGTGGTGTAGGAAGCAAGTTGATCTTGGCGGGGCAGCCAGCTTCAGGGCACTTTGTTCAGGGGTAGGACTTCAAAAGGACACTTGAAACACATGTTTTATCATAAAAAGGGCACTTTTCTATTGCAAAAAGGGCACTTCATGACAAAGTGTGTGTGTGTGGGGGCATATGCCCTGGGGGGCATACCTATGCCCTGTTTTCCCCCAGTTCCTATGCCCCTGACCAAACCCCTCACATGTGGGTATTTATATTCCCCACACCTACCACCCCCCACCCCCAGATTCTGATTAACATGATCCTGTGTAGGAAAATGTTGGAATCTTGATTAACATGATCCTGTGTAGGAAAAAGTTAGAATTTGGATTAACGTGATCCTGTGTAAGAAAATGTTAGAATTCTGATTAACATGATCCTGTATAGGAAAATGTTAGAATCTTGATTAACATGATCCTGTGTAGGAAAATGTTAGGATCGTAATTAAGATGATCATGGAAAAGGAAATGTTATTAAAATACAGCTAGGTTCAACTGTATTGATAATGAGACGATTGATTGATCCTTCCCCACCACCACCACCACTACAAATTATACACTAAGCACATTGTAAGCATCATGTGGCTTTCGTTGTTTTTTCAGACATATGTCAGATCATGGGTCAACACACTTGGAGAGGACGGCATCTTTACCAAGAGAATCTGTAAGGAATTCACTTCAACTAACAAAAAATAGAATGACTGATATTTTCTAGTTCGTAATTCTTTTAAATTACACTCTTTGGTTATAGCTAATGGGTGGCCCAAAATACCACAACAATATTGGGCTTTAAAATGCACAAATATTAGGAGAAATAAATAACTCAGAGTACAATGTCTGTGTCTCTAAATCACACTTTCCACAACCAACCATTTTTTTACTCAGTTCTTCTATGGAGAAGCTTACAACCCTTACAGTTAGATTTTTATAAAATAATAAAATTCTCATCTAATTCGTAACTAAATTGAACCGAAATTGAATGGGTTGGTCTTTGGTCTTTGTCCAAATTTTCACAAAGTTACATAAAAATCGGTTTAATGCTTTTTGAGATACATGTATATACCATATATAGTGACAGACAAACTGACTAGCAGATAGACAAACAAACAGAACTAAAAACATAGCCTTCTGGTGGCTATAAAACGACAACAAACCTACAACCATGTAAGACATTTTACTTGGATGAAGGCTCCGTCCGAAAACGTCCGTTTTTCATTACTAAAAATCTTGGCAGTTTATCTTTTTACTTCGCTGTGTCCAAAACACTGCCTACGCAGCCTCTCTATACCGTTTTAAAACCATCCAGTCAAGTTAGATTCATATATTTTCCAACAATTACACTGTAGTCACAATACTACCTCTACCAATATCCCGCTATACCATAAATATAATTAAGCATGCCAAATATTGTTTTTACGTTGACTTCAGTAATGGTCGTGCAGGTCTCAAACCTACTACCGTAAAACACTTTCTTTTTGCACTAGGATTAAAACCAACTACGACTACAAGACGAAAAAACGAACATTACACCAGCTTAACTACATTTACGGTAGCGGTAGCGGTAGTGGAAGTGTGATCTGAACCTCACTAATATCGCGTCGAAGGCGAGCGTTCGCACGTTTGTCGTATAACGCAACTCGGACACGAAATATGTTCCTCTGTTAAATATAAAATGTACATATTTCCCAAAATTTTAAGATAAAACTTGTTTTAGCTAAGAAATTTGAACGAATAATATATTTCAATTTAGAGTATTTTATATGACGTACTACAACTGATTAAACATTCATCTATTATAAATATTTTCCCTCTGAATCATTGACGAGTTTTTAGTTTTTTTACTGTTTCTCCGTGTTACAGGTTACTGCTGTTGGAACTGTAGTCCAAGTTACAGCTCTTTCTAAAACAGTGAGAGGAATTAGTATTCACGTTCCAGATACACGATTCAAGTTTAAAGCTGGCCAGTGGTACGACGGGGTTGGGGTTTTTTGTATGTTCTTCCCCATTCGTTATTTAATAGATAATTAGTGAGGCCACGACACGCATGTATTGCAGCCAGTTGAGGGCTGCAATATATTCACTGTGAATAATGCCGTTTGGCCGAAGTGCTTATCTATTATAATTACGACCCTAGTACAGTACTTCTGGTAATATTTAAAACATGAGCAGCAGTGTTTTATCAGTAAATATTGGTCGATTCAGATAAATATTACTCACAGCGCTTTCATGTTGGTTTTGTTGCATGCAAGAGGTGTTGGTGGCACCGTAGTTTAGCTTTTAACTTTTTTTTTGCACGGGCTTTGTACTTCTTGAACCTGTTCCATTCTTACTCGGTGAAGTTATCAGATTAAAATTTTTTACCTTGGCTTCGTGTGAGAAGAGTGCTTCCAGTTTGACTCTACGAAACACTGCAGGTTTTCTCCTGTATCAACACTGCACCAATGAGGGATAGCCCTTATTGATCTTTAGGGAGAGCAGTTTAGATGTGAATGATAGGGTTATCAGTATATTAACATAAGTCAGTTTAGTAGTAAGTGTTTAATTTGTGCAACTGTAAGATGCTGTTACAGCTTGATCACGGTTTTTGATTGATTAAAGTCATTTTTAAATTAACCATAATGATTATTAAAATAATGTGAAATGGTATATGTAAAGTATTGCATGGTTTTTGTTTACAACAATTGTTAACTTCTAACAAGGCCTAAAAATGACGTCGTGTAACGTACAGTATACTTTAAAATCTAGGGTAGATTTCACAATTCCTGGAGTCGAGACTGTGGGAGGATTTTCAATGTATTCCAGCCCTGGAAAATTGCAAAAACACCGACTCATCGATTTAGCCGTAAAAAGAAGTGATCACCCACCTGCCTATTGGGTGCATACGAAGGTATAATGTTACACGTAACGAGAGGGCTATTAAGCCTGGTTCTCATATGTCGCCGATGGTCGCCGATCGTCGGCGATTTGTGATTTAGATGCATGTTAAAACGGGAAGTGCAGCATCATGTTAAGTAATAAAGAACAATGCAGAAAAGCAGTGCTTTTATTCTTTTACTTAACATGCATCTAAATCATGGGTCGGCGACCATTGGCGACATATGAGAACCAGACTTTATACTATATAGTCCTTATTTCCTACCTTTTTCTTCTCTCGCCACGCGGATAATCGAACGTTTCAGGAAATATTTTATATTATGCAGTGGAATGGCAAGGCACGTCACGCATTGTTGTTGGACAACTTTATGTTTTTACTCTGTCCAACGCCAGATGTTTTTACTCTCTAAAGACTCTTTTCCACTCAACACAGAAACTAGTTCGCAGCTTGCTGCGAGTACTTGTATCTCCAGGGGCGCAACTAGAAAATTTCGAGGGCAGGGGTTGAACGCCAAAAAAGGGCAAAGTCGTTCAGTATTCTAAACAATTCGGGACTAGAAGCCAGTGGCGTGGGAAGCAGAGATGCTAAGGGGTCCGGGGGCATGATTTCCCAGAAAATTTTTGAATTTTGGGTCTCTGAAACGACATTTCCTGCATTTTGAGGACGCTTTTCTCGTATTTTTGGTCGCGGAAATTTTTATTTTGGTCTCGCATTATTTAAAATTTATCATAATTATATTCTGTCTCAGAGTCTCGCCAGATTTGCGGAAAATCGTATTGCGTACTACAACAGACGATTAATTATTTGTTTATCCAATGCCTAACCTAGTATTAGAGGTCTCACAAAAAGGGCAGGGGTTAAAAAGGGCAAGGGTTGCAACCCCCAACCCCCTAGTTGCGCGCCTGATCTCATTAAAAAGAACTCACAACGAGAAAACAAGCACTGTGAGTTGTTTTTAATTAGATGCAAACACTCGCAGCTCGCTGGTTTTTGCGATGAATGGGAAAAAAGCCTTAACGCCGGACGATTTTACGTCTCGTCAAGGCGAGACTTCTTGGAATGCCATGCAGCCAAAGGTTAATATTATTTGAAAAAATACAACAGCAACGTCGGTCTTCGGTTGTCGGCTTCTAAGTGACCAATGAGAGCGTGCGGCAAAACACCTGGATGTTGACATTAAGACCCAATATATTATGGTGAATCTTAAAGAGACGTCATGTTTCTGGACCTTTCACACATTCAACGATTTTAATGAGCCAGCGTTTGGTACAATAGTATTTTGTATTTTGTGTATTTAAGTGTCAAGTTGGAAGCGAAGTTTCATTGAAAGTTGGCGGAGATTTTTTTCACGATCCATTAAGTGAAAATTCAAAGAATTTGCTGCTGATTGCTGGTGGAGTAGGAATCAATCCATTGTACTCCATTATAAAGCAAATATCCGAGCTCTGGCAAGAAAAGATGCTTGGTGATGATTTAAGGGTATCCTTGCTATACAGTGCATCAAGTGTCGACGAGCTTATTTTTAAGGTGAGATAGTTTGCACTATAGAGGTTGAGTGTGAATGCACGTTCACGCGCCAACACCTACACATTCACTATTGCGGCTCGAGCAGGCTCTTGTGGAGGGAGGGGGGATGCAGACTAGAGAGGCAGAGCTTACCTGAACGGATGATACAGAATTTTACGCAAAATTCTCATTGGTCCCTTTGCCGGTTGTGGGTCCATCCATGTTCAAAATAACCCAAGTACTTCATGTAGGCGTGACCACAACAAACGCTATAATCCTAATCCAGGAATTGGTCATGACTTATAACCGGTTTTCGTGAAATTTGAAACTGCAAAGAAATATAATGTTGAAGCTTCATCTGGACTTGGATGAAACGAAGAAACAGTGTACTTAGGGAGTTTTCTATATTTCAAAAAAAAAAGATTCATAATTTCCCGGCCCAGAACATTGTCGAATAATATTTGGTACCCATTCAGAAAATGGTCTCCATGTATACCGTGTTTGTTTTAAAGAGGGATAAACAATTAAACATAACTAGTTTAATTACTTTAGTATTGAAATACTGTATACATCGGGTCATTCATCTAATTACAACTACTATTTAAATACTATATATACTATTAAACATATAATATAAATAAGGTTCTGTGGAACACCACGTAATCGGCCTGTTGACTCAGGCCTTCATCAGAGCGTGGTGTTTCCACAAAACTTATTTATATTACATTATCGCCATGAAAACTTTCAAAGAATTAATTACTATTAAACATGCTGTGCAATGGTCAAAATTATTTACGAGACGTGATAGCAGTGATCCCACGGATGCATGTATAACGAATCATTGCAAGACAATTTGCATGGAAAATTTCATCATGTAACAGTGCCCTTACAGCTTTAGCTAAACATATTTTTTGTGTTGGAAAAATAAAATTTTGTTTCATACCCCTTCTTAAAATGATAAATTTGTTTTGTAACCCACCCTGATCACTAAGAAAAATTTCATACCCCATCTCAATATCCTCCGCCCCAGGGTAGCACTAGGGACTTTAAGATGCTAGGACGACAACGGCGGTTAAAACGCAAGAAAAGTTTTACAATTTAAAAAAGTCACGGTTAACTAACTGTTATATTTGATATTTGAAGCTAGTTTAATGACTTCCAAAACGCCCCAGTACTGCTAAAATGCCTGGCTAAAATGATTGTAGTTCATTTTATGCAACACTTTTCCTCTTTCGCCGGTATAATATAATGACGGATTAGCATGTGACTATTCTCTTCCAATGAGAATTGAGAAGACTTTGTGAATACTGCTGACCCGAATACTGTGGTCGTATATATCGTGATTACCGTCATCAAACTGTTACGGCACGGGCGTTTACACGATACCGGTTAAGTGTTCCGTTTTTATACGATACCGGTTAGTGTTCCGTTTTCATTTCATGCCGTCAAGGAACCCGTCTTCATTTTGTGCCATTTTCATGTAATTTTTATGCCGGTATCGTGTAAACGCATGGCCTAAACGGCATGATTTTGTTCCGTTTTCAAATTGTACCGGCATCGTGTAAACGGGGTCTGAGATGCCTGCTTAAACGGCTGTTTACAAGAGGTGGGCTAGCCCGGCTAACCGGGCTGACTCGTATCACGAAATTCTTTCCTGGCCGCAAAAGGAGATTTTAATCAACGTTAGGATTCGTTTACATCTAAACTAAACCAAGTCTTCTGTGTACATCTAGTTTATGCGAGTTACAAACCACCGTGAGACCCTAATCAATCGCGTGAGCCCGGTTAACCGGGCTAGCCCTGCTCGTATGAACAGCCCCTAAGAGCGGTGTCCGTTGATAAAGGGTTCGACTGAGTTCAACTGTATATATAATATAAGAGGATGTACGTTTGGGCCTCCTGTGGTTCGGCCGCGAGAAAAAACACTAGGCCCCTACGCGGTCGTTTCGGATGTCAGTCTTTTGAACTGACGTCCAAAAATTCCCCATGCATTGCCGCTAACAAACGTTTGCGCATGCGTGAATTCGCTGGGTAAACATTGCAAGAGAAGTGGGAACTAGCCGTGGCGACAACAACCAGACAGTGAAGACTAAGTAAGACTCGCCTATTCATTTGTGTTTTAAAAAAAGGGTAAAGAAAATTACGAAGGGGTAATAAATTCAGAATATGTTACAATATTAACAAGGAAGCCATGCACAAATTACCTACTTTAATTTTAACTTTTAACTTAATAATTTTAACTTTTGTGTCGGACTCTCGGACCAGTCCAAATATTTCAGTGTTTTCCCGCAGTTCAGTTCTTTTTCCGAGGACGAGCTCGGACGTCGTACATGCGCGAAACGTTTAGCAGCAGTGTTATTGCCGCCATGTTTTGCCTCACTTTTTTATTGGCAGCTTAATCAATCGAGATATGGTCTGGAAACTCAGCTAAAGTCTTTGGTCTATCCTTTTGTTCGTCTTTATGCATTTTTGTGCACGGTGCACGGTCACTGAACACATTGTATTTTAGTATAATGAACGAATTGTCCAATAGCAACGTTTCAGTTCAATCACTCAACCGTGCTATTTAAATATTAATAAACCTAAAACAAAGGATGTGCACGGTGTAAGGTACGGTTCAACATAAAATCACAGCTCATTATAGGCGCTTTGAAGTTTCCCGAGTTTCCAGACCATTTCTCGATTGACTATGTTGGCAGTCAGCCTTCCAGGTATATATATATATATATATATATATATATATATATATATATATATACGATCGGATATATCGCATATAAAATCGGCCACGTTTACACGGGGCAAGATATTCATTCTACGCATGCGTAGCTAATACGGGTCAGCCCGTATTTCGCGAGCCTCGACAGCCGCCATTTCCGATCGTGCTTCACTGCAAGAACCTAATTGTAGATTTCCGAAGAGGCATGTATATATTCATTGTGTATATGTGATACAACACGGACACGAATATTGTAAATTAATACTTGAACTAGTCTATGAGAGTCTGATGTTAGACGAGTAACATTTATTAAGAATAATAAAAAAAAGACAGATCTGATATGTATATCTATTTCCGTCGGTGACTGTATATCAAAGTTACATGCTCTGATTAATTTTGTTTTTTTAAATGGGGCATAAGAATACACTCGCGACGGATTTCATTGGAATAATTTTTAAAGATAAAATAAGACAAATTTGATTGCTTTTATTATTACTCTCAATTTCAATAGGATGACTTAAGAGATATCACACAAACGTCCCCCAATATAGAATGTCAATTGTTTGTGACCAAAGATTGTTCAGCAAATGATTGTGATACTCTATGTCAAAGTAAGTATCCCGTTGTATCTTGATTGATTGATTTTCTGATAATATCCAATACACGATACATGTGAATTATGTGCATGCCACGTACAACTCTTTGAGAAGAATCGTAAACATTTTCCAGGCTGTACAGACGTGAACAATTGATAATCACATGCATGAATTAGGTTAACTTTATTTAGCAGATCCTGTATTACATGTATAGCTGTATTTTTAGCCAATGCGTACGAATTATGGCAGTCGTGTACATGTGTAGCACAGTAGCATGCTGCCATCAAATTTTTTTGGTCTCGCAGGAATGCTTGAAGAAAAAATTAAGACATTGATATTTTCAATTTGACAATTTTCCAACAAACTGGCCAATAAAACACGAAGTATAACAATCTTAGCACATACGTGTAAAATTGTTCCATCTGAAAAATCAAAATTTGTTTATAATAATTTCGAGATACACTCTGCCTCAACCACAACAAATGCCAGGCAGCACTTAATACTTGAAGGTTTCAAATGTTTTTCAATGCTCGTGTTAATATAACCTGCTTCCTAATCCTAGCTTTTACCATGGCAGGGATAGGACGATGCATTTGTTTGCTAAAGGTGCACTCTTCGAAGTAGCAGCCTAGGATATTTTTGGTCTGAAAACCTGTTCAGGAAAAAATATTTTACTAAGTCTTGTATTTAGCCATAAATGATCTACACCTTTGATGACCCCGCGTTGATTTATTTTAGTCTCTTTATTAAACTTTATAGATTCTGAAACTCTTCTTTTGTTTTTGTCCTTTTAGTTCGCTCGGGAAGAATTACTAGTATTGTTTTACAAGAAGCGATAAGCACGTTTACCAAAGACAATACATTAGTCTATGTTTGTGGACCTACTCCTATGATAAATTTCGTAACCACGACATTAGAGAACTTTGGACTGAGTAAGAAAAATATCAAAAAGGAAGAGTGGTGGTAGCCAGATAATAGTGCTCAGAAAGGTATTTTAAATATAGAAAATGCAACAAATTTCGGAGACGAACATTCTGAAAATCCAAAAGTCCATAAGACCATAACTGACAGAGGCTCGTTGGATACCTCTCGACTCTCGTGGATATTGTGCACTGTGAAGGTCGCCAGATTAGAAGTAATCGGAATCTTAATTTATCGGGAATAATCATCGGAAGGTGACATCCGGTCTCCGTTCTCTAATGGCCGCTATGACAACAAGTCAAAATACTAAGTAGATAATTTAAACAACCTGAGTGGGGAAGATGTTAGCCTGCGTGCAGACTTCACACAGAAACGGGTGGAAGATGTGCTCGCACTTGAAACTTTGCATAATTATCACAAAAGGACTTTGTACGTTGTAAGTGTAGGCGTCGCCAAAAAACAAACAAACATTATACTCAAAGAAAAAACACTCACGATGAAACTTATAGTGATGCTGATATCTTGTATTCGTACGTTTTTCTATATACAATATAAAGTTTCTTCCAAGACATATAGAGAAAAATATTTGTGAACTGAAAGTGAATTAGTACAAGGTGTTTCATTATTTTAAAAATTTTAATCTACTGACTAAAACACGTGATAAAATTTAATTCTCATTATTTACAGTTGGCGTCCCAGTTTTTGTAAAAGGCTTTATATATGAATATGTCATTTTTCACTTGACGTTAAACTTAGAATTCTTTTTAGTTTTGTTCATTGTTTTAATTTCGTTTGAAAGACTCGGTTTGTCGTCAAGTGTAGAAAATGACGCATTCTATAAAACCTTTTTATATGTCGTACACGCTTCAGTGACACGTTAGTCAATAGCCTACTCTAATTTGCATAAAGGGAAATTAGGAATGGATATAATATTTTGGTTGTCGACCATGCAAATTAAGTATATCACTGAAGTATATATATATATATATATATATATATTGTGATCACTAAAATATTCTTTCTCTATATTTCTCTCAGAACATTACAATTACTAAATGCTATATAGCATTATATATACCCCGCTGTCAACAGGTATGCATGCATGCTTTATCACTTGAAATCCCAATGTTCTTTTTCTGGTTAGGCCTACTGTCTACACGTAAATGACGACAACGGTTGCAGAAATGGCACCTTTGGAAAGCACTCCAAACATTTGACTGGCCAAAACGATTTATAAACGACGAAAACAGAATATATACTTGTGTTCTATGCTTAAGAATCGTTTGGTTAGAGTTGGTTAGAGTTCTCTCTAGAATTATTATCTCAGTCTGCGACACTGCCGTAAATATTATTCTGAAAACTCCCTAGATTGAGTTACTAATTGTATCGTCTTAACGCATTTACTTCTTAACCTCGTATTCGTCCACAAAAGAACAAGGCCGTTGATAATAGGGTTTAATATAAATATCGATGTTGACCAGTTGGTGGCGTTGAGTTTAACATTTAACGCGATGCTTTGTATTTGCCACATTATCAAGACAATTATTTGTGGAAGGTAGCAAATTAAACTGCTAAGGACGATCAGGAAACACATTTTTGCGAGTTTTAGATCGCGTTGATATGATTTATCCTTCTTTGTTATTTCATCGTTGCTGGATGTCAATGTAAGATCTCGACACGGCCTGGTCTTTAGCACTTTTCTTGCGGAGCGAAATATTGCCACGTACATCAGTACTACTCCAAGAGTGTCGATTAACATGTAAGCTGCTACTAGACTGTACGATTTAGACCAATGGTTTAGGCTAATTGACAAAAAGATGATCGAAAGAACCACTATAAGGAAAACACATCTTCTCTTGGATACCGAGTTACGATGGTGAATGGGATGAACTATCGACATATATCTCTCTGCGTTTAGAACAAAAGCAGTCACTATAGACATTCCTCCTATCCAAAGGCTTAACACTAAGAAAGCTTCCTTGCTCATACACTTTGGATTTCCAGACATTTCAGTTGCCAAGTTTGCGATAGCCAGTGGACTAATTATTACTGCTACTCCGAGGTATAATAGCGATAACACCATTATCAAGAAGTAAGTGACTTTGTGTTGTAACTGTCTCGATCTCCAAAGTGAGATGACGATTAACAGATTGAGGAACATCCCAACGATCGTCGATACACCGTTCAGCACGCAACTTATGACGCTGTTGATAACATAAGACGTGGATGGATTCCAAACCACGAAACCCCAGAAACACATCTGAGGTGTGTTCTCAATCATGGTGTTGTTAACTGACTCAGTCGTATTTTCCATGGTCTTTCCCACTGAGCCTTTTATTGCGTACTGCAATGTATAATGTACAAGGACCAATGTCGTAAATCTCTTCCAGGAAGGGAGCGGACGGAAGTACGGCAAAGACTGAGCCCAATATCAAGTGTAGGAAGATACTAAAGTGTGCTACACCGAATATCATTATCTATAAGATCTCGTTTTCAAGGCCACTTCACGAATTCGGAAGCGAAACGAAATTTTCACGGTCACGTCTCTCTACATGCATTATACAGTACTTCTTTAGGCTTGCACGATTTTGTATTCGTCCGATTGCAAGTTTTGGTAAGGTTCTGAATTGGTTTTGTATGGTGTGAACTGAGTCTATAACACTCTGAAATGCCATTTCTTACATTTTGCATGCAATTAATTTAATTACATTTATTAAAAAATTTTCGTGTATCTAAAACTGAATTGTAATGATGCAGTATATATATAGGCATGCGTTGAACTATTGAGAGAGTAAATGAGAATCAGAGGAAGTAATTCGCCGGGAAGGAAACGTCGTTACGTCATGACTCGAATGTGGTTCTACGTAGTTGCATGTAATTGTTGTAATTCATTCGACGATTGATCGACCGTTATTTTACAACATTTGCTTATTTCATTCACGACTGCTAAATTATAAATTACGATAACTAAGATAAAACGAGAGGTTATAATTAAGGAGGGGCGTCGGAGCGACACTAAAAGTGGGAGGCCCCAAAATTTTTAGGGGGATCCGGGGACATGCTCCCCCGGAAAATTTTGAAATCTGGAGTCTCTGAAATGCCATTTCCTGCATTTTAGGACAAGGATTTACAGAATTCTAAAGGTCCAAAAACGTCGATAAAATACCCAAAAGACAACACTTTTCCGGACATTGAATATCTGCCTTCAAATTTCTTTATTATATCTTTATTCAAAGTCGTGGATTAGCTAGGTTTAGTGATTTTGTTAATCATAACTTTATTACTGGCCTTGTTAAAAGGGGGGGGGGGGGGGGCAAACATATTCTGCCACCCCCCCACCAAAAAAGTGGGGGCCCCAGCCCCCCCCCCCCCCCCCACCCCCACCCCCACCCCCGGGGACAAACGCTGGCTGAATTATGACAAATTTAATATAACTGTGTATAGCTATTAGGCATTTAGGCTTAAGTGGCGACATGTTCTATAGTAAGAGTTTTGGTGGAGGCAAAATTTTCAGTCCATCATCTGAATTAAGCCCGGAACCTAGATCTCTCAAGAATTCTCCTCCGTTTCCTCCATAATATTGTGCCGTGGGGGTTAAATTCCTCGGAAGTATCTCACCCATGGGAAATGGGCAAAGTTTTCAGGAATATAATCTTTCCCTATATATATTTATACAGATATTTTTTGAAACAATCCGAGTTTTTAGTTTGTCATAGATCGAATCATCTTAATTTGTTAATAATTCGAACGAGAACGCAAGAGAAATTTCAGAATAATTATTAATCATCGATATAAATGGAAATGTTTTAATAGAACGTTACTATGCCTATGGTCCATGGTTCCAGAGGAATTTTTTAAGAAGAAAACTCTGGAACTAGGGTAGTAAATGTGTTTTTTAAAGGTAGGAAGAGTCACAAAGCATTAAGCTACAAGAATAAATGTCTTATCAAGGCTATCTATAGATATGTAGACTTGTCCCATATGTGCACATTTTAGACGGAGCTTTCTCATTTCAATAACAAAATTAATGTTATGTCAGGGCAATGCCTTCGCGGCGGGCACATTTTGGTCACAATTAGCTGCATTTGGAAAACGAATAGTGTATAATTATATTAGAAGTTAAATAACATCCGTCGCATGGGGAATAATGGGGAACAATATTTGTCTCCACATACATTTGCATTACAATTGCCACATGGGTTTGTTATCGCTTAAGATACCTGCATGCTAAACGACTAAACTTGTTTAATATAAAAACTCTGATAAAAACTAATCTAACGACTCATTAATGTATATTTATCTTCGCTTCTCCACTCACACTGAGATACCTGCTGTATAGGAGGCTTTATTATATAGATGCGAGTGTTTTACTAGAGAATATGCGGTGTCGTACTTTCCATATCCTCACTAGTGAAGATATCGATGACGTCATTAAGAATTTTACCCTTTTTGCATTGAATCTATATAATAAAAAGAAAATTACACGCTGGCTTGAAGATATGAATTTTATCTTCCCGTGGTAAAAACGATATTTTACTCATTCGCTACGCTCATTCGTAAAATATTGTTTTCACCACTCGAAAATAAAATCCATATCTTCGCACCACCGTGTAATATCCTCTATATATTTATCTTGACATGCGTTGTTTTTAAAAAGCAATTGAGGGGGAGGAAATTAGCATTTTCTAGTATTTTTCAATCTTTATTTATCAATCTTTGCTATATATATATATATATATATATATATATATATATATATATATATATATTCAAACAAACAAAGTGTTGTTCGCGAAATGTCGAAAAGTGCTCAATACCGTAAAGATAGAGCGAAAATACAATAAGTGGACTTACCTCAAATCTTGATGGTCGCTACTGTCAGCTTCGATTCGGCGCTGTCTTAAATTGGTTGAGTTGTTTACGTCAATGCCAGTGGGTGTGTGGGTTGATGGCGCGCTTCTGAGTGTGTGGGTTGATGGCGCGCTTCTGAGTGTGTGGGTTGATGGCGCGCTTCTGAGTGTGTGGGTTGATGGCGCGCTTCTGAGTGTGTGGGTTGATGGCGCGCTTCTGAGTGTGTGGGTTGATGGCGCGCTTCCTGCATTCCTATCTTTGTTCTTGCCTACGCCTACATTGTTTATCTTAAACTTGTTTTTGTGCCGACATGTTGAAAGGATTTCTGATTTTTTGTTAAGTAAAGTGGGTTTTTCGGATTTCATAATGCACAGTTTTTCTTCCAAACATAAATTACATCGGTCAGACCCCCCTGAGTATGCTGCTGACGGTTTTAACTGATTGACCAATTAATTTTGTTTTTCAAATTCCATATATGTTTGGAGAGCTCGGTTTCATTTGAATATTTTTTGTTTTGAAAAGGTTTGGTGTGGTTTCTGTATCGCTCCTTAAAACTGTTTGCTGTCATGCCTATGTAATGCTTAGTTTCATTAGTGTTGTTTGTCGAAATAGTTGCTTTATATATGATGTTGTTTGTCAAACATCGCCCACCGAGTGGGCACTGATCTTTATTTCTGCAGTTACAACCACTTGTGCTATTGTTTTTTCCTTCATTTTTCCTAAGGATGTATGCGTTGTGTTTCGTGATTGTGGATTTAATGTTGTTCATGCAGCTATAACTAACTTTTACTGTGTTTTTGTTGAAAATCTTGTGTAGCTTGGTGTGTGGTGGGAAATGTTTGTCAATCAAGTTTAAGAAACATCGTCCTATGTGTGTTCTAACATTCCTGCCGCATGGTGGGTTAAACCAAATGATGTTCCTATGTCGCTTCCTACGTGGTTGGCTTGTTTCCTCATTAGCTTGCGTGTATACTAATTGTTGGTTAAAATTGCTGTAGCGATGTAATGCGTTTTGGTATGTGGGTGCAGGCTCCTGGAATGTTGTGTAGTTTGATGAAAGGAGTGAAATGCACTTACTTATGGATGCTGAGAGCTGTTTTAAAATACTAGCTAGGTGAATGATTTGAATGCTTGTTAACATAAAGCGGATCGTCATTGGGCTTCCTATAGGGTTTGTATGTTCCATTTTGTAAGTCGAATGTTGCATCTAGAAAGTTTATTACATGTATATTTGCTTGGGCTGTGATTTTAAGTCCAAATTTTTCGAAAAATCTTTTCTTGCTTTGTCTGCCAATCTGCTGGTTTTGTTCTTTAAAATAGCTAATCCATCATCTCTATAAAGGCCAATGTTTTCTTTGCCAAACTTGTTTTTAAAGTTGCTAAGTATAAAAAGGCCGACCAATTCACAGAATATTATAGCGAGGAATGGTAGAGGGGCATGTGAGAAAAAACCCCAATATATATATATATATATATATATATATATTATATATATATATAAATATTGATAGAGGAGACATACTATATATATATATACATATATATATATATATATATATATATATATATATATATATATATATATATATATGTGCGCACGCTCACTGCTTGCAGTTTGAGCGCTCTGGCATGGTTTTGATGTCCCACATTTTGTGAGGCACCAAAGGTGACTGTAAATAGCAGTTACCTTCATCCTGCTCATCAGCACTACACTGATGAGGCCCGAAAGGCCGAAACGGTACCGTCTGTAGTTATACATATATATATATATATATATATATATATATATATATATATATTAAACCTTGTTAAGTTGCATGTTTTTTTATATTATAAATGATGCATTCCTGTTACAGTCTAAAACAAATATTGATAGAGGAGACATACTAATTTTTAATTATTATTATTTAAATTGAATTTTATGTATATGTCCATAATATAAGGAATGTATAGTGTACAAACGCCATCATTACTATAGATGAACAGAACATCCCGTACTCTATAATCAGTTCAAATGTTTCCTGGTATGATCTAACAGCAACTTCTCACTTCTAACTAATTAAAGAAAATATGACGGGGAGCCGCATCTAGAGTCTACTACAATGACATTTATAGATTGACGTTTGTTCTTTTACCGCTAACGTCTAACCGCGTCGAAAACATGTATCTGAACGTCGGGCAGCCGGCAAAAGGTGGCCTTCATGCGGTGAATGTAAAAGGAGGAATGACTACGGAATGGCATGCGGATTGCGGAATGATAAAAAAATACCGCGTTATGTAACGCGGGCTCAATGAGAAAATCTCGACTGCGCATCAAAATGAGGCGTTCTGCGTTGGAATAAAACTTATTTTAATCCATATTTTCATTTGCTGAATCCGAAGATGAATGTGGTGATACCTTCATACTGGCGAAGCGCCAGATCGAGGTTGATATAATAACGATAAACATTACAAAGCAGAATTCTTGAACAAACTTACGTTTTCTTTCTAGACAGCCATTTAGACCCCATTTACACGATGCCGGTACAATTTGAAAACGGAACAAAATCATGCCGGTATATATGCAAATACAGCATATAACATTTCATGTTATTTTTGTGCCGGTATCGTGTAAACGCAAGGTCTAAACGGCATGATTTTGTTCCGTTTTCAAATTGTACCGGCATCGTGTAAACGGGGTCTAAGACAAGAGCAAACACGTCAATTTAATAAATAATAGAACCCAATCAAATCGAATCAGATCAGCGGTTAGTTGCGGTGCCCTGAAAGTTGGCTTGCGGGCGCAGCTAACTTAATTTCAAACGCTTCATATTCTGTGTGTTCGTTCGTTCGTTCGTTCGTTCGTTCGTTCGTTCGTTCGTTCGTTCGTTCGTTCGTTCGTTCGTTCGTTCGTTCGTTCGTTCGTTCGTTCGTTCGTTCGTTCGTTCGTTCGTTCGTTCGTTCGTTCGTTCGTTCGTTCGTTCGTTCGTTCGTTCGTTCGTTCGTTCGTTCGTTCGTTCGTTCGTTCGTTCGTTCGTTCGTTCGTTCGTTCGTTCGTTCGTTCGTTCGTTCGTTCGTTCGTTCGTTCGTTCGTTCGTTCGTTCGTTCGTTCGTTCGTTCGTTCGTTAGTTCGTATATTTTTGACGCGACATTTTGAACGCCACAGGGCACCGCTTTTTAGCACTGTGTCTGGTTGTAATATATTTCTATTGTGTTCTCATCTTTCAGGTACTTAAGTTCAACAACCACGCAAGGTGAAAGGACTCGCCACTCGGAGTAAAAACAAGACTCGTACTGTCATGGCAATAGAAGTGTTCCTAAAATACTGTTCTAGAATTTGCTTGTCTACACAAGCTCCGGTTGATAATTAAAACTCGTTGGTATAAGTTCCTGTTTTGAATTTCGCGATTCTTATTGGCTGGTCAAGAATCAAGATTAGAACCAATCAAAATTCAAAACAAAAAGTTACCGAATAAGCCTCGTGAAATGAATTGTTCAGGACGAACAAATCAATAAGCCGTTTGCACGATGACGTTCGATGGTGTTGGGTTGACTACAACTACCGGAATCCTTTGTTGGCAAAGCATTCTTGTAGTCGGTAGTGACCGAAGGCCATCGTACGTCATCGTGCTCCACAAAAATAAAAGATTTACGAAAGCATGCAGTTGAAAAATAACATAGTAGACCAAGGCTTATATAACTATGACTTCCTCCTAGAGTTAAGTAAAGTACAAAATTATGGAAAAGTATTTTGAAGATCATGAAAATTTAAGTATCAAAAACAGTATCATGTTAATAAATAATAATAAAGTCAAAACGGGAAATAAATAAAATAACCTTACTCAGGATATGATTGATAAAAAAACATTTGAGTTTTTCTGTAAAAAGTTTGAGGCTAGTGCAATTGACAATTTCAGCAGCAAGACTGCAAGAGAGTTGAAGAGCTCTGGACCTTGGTATCTAATTGAGGCTGACTAATATTTGTTCTGCATATAAAGGAATGGTAAATTCTTCCAGCACTTCTTGTATTATAACTGTGAATTTGACTAGTTATTGGAATAAATTTTCAAAGCTTTTAGGTAACATTCCGTCCTTGTAAGAGAACATAAGTTGTCCTATTAGTAATGAACAAATATCATGGATTTTTAATATTTTACTCTTCTTAAATATAAAAGGAATGCTGTGCGCATCAAATTTATTTTTGTTTATTCGTTTTGGAGTCGTTCAATACGGCAAAATGTGTTGAAAATTGCCGTTAAAGAGACCTGGACCCACTAAAAATGCAACTCTTGGAAGCCTGCCCTCAAAAATCCGTTAAATCCAGGGTTGGTAGATTGCTGAATAAATAAGCCAAATATTATTATAATAACCTTTTGTTTTCTTTGTTGGAAACAAAGAAATCAAAGGGCCGCTTATAACAATGTTTGGCTTATTTATTCAGCAATCTGGCAACCCTGGTTAAATCCCCATTCTCGTTCCCAGTAGGAACTACTTTCGTAAAGAAAAGTAGGGGGTCTGGGAACGAGAATGTTAAATCCCTAGTTGCGCCTCTGATCAAGTAGCCTGCGTAGCGTCCGTAGCCGGCGCTGGGTGATCTGTCTGACAGTGCTTCCACTTTGCCAAACTGAAATTTCCTTTCTTTAGTTAAAAAATCCCTAATTTGACCAAAATTTCCTTCCAAAAATATAAAAATTTCCTTCAAATTTTCTTCAACAAATTAAGCATAAATAAGCACAATATAAACGTACTTGAACAACGCGTTTCATGCCCGTTGCCCACAGAGCCTGCTTGCAGGTTAACAGCTTCATTGGAATTATCACAAATAACCCAATTACCCAAACTTTTACATGTTTGCCAGTACCAAGAAAATTGTTCAGATTATGGTACGTACATACTGTGTGTCTGTATAGTGTATGGTCTACTTATTAGACTTTGAGTTTGACGACTCTGATCGACTCAGAATGGCGAGATTAGAGATACTCACAGAAAAATATTTTGGGATCACTTCGATGGGGTGGGCGTCCTGTGATTTGACGAGAGTAGCGTTTTTCAACATTTTGAACGTGGCAAAACTGCCAAAATAGGAAAGTTGAGGGAATCATTCCAAATGTGTTGTTTTGCTAGTTTCTGGTCAGAAACATTATTTTCACCGATAATTGGGCATTTGGAGCCTTATTTCAGAAAAAATCTTTTTTCGACTCAGAATGGCGAGATAAGCGTTTTTCAACATTTTGAACGTGGCAAAACTACATCTTCAGACTCTGATACCGATCAATCGCCAGATTCGTCACTATCCATATTTCTCAATTTTCTTACATGTCCTCCTGATTCACAGTTCACAAGAATCACCAAATCAGACTATGGCATTTGCATCTTAAATTTGCATCGCCACTGCGGCTCGCCAGTCAGGCAATCAGCAGTAAATGGTAGTATTTGCCCTCGGTTTTATCGCACAAACCTCGCTCCTTCGTCGCTCGGTCTGTACGAAAACCTCAGGCAAATACTTTCCCGTACAGACCTCGCACTCGGTTAATAAGTACTTAATACTTCCCAAAGGGCCTGCTACGCAGGCTATACTTCATCATGACTACTTCACGTTAGGTCTACATAATAATTTGGCAGTAATTTAGCGACACATTACAACCGGAATCACCGAATCAGACTATTGCCGAGAATTTGAGATATGTTCATATGTTGATATTTTACTTTATATATAAATACAATAATAGTTATTAGACAAGTAAGACAACGTTTGGCAACGTTTAATTAGCTCTATTCTCTATTCTCATCGTTTTCTTGGAGACAGTTTATAATTTACCCAATTTTTGAATTTCTTCGAAATTTCCTTCAAATTTCCTGCAGAATCGTTTTTCCTGCAAATTTCCTGCATTTCGTCAAAATTTCCCTGGAAACACCACGTAAAATATTTCTTTGCTAAGCTTTCGGCCTGTTGACTCAGGCCTTCATCAGAGCAATGACGAAAAAAACCAACTTATTAATAAAAAAACTTATTTAACTTATTTTAACTTGCAAAACTTATTTATATTACTTTATCGCCATGAAAACGTTCGTTCAAAGAATTAAAAAGAAATTTCCTGCCAATGGAAGCTAATTACTTGGAATCACCAACCCCCCGGTATATGAGACCGCAATTATTTGTAATTTTGGCCAGTGGACATCGGAAGTGGAAACATGGCGTCGTCGACTGCTCCCTTGAAGAAATGGCCAATCTGCAAGGATGACTATGAACTTCAAGAGGTTATTGGTAAGATAAGATTGTAATATATTTTTAAAGTTATACATTATAACTCAATTTTTACTTTTTCAACAAGGTTATGGAGCCACGGCGGTTGTCCAAGCAGCGTTTTGTGAGGCAAGGAACGAGCGAGTTGCTGTCAAGAGGATTGATTTGGAAAAATGTGGAGCAAGCATCGATGAGATGCAGGTATTGTACCAGCTGCTATTTTGTTAAAAATGTTGAAGGCGTGCATTACCTTGTAATACGTGTATCAAATCCCACAGCACAATAACTCCCCTGTTCTTCAACCCAGAAGTTAATAATTACTATTGTAAATATTAACCTTATCTGAGTTAATCAAATGTGCTACAGTATGTAGTCGGACACAGACTATAGGGACAATAACAAGTAGATGTAAAAAAGGCATTCAAGTATTTGTGAAACTTATCATACCTGTATAGTCAAAACCTTTTGAATGTCATTATGAGGAAAAATTATATATTTACTGCATGTACACTTGTCAACTTGTGTATATAATTAAATATATTGGGTTTAGTAAATTTGTTAATGAACTCTTTGATGCATATACAGTACTGCTCAGAAGTAGCCTAGGTCAAACATAGGTTACACAATGGTTGAACCTAGGTTAAACCTCAGTTCTGATCATGTGAGTATCCACTCCGCAAACTGCATGAACCACAAGCAATACCAAACCTTGGAAATCTTTTGTGATATTATGGAAGACAATCACATTTTTGCAGTATCGTTCACATTAGAGGTTGGACAGATGAGACCAATGGGAAAGCTGTCCACCTATGGTATAAATAGAAAAGTTTTGTTAAGATCTTCTGGCCTTTACGATTACTACAATCAAAGAACTTCAAGGTGTGCAGTCAGCCTATTTTTTTTTCAATACAATTAGTGAACTGGTGATAAAAGAGAGATACTTCATTTTTCCTTTATTGAACTGATGTGTTTTTTTTTGCATTCTATTTATATTACGTGCAACGGTTTGTGAAAACTGTCTTGCAGTGCTTTACCATGATTGCAAATACATGCAGTATTGTTAGGCATACATTAGTGTATATGTCAGAAATGTATCATAGTTTTGCTGTGGCTTTCTTTCTCCTATATATGTGTATGTATTATATACTTAATATTTTAAATGAAAATCAAGCTTTATTAATATTTGAAAGCCGAACTTTACAGTATTAATTAAAGCCGGTATTTATATATTGCTATGATCATTAGGTTTAAGTCAAACTCATCAACAGAAATGAATAGTACTGTTGTCCTAAGCTTCTGCTTCATGACAGGAAAGTTATTTACATGTATTATTTTGATCAGCACATACTCAGGGGCATAGCTAAGGGGGAGTGCAAGGGGGTGCTGCACCCCCCAATGTTGGCTTTATTGGTACAAGTCAACCAGTTGTTGGCAAATTGAGGTTGGGACAGATTGGTGGGTTGAGATCTTGTGGGAGAAATAACTCCAACAAAATCTCAGGCAAATTATAAAACACTGAGAAAAATATTGGTAAAGTGTCAAGAAAATTAGAAAATGGTGGCAAAACTTGCCAAACATGCATGATTGCCAAATGAAAGTAAGTTTGACAGTTTAGTGCTTTGCAGCATCACTACCTAGTGCGTGATGTAATGAATAATGTAATTTTGAGATTTTTCTTCCTGAGCGTTGATTGATATGCTACATGTACATTGCTATGAGAATTGAGAATTAAGAATACTGTATAATATCTGATTTCAAATGTAAATAAATACAGTACGTAGACAGTGGAGAATCATTCAACAAAGCAAGAATACGCAACATTTATATTCGCTAACTTAAAACTCGATGCACGCCATATTTACACAATGTAAATGTAATACAATATTTGAAAACCATGGACAATACCAAACAAAAATGCAAACTGAAAAGAAAAAAACTAAGTAAACATGTCTGGTTTGCATGCAGTCATTTGATGACGATCATTACCAACAAGAACACAACAAAAAGTACCACGAAGATTTACTTAAAGGCGGGAAATTTATCACCTACGAAGTGGCTGGTGCTCCAGTGAACTCATTCGTATCAGCAGCACTTGCAACTTCCAAGAACTTAAAAGGAAAATTGTTCGCCTATATTTATTAAATACGAAATATGAGTAAAAAACGTAAAACCAAAAAATTTGATCTGTCCATTCTAATACTAGAAATTGGAATATAAATACTAGAAATTGCTATATCTTATGTTAATTGCTGCTCTTATAATACACATATAGATTTATATATGTACTCTAATTATATGCATGACAAAATTACTACATTCTGATTGGCTGAGAGGAGTACAATTATTTTAGTAATTGTACTGCTCCCAAGGCCCTGGGAACGATGTTGGAATGGAAAGTATTTACATTTCCAACCACTTGTGGTACACTATGAACTAAATATTTTGAAATGAGTACGGAGAACACCCAGAGTGAAAATGCTTCTTGTCAAGTAATGAAATAAGATGTTTTTAAAGGCGCAAGTATGTATGAAGTGCACGTGTTGTAATTTTGTCATGCGTATAATAAATGAGTAATCATATGATTTTGCTCGTACAATTAAGGATTTATGCAAAATTTTCAAATATCACTTGTAGTGTAAAACCTAATTGTACTCACTATCATATGATTACCTATACTAATTATTTACGATGCGATCACGGATCACATACAGCATATCTTTCCAAGTTGAAAAATAAATTAATTGTCAAAACAAATCGGAATGCACTGTTATAAATTAAGCAAAAAAGGAAATATGGCTCGTTCAGGCCAGGTATGACGTTGTCCAATTGGTGATGGAGCCACACATAAAAAGCAATGGGTGAGAGAAAAAAAAAGCAGAAAGCGCGGGAAACACGCCTCGAGGCACCATATAAGGCATCACCCCAGGTCTTATCTCCGTCACGCCCAAAGCACACCCTTTTGTTGGCAAAATATAGTCATGCCCCCCCCCCCCCCCAAAAAAAAAAAAAAAAAAAAAGGAAAAAATAGAGCCCTCGCTCCGCCCCTGTACATACTGTACCAGTTATTTTTTATTAAATCGCTAAACCACTGTTTCTAATGTAGCGTAATTCCTACGATTGTCGCAGCGATCGCTATTAGCAGGATTGCTGAGCACATAGTTGCATGATCGCTGCAATTTTGAGTTTGTAGTTGAGCAATGGTATTACTGTACGCTATTACAGTACGTCTACAAGTTCGTTTTTGTCTTCTGATTGGAAATCGTTGGCCTGTTGGAACACAAGTATTGTATTGCAACCTCAACTGCAACCTCAACCTCAACCACGGATTTGACCTCTTTTTTTAACCGGGGTTCGGCCGCTTTGTAACCGCTATCTAACCGTTGTTCAAATCATAGTTAGTGGAGGGGGATGGTTTGGAAGCTACATTGCCTTTCAAGATTATGCAATGGTCATGTTGATGAACACAATAGGTCATGTTGCAGGAAGGCAATTGATTGAAGAAAGGAAATTATATGGACACGTGACGACGAAGGACTACACAACGAACAAAGGACTTACAACACGTGACGACGAAGGACTACACAACGAACAAAGGACTTACAACACGTGACGACGAAGGACTACACTAATTAAACTCGAACGTTGGCATTGACTGCTTCATTATACAGAAAATACAATACGTTCAGTGACCGTGAAATTAGACAAATTGAACAAAAGCATGGAACGATGACTTTCGCCGAGTTTCCAAATCATCCCCCTCCACTAACTATGTTCAACTGTGGCTCGACCTCAAACGTACTGTTACGTTACTTCTGAGCAGTACTTTAACTCTTTCACTGCTAGATTTCTCTCTTAGTAAAATCATCTGGTGTTAGCCAGAGTAAAATAAGAAAAGTCGACTGTAGCAAACTGTAGCAGACTGTAGCAGTGAAAGAGTTGATTGAGATGGCCTATAACTCTCACTGCTAGATTTCTTTCTTTGACTAGTTATTGTGTGCTTCTTGAGTGGATTTGAAGTGATTTATCCATGTTTTCGTTGGGAGTTAGACCTGAATTTGTTGCCCAGGGCCTTGGCGCACTACGTCTTTCCACAGGGTGGGGACGTTTCCCCCCAACATGTCTAATGCCCGGGTGTTGGCCTGGGGGAGGGGTCATAATTGGAATTTACTTTTCTCTGAGTTTAACTTACAACAGCTTGTACAGCAAAAACGTACAAAAAAACTTTAATAATAAGTAATTGGCATTTTTCTGTTATGGATACCCTGCCACATTTAATTTTCTATCCATTATGGTTTGAAATTTGACGCGAATAGTTTAACTTATTTATCAAATTCTAAGTGTACATGATGAATACTTTGTTTAAGAGTTGTAAGAAACGTTAGATATATAAGATCATTTTAACTTAGAAAAAACTGAATTTGAGCCGCTAGTGTCTAATAACTTTGATAAAACATTGATGTTTTATTAATCAATGTTTTAACAGTATTACAAACACCTGATTAAACATTCATTTCTTTTGAATTTTCCTTATCCTTATGAATTATTAATGAATTTGATAATGTCAAATAAAAAATGTTATGATTTGTGTTACTGTTTTTCTTCATTGTTTTTCGTGGTGGATAAAAGCGCCCATTTGCATCTACATCTACATCTATATAGTAATGTCAAAGTGTCAAGCAGTGTTATGTGTTTGATTTTGTTTTACTTGATCGAAAAAAATCTAAAAAAACATTGAATATGATCAGCAATGATTGCCGTCATTGCATCTTGTTTGTTCATTTACTAGAAAGAAATTGGAGCAATGTGCCAATGTAACCATGAGAATGTTGTGAATTATTATACTTCGTTTATTGTCAAGCAAGAATTGTGGATTGTAATGCGACTTCTCGATGGAGGTAAGGAACTTGTTATGTGAAGGAGGGGGGAGGAAGGGTGTCGCTATCTTGGCATTAAGGAAGGAAGCAAGCAAGCAAGGGAGGAAATGAGGAAGCAAGCAAAGAAGGAAGCAGGCAGGCAAGCAAGCAAGCAAGCAAGCAAGCAAGCAAGCAAGCAAGCAAGCAAGCAAGCAAGCAAGCAAGCAAGCAAGCAAGCAAGCAAGCAAGCAAGCAAGCAAGCAAGCAAGCAAGCAAGCAAGCAAGCAAGCAAACAAACAAACAAACAAACAAACAAACAAACAAACAAACAAACAAACAAACAAACAAACAAACAAACAAACAAACAAACAAACAAACAAACAAACAAACAAACAAACAAACAAACAAACAAACAAACAAACAAACAAACAAACAAGCAAGTAAGTAAAGAAGGAAGCAAGCAAGCAAGGAAGCAAGCAAGCAAGCAAGCAAGCAAGCAAGCAAGCAAGCAAGCAAGCAAGCAAGCAAGCAAGCAAGCAAGCAAGCAAGCAAGCAAGCAAGCAAGCAAGCAAGCAAAGCAAGCAAAGAAGGAAGCAAGCAAGCAAAGAAGGAAGGAAGAAAGCAAACAAGCAAAGAAGGAAGCAAGCAAGCAAGCAAAGAAAGAAGCAAGCAAAGAAGGAAGCAAGCAAGCAAACAAACAAACAAACAAACAAACAAACAAACAAACGAACGAACGAACGAACGAACGAACGAACGAACGAACGAACGAACGAACGAACGAACGAACGAACGAACGAACGAACGAACGAACGAACGAACGAACGAACGAACGAACGAACGAACGAACGAACGAACGAACGAACGAACGAACGAACGAACGAACGAACGAACGAACGAACGAACGAACGAACGAACGAACGAACGAACGAACGAACGAACGAACGAACGAACGAACGAACGAACGAACGAACGAACGAACGAACGAACGAACGATAGAACGAACGAACGAACGAACGAACGAACGAACGAACGAACGAACGAACGAACGAACGAACGAACGAACGAACGAACGAACGAACGAACGAACGAACGAACGAACGAACGAACGAACGAACGAACGAACGAACGAACGAACGAACGAACAAACAAGCAAGCAAGCAAAGAAGCAAGCAAAGAAGGAAGGAAGCAAGCAAGCAAGCAAGCAAGCAAGCAAGCAAGCAAGCAAGCAAGCAAGCAAGCAAGCAAGCAAGCAAGCAAGCAAGCAAGCAAGCAAGCAAGCAAGCAAGCAAGCAAGCAAGCAAGCAAGCAAACAAACAAACAAACAAACAAACAAACAAACAAACAAACAAACAAACAAACAAACAAACAAACAAACAAACAAACAAACAAACAAACAAACAAACAAACAAACAAACAAACAAACAAACAAACAAACAAACAAACAAACAAACAAACAAACAAACAAACAAACAAACAAACAAACAAACAAACAAACAAACAAACAAACAAACAAACAAACAAACAAACAAACAAACAAACAAACAAACAAACAAACAAACAAACAAACAAACAAACAAACAAACAAACAAACAAACAAACAAACAAACAAACAAACAAACAAACAAACAAACAAACAAACAAACAAACAAACAAACAAACAAACAAACAAACAAACAAACAAACAAACAAACAAACAAACAAACAAACAAACAAACAAACAAACAAACAAACAAACAAACAAACAAACAAACAAACAAACAAACAAACAAACAAACAAACAAACAAACAAACAAACAAACAAACAAACAAACAAACAAACAAACAAACAAACAAACAAACAAACAAACAAACAAACAAACAAACAAACAAACAAACAAACAAACAAACAAACAAACAAACAAACAAACAAACAAACAAACAAACAAACAAACAAACAAACAAACAAACAAACAAACAAACAAACAAACAAACAAACAAACAAACAAACAAACAAACAAACAAACAAACAAACAAACAAACAAACAAACAAACAAACAAACAAACAAACAAACAAACAAACAAACAAACAAACAAACAAACAAACAAACAAACAAACAAACAAACAAACAAACAAACAAACAAACAAACAAACAAACAAACAAACAAACAAACAAACAAACAAACAAACAAACACGCACGCACGCACGCACGCACGCACGCACGCACGCAAAGATGGAAGCAAGCAAGCAGAGGAGCAAGCCAGGGAAGAAACAAGCAACTAAGGAAGGAATGAATGGGGGTACTGTACAATAGGACAGACGGGGCAGGAAATGAAAGAATTGTTACAACGTACGATCCAGGACAAACAACAAAATATACAGTATGGTTACTTACTCGCCTCAAAGAAAATTAACTGAGTAACTGAAAATTTACTTGTAATTAGATGCATGGATTTCCGGTGGACTTCCGGTGTAACGAACTGTATAAATAGTTGAGTAAATGCAAGTAATGAACGTCTTATTGCGAGTTAACCTCTTAACAACGTCTTACATGGTGGCAGCGGTAAAACAAGGATGATGGCTGAAGGATTCGTAAAGCCGAATGCACTGTCTTTCGAAGGAAATGTCGCTGAAAATTGGAGGAGGTTTAAACAGCGATATTCGATATTCATAGTAGCGTCAGGATATGAGAGGAAATCAAAGAAAGAAAAGACGTGCATGTTATTAAACCTTGCTGGCGAACAAGCAATTGAAGTGTTTAATACGTTCACTTTTGGCGACGATGAGGATGCTGATGATCCAGAACAAGTCATTCGAAAGTTTGAAGAATACTGTATACCAAAGAGGAATATAACATATGAGAGACATGTGTTTAACACAAGAATGCAAGCGACCGGCGAAACAATTGATAATTATGTCACCGAACTCAAATTGCAAGCGAAGCATTGTGAGTTCGGGTCGCTCACAAACGAACTTATCCGAGATCGAATTGTAGTTGGAGTGAAGGATGATACGGTGAGAAGCAGATTGTTGAGAGAAAGTGAGTTGACGTTGCAGAAGACGGTTGATATTTGCCGAGCAGCAGAAGTTTCGTCGAGTCAGATATCCGCCCTGAAGTCATCCGAGACAAGTATTCATGGTGTTGAAAAGAGAAAAGGAGGTAAATCCCAAGAGTACCACGATGAGAATCAACAAGCTTTATGCAAATACTGTGGGCTTCAACATATGCGAGGAAAATGTCCGGCCTTTGGTAAAGTTTGTAGCGCCTGTAAGAAAAGAAATCACTTCGCGAAAGTGTGTAGAAGCAAGCCAGTTCATACTATGGAACACGACGATCTCTTTATCGGAATGATCAATCAAAACGAAGTGGTTGGCGAAGTTACAGCGAAAGACGAGGAATGGCATGCCGTCTTAAATGTCGAAGGGACAGATGTCAACTTCAAGCTAGACACCGGCGCTAAATGCAATGTTATACCAAGAAAGATATTCGAAAAGATTGGAACCTCGACGCCGCTGAATAAGACCACGACCAGGCTTTTTTCTTATGGCGGGAACAGAATAGCTGTGGCTGGAGAAGTTTATCTAAAGAGCAAGTACCGAAACGATGACTACATGATGCAGTATTTTGTCGTGGAACAAGCAAAACAACCGCTATTGGGCTTAAGAGCGTGTGAAGACCTTGGCCTGTTGCAACGAGTACAAAGTCTCAAACAGGAAGAACATCAGGAAGAACATTTCCAGTCCAAAATGGTCGCCGAGTTCCAGGAGGTTTTCGCTGCTGATAACATTGGATGTTTACCTGTCAAACATCACATACAGTTAGATGAATCAGTTAAACCAGTAATTCACGCTCCGAGACGAGTACCAGTGGCACTACGGTCGCGTGTTAAAGAAGAGCTAGACAGAATGGAAAAACTTGGCGTCATTCGTCAGATAAACAAGCCGACCGACTGGGTCTCGTCCATGGTCACCGTGGTAAAGCCAGGAAAGCTCAGAATCTGTTTAGATCCGCGTGATTTGAATTTAGCCATCAAAAGGGAACACTATCCGATGTTAACTGTTGAGGAAGTGGTGTCACGTTTGCCCAACGCGAAGGTCTTCTCAAAACTGGACGCAGCAAGTGGATTTTGGCAAATACCACTCGACGAAGAGTCTTCATCGCTCACTTGTTTTAATACGCCATTCGGAAGGTACGAGTTCAAACGTCTACCATTTGGTATCAAGTCAGCGCCCGAAATTTTTCAGCGCACCATGCACCAGCTGTTTGACGACATACAGGGATGTGAAATCATAGCAGACGACATTCTTGTGTGGGGAGTTGATGAAGAGAGCCACGATGAGAATCTGAGAAGGGTCATGGAGAGAGTACAAGAGGTTGGTCTCAAGCTTCGCGAAGAGAAATGCAGATTTAGAGTCCGATCGGTGACGTATGTGGGACATCAACTTACCTCAGATGGAGTAAAGCCAGATACAAGCAAGGTTGCCGCCATTCTCGAGATGCCAACGCCGAAGAATAAGCAAGAAATCCAGAGGTTTATGGGAATGATTCAATATCTTGGAAAGTTTATACCAAACCTAACTGAAAAAAGCAAGCCATTAAGAGATTTAATGAGAAAAGACACGCCCTGGGTTTGGAACCATGAACAAGAAGATGCGTATGACGAATTGAAACAAGCCTGCAGCAAACCACCAACACTGGCATTCTATGATGTGAATAAGCCTGTCACAATCTCTGTGGACAGCAGTCAGTCTGGTTTGGGGGCTGTCTGTATGCAGAACGATCAACCCATAGCCTATGCGTCTCGAGCCCTTACAGATACGCAACAACGGTATGCGCAGATTGAAAAGGAACTCTTGGCGATAGTTTTTGGTTGCGAGAGATTCCACGACTTCATCTATGGAAAGCAAGTGCAAGTAGAGACCGACCATAAGCCGCTCAAAGCAATCTTTAGAAAGCCATTGGATGAGTCGCCGCTGAGGTTGCAGAGAATGCTACTGAGACTCCAACGGTATGATCTCGAAGTCTCCTACAAGCCTGGATCAGAGCTTTATATCGCTGATGCGTTAAGCAGAGCATATTTGGACATCCAGCCAGAAGACCAGCTAGAAGAAGAGTTAGAAGTGCATGTTGTACTGCCTATGTCTGAGGAACGCCTACAGCAGTTGCAAGAGGAAAGTAAAGCAGATAAAGATATCCAGCAACTGAAAGAGCTCATTGTAAATGGTTGGCCAAAGTACAAGTCCCAAGTTAGTCCCGAGATTCGTGTGTATTGGGATTTTAAAGAAGAGATGTCCATCAACGACGAGATTGTCTTCAAAGGAGATAAAACTATTATACCCAAGTCCATGAGATTAGTCGTTTTGGAGGCTGTTCACCAACCACATTTGGAATTGAAGCTTCAAAGCGCAGAGCTCGTGAAGTCGTATATTGGCCAACCATGTGTGGTGATATTGAAGAAATGGTCAAGCAGTGTGCTGTATGCAATAGCAACCAGAAGCTTCAACAAAAAGAGCCTCTTAAATCTCTTCCGGTTCCATCCAGACCATGGCAAAGGATTGGCGTCGACATCTTTGATTTTGAGCAGAAGCAGTATCTGTTGACAGCTGATTTCTATTCGGGGTGGTTTGAAATCGATTTGCTGAGTTCGCTTACGTCATCCATGGTAATTGCAAAGCTGAAAACTCACTTCGCGCGATACGGAATTCCGGATTTCGTACACAGCGATAACGGACCGCAATTTTCTAGTATTGAGTTTCAGAACTTTGCTCGTCAGTGGGGATTTCAGCACGTGACCAGCTCTCCAAGGTACGCGCAGAGCAATGGAGGAGTCGAGCGAGCAGTGCAAGTTGCAAAGATACTACTGAAAAAGGCTCGACAGGACGGCAAAGATCCACACATGTCTATGCTTAATCATCGCAACACACCTCGAGATAGTGTTCTTGGTAGTCCTGCCCAACGCTTGATGTCCCGTCGCACTAAGTCCGTACTTCCAGTGACGGAAGAGCAACTTCAACCAAAAGTTATAAAACCCGCGGATGTTCAAAAGCAGCTTTCTTTTTATAAAGGGCAACAAAAGAGAAATTACGACGTGGGGAGCAAAAGCCTGTCAGGTTTGAAGCCAGGAGATGTTGTTAGAATACAAGATCAGAAAGGAAGTCCGAAAGCAGTAGTGGTCAATGAAGCAGAACACCCAAGGTCATACATTGTTCAGTCGCAATGTGGACAATTTCGAAGGAATCGACGACATCTGTTTAAAGTTGAAGAACCTTATGAACAAGCAACAGAGCTAGAGGAATCAGATGTATCAAAAGACCAGCCATCTGTTGGAGAAACTAGCCAGAACATGAATTTATCGCAGCCAGATAAACAACTTACATGCAGAGTTACAAGGTCGGGAAGAGTTGTTAAAGAACCAGATAGATTAAATTTGTAAAATTTCTTAGAGAAAAAGAGACAAAAAAATTTTAAATTATATTGAATTGATAGTTAGGTGTTTATATATTTAATTTCTTTATAAATTAGAAGAAGAGAAAAAAGATTTTAGGAGAAAGGGAGATGTAATAGATTTACATGTATTTACTTGTAATTAGATGCATGGATTTCCGGTGGACTTCCGGTGTAACGAACTGTATAAATAGTTGAGTAAATGCAAGTAATGAACGTCTTATTGCGAGTTAACCTCTTAACAACGTCTTACACTATCCTCACGCACTTCAAGGTGAATCTTGACGTAAAACCAGTGATTCAAGCACTAAGACCAGTATCACACCAGTTTGAAAACAGTGGCGGACACTTCACGAAATATATTGGGGGGGGGGGGGGGGTCGAAGCTGCTAAGGGTGTCAATCTTTCTCCACCATTTTTTCAAAGCAAATTTCAAGATTTGTCGAAGAAGCATAACATTGCATGGGCGCCACGTGAAACGCTCTCGTTAAAGTTTCTTTAAGAAACGATTTGGTTCCCAGATATTCAAAAGATGTAGTCAAAAATTGTTCGAGTTGCCAAGGAACGTATGAGCTTTGGACAATTTTTATAGACTTAAAACGACCCGTACAGTCGCTATGCTATGGCGAGTTATTAGTTATAGCAAAGTTGTGCAACATACAGTATCTTCGTCTCTCGGATTGCGGTTTCAATGTTCGATACAATTGACTGAAATGTAAAACCTGCATAGAAAATGGAGAGGATTGCAGATAGAGAAATGCCGCACTTTGGTTGGAGGGTGCTAAATGTATTCCGCGCGCGACACCACACCCATGCAGTTACGGGAGACGTATCGTTACAAGCGTAGAAACGTGGAGGGATTTACAATGCACAGTACAGTGTAACTGCTCATTTCAACAACGGAAGAGTATTCGTGCAAAATAAGTCACATGTTAAGATTATAGCTGAGAAACTGCACCCGGAAGTAAGAAAACTGCGTGGACAGGAAAGCGAAAGAGAAGACACGCGACAAGAAGAAACGTCACTGGGACAAACGTTGAATAAAATAGTTCGTTTATCTTGGTCGTTTATCTAAGTTAATAACAAAAGTCAGCGCATTAACAGCACGTACATGTACAGTATCAACCGTGCTTTTCTTGGGGTTGTGTGTGTTGATGGTTTAACAAGAAACGTCCTGCAATAGGCGAGTTTCAGGGTGTTGCGCGCGCATCATTTTTCAAAGAAACTGGCAAGCTCCACTGAAAGTAAACATGCTGTTGAAGATAAACCAAGTATAGATACAGTTCTGGATGTTCAACACTGTTATTCTGCTGTTGTTGGCTGGCCAGCAAGTCTATTTGCCATTGCTTACTTTGTGGGGAGCCCGCCAAGAGCCCGCCAATTCCTTTGCAAAACGATGCGTGCGCAACACCCTGAAACTTGCCTATTCCTATATATATATATATATATATATATATATATATATATATATATATGTAGTATTTACAATATGAGTGGCCGTGTTGTATTGGATATACAAGCTCGAGCCGAAGCAAGGCGAGAGCTTGTCATATCCAATGCAACACGGACACGAATATTGTAAATAGCTTAAAATACTCCGAGTCTTTGATGTTAATATGAGTAATATTTGTTCAGATTAATTCAGAAAAAGCTCAATTTCAATGTTTTAGAGCAAAGATAGACCTGATATACTAACCACATCAAATGATACAACCACGCGTGGTTTGTATCAGATATACAACCTCCTTCACGATCATGTGTTTTTTTCATGAATTATTAATGAGTATTTTAAGTATATATACTGTAGGTTCGAAAACCCTGTTTTAGACAATACAACTTAACCGTGTTAAAAAGGTCTATATTGTCTAACCTATTTTGCAGACCACCTTGTATCTGATCTGTGTATTGCTATTTAGGTTCCATGTTGGATGTAATCAGATATCAAATAAAGTTATGCAAGGTGCAAGGAGGCGTTCTTGATGAGGCCATTATAGCCACTGTCCTCAAAGAAGTTTTGAAAGGCTTAGAATATTTTCACAGTAATGGCTTGATCCACAGGTACATGTACAGTGTATATAGACATATTTTAATTCTTTGTAAAGGTAAAAATGTTTTCAAAATATGTGCGGCGAGACTTACAACATTTTTATTGAGTTTCAAAGAAACTTGAGAGGTTTTTCCCGTCAAAAGTGAATACAGTTATACAGATAAATGCACTCACATAAAATTTCCGGAAGAAATCGTAAGAAATTGAAGTCCAAGCCTTGAGTCGCAATGTGGACGGCTTGGTGACACCCTTGGAAAATGTTCGTCGTTCTTATTTCTTTGTTGGTAGCTTTTTGGCATACTATGTATACAGGTTTTACATAATTAGGATATAAGTGAAGGTATGGTTTATTATTTATAGATTTGTATGCAAGTGTAAATGCCAAGATGTTCAAATTTTGGTCGCGTACAGATAACAAAGCCAACTAGAATTTTTTTTTAGTTTTTTTTTTGTTTTTTATGTTATCTAACTTCTTGTTTTATATTTACAGCTTCACTCATTATTTTCTGTGTTTTTGTTTTGGTTGCATTAGAGATATAAAGGCTGGGAACATTCTTCTGGGAACTGATGGCACCGTTCAAGTAGCAGGTTTCTGTTTGATATTTTCTTTACCGTTTGGCTGTTCATTTATCATTGAATAAAGTGTACCTGAACAGTTGTATAATGTATATATTACTCATATTTGGCCCAATTTACATGGATAAATCTTTTGATGGTGGAGAAGTATTAACGTTGTATTGTTAAGAACACGCGCCGCGTGAAAACCATTTATTAGAGCCTATGTCAATTTATACTCATTGTCCCCCCGCACTTGCATGTGGATACCGTAAGATTCTTGTAATAAATTCTATGAGCTTACATTTTAAATTTTTTTTCTGGTTTATTTTGTGATAGTCGCTTACTATCAACGAAACAATGACTCGTATTTTTATTGTCTCTTTATTCCAAAAATGGCGGTAACACGAAACAACAACGACAACAACACAAGATTGTGCGCCCGCGGACAACCGCTGGCCATAGAGTTTACATTAAATTGGGCATAACGCTCACACTCCCTTTCCAAATCCCAATATAGTTTAGAAGAAATAAAATATAGAAATAGTTTAGTCCTCTGACAATTCACCATTCCTATCCGTGAATGATGCCTCACGTTGTTCCTACCGTTGGCGATGTCCGTCGACCTGGAGACGGTTGGGTGGTCGACTTTCTCGCTTACTTCGACGTGGTGGTTCTGAGTCACCATCAGTGTCACTGCTAAGGTCACGGTTATCCGACTGCTCGCTGGAATCGTCAGTTTCCCATGAAAGAAGCTGTCGTGGCGCCGACTCCAACTCATTAAAGTGTCGCTGCTTTATACGTCCCGTTGGGTTATCCTCTGCTTGTAACTTGTAGGTGTTGCCATGACGCTCTAAGATTATAAGTCCCTTACTCTTTAGGTCCGCAAGCTTCTTGCCACCCTGTTTGTTCCTTTCAGAGGCTGTGAGACGTGTTCGAACTCGCTCTCCGATCTCGAACGGCCTTTTCATTGACGTTTTGGTCTTCTTGATCCTTTTGTCCTGTTCCAGGATAATCTTACGCTTAACGAGTTGAAAAACATCGTCAAGTTTCTTCGTATCCGAGCGGGCTTGAGCTGCAAGTGCAGTTTGCTGCATAGTTCCTGGAGTCCATTCTTTTTCTTTCACGCTTGCAGGGTCTTGCGGTAGGAGGAAGGTCTCGGGGCGTCTCGCTTGTTGTTTGAAAATCAACTCATGTGGAGATAATCCGGTCGTTTTGTTCGCTGAGGTGTTGTGGGCAAACGTCACTGCGTGCATCGCCCTTGGCCAGCTTGCTGGGTTCCTGTTACATACTGCTCTAATGTTCGCAAACAGCTGGTTCTGCCGCTCTACTTGTCCTTGTGATTGGGCATGTTCAGGGCTTCCACGGGCATGTTCGATGCCTAGTTCCGTACAGGTCGTTTCAAACACAGTGGCGGTAAAGTGAGGTCCTTGATCACTTCCAATCACTTCTGGTAAATCGAACTGTGTTATCCACTCATCGATAAGCACACGAACAGCTGTTTCAGCTGAATTATCCAATGTCGCTACTAGCTTTACGTACCGCGTCAGCACATCTTGGATGGCGAGAACATAAGTGAAGCCTTCTGGAACTGATGCTTGAATGGGGCCAACAAAATCGATTTGGATACGTTGGAATGGCTGCTTCGGGATATCAGTCTTTTCCAAAGGTGCTTTACCTTTCAAACCATGCTTGACACGCTGACAGACATCGCAGCCCGTTACATACTTTGCTACGTCAGACTTTACTCCTGGCCACCATACCATTGCTCGGACGCGGTCCCACGTTCGATCACGCCCCATGTGACCTCCTAATGGTGAATCGTGAACCAACTGCAGAAATCGCCGTCGTAGGCTTTGAGGAAGAACTACAAGAAGTTGTTGATTCTTTCCCAGTGGGTTGTCTGGTGTTGGACGGCCCTTATGGTTGCGATAGCGCACAATACCGTCTGCAAGAACTGTCAGTCGATCACGTGCTTGCCACAACGCCCTCGCCTCGTCGTTTCTCGGGTTGTTCAATTGACGTCGTCTTTCACATGCTACAAGATATTCTCCTACTTCTGGACAAGATCTCTGCGCATTTCGAATGTCTTTTTCCGAAAGAATTGGGAAGAGTCGATAAGCGCCGTCCGACTCCGCTTGATTTACAGCCAAGGTTGCTATACGTAATGTCGCCACTTGTTCTCCATGTCCCACTCTTGACAAATAGTCAGCCATTGCCAACTCTGGGGACTTTCCTGCTCGATGTACTGGGTTGAATGGATATTGTTGAAGGAATTCCAACCACCTTCCTCGCCTCCCCTGAACATCATTTAGGTCGAGGCTTTCGTTGATCCACGCCAGAGCCCCGTGATCTGTTATTAGATCGAAGCGTTTACCGGCCAAATAAACACGAAACTTCTTTACTGCTAGTACTATAGCCAATAGTTCTCTATCTGTGGTACTGTAGTTCCTCTCACTGGAAGACAGAGTATGATGAAAGAATGCTGCAGGATTTAAAGATCCGTTCGGTTTAAGTCGATCACGTTGGCTAGCATAGCTCCAGTGCCTACTGCCGAAGCGTCTGTCACTAACACAAATGGTCTTGTGAAATCGGGCAGGTGTAGCGCAGGAGGTTTCACTACTTGTTCTTTAAGTTTCTCGAATGCTGACGTTGTTTCCGGTGTCCATTTCAGTACTTTCTTGCCATCTTTGTCCAAAAGATCATATAACGGTTTAGCAATCTCTGACATCTCTGGAATCCAACGCTGAACATATGAAAATGCTCCAAGGGCTTTCCGCAGCATTGTTACCGTTGTTGGCCTTGGCGTCTTGATTAACTGCTCTCGCCGCGCTTCATTGATGGACAGCATTCCATCACCGATTACGTGTCCCAGGAAGTCAATGCGCCGAACACCAAAGGTGCATTTCTCTGGGTTGAGGAGCATTCCCACCTCTTCGAACCTCTGGAGAACTTTTCTCAGTCGTTGAATGTGTTCTGTCCACGTTGTTCCCCAGACAAGTATATCATCCAAGTAGCATAGTGCCACTTCCCAGTTCAATGAGCCAAGGACTCCACTCATCAATCGCTGAAAAGTTGCTGGTGCTCCTGATAAACCAAATGGTGTACCACGTCCAGTCCACTGGAAATGTCCATCTGGGGTGACAAAGCCTGTAAGCTCTGCATCTTCTTCTCTTAGTGGCATTTGATAGTAACCACTCTTTAAATCTAGTGATGAGAAGTATTTAGCTTCTCCTAGTCGATCAATCAGGTCATCGATTCGTGGAATTGGGTGATGTTGATCAAACGATTGAGCATTCAGGGCCCAGTAGTCAATAGCCAGTCTGATCTGGCCATTCTTCCTTCGTGCCACTACTATAGGTGCTGCCCATGCACTTGTCGACGGCTTGATCAGACCTTGGTCAAGGAGGTACTTTATCTCTTTGTTTACGTCTCCTCATTCACTTGGTGACAATCGCCTTGGTCGCATCCCTACAGGCCTTGAGCCTGGTTTCAGTCTGATGCAGTGTTGACCGATGCCTTGAACAGAAGGAAGGTGGTCCCCTGGTTTCCAAAACACATCTGAAAATTCTGATAGTAATTCATCAATTTCTTTCTGTTTCTTTGGGTCTAGTTGCCCATCACGATGATACCCTGTAACCCGACCAGTAGGCTTGGGCTTCGTTTGTTGGCCTGGGAAAGTTGTTTCAAACTGTGAGTGTAACTGGGCAATCTTCTCACCTTTTTTGAGTGTTTCCTTTACTTTGCTTACATTAATTACTCGAAGCCATAACTCGTTGTTACTGTCTACTCTGACAATGCAGCATGCTGGACGAACTGGTTCATCACCTAAGGATACTGTTGGCTCAGCCAAATATTCAACTTCTTAAGTGCATCAACTGCCACACACCTGACAAAACATTCTTTTCCAGGGTTGACAACAACATCTTCTTTCACCACTACTTCACAAGTGTTCCCTGGGGTGGTTCCACTTTCAGGACGGTACATCTTTTCCAGTTGAATCCCCTTACCGATCTCATGTATGTACAACTGTCCCTTCATTGGGTCCCATGTTGTCCTCCCTAGTCGGTATATGAAATCAATCCCAGCCAAATATTTGACAACACAGTTCCTAACCACATAGAACTTGTGATTGCGCACTACTTGGCCACCCACTCTCACCGTCTTAGTTAGAGTGCCCACAAAATTGATGACTTCGCCACTTACACCCTGTGGTGGTAGTGTGTCAGGTTTGTTCAGTGCCTTGCGTTCAGCACTTGTTAAGACACTTTCATCTACCAGGCTGACTTCTGCCCCAATATCCAGCAAGACGCTGACTTATTTGCTCCCCCGCTGTGCACGTATAAAAGGGCTACGCTGTAATATTCCTCTTAGATGTCTAATGGATTCATTTCTCCGTTCATAAGGCCCATCCATCTCAGAATCCCCTCTACTCAACTTAGTCATTCTTCCTCGTCGCATTGCTTTTATTTCCTCTGCAGTAATCAGTGGGTCATTTTCTTGGGTGGGCCCCTTTTCCTGTTTCATAGGTTCTTTTTTTCGTTTGCGTGGATGACTTCCGGGTGCTTCAGGAATTGTCCCGCAACCGCCACGCTCGGTTACGGGGGGCTGCGAAAATCCAGGTCTGAGGCTTTTTCCTCACCTGGCCTTTCTACTCTTCCAGCCATAGGTTTTGAGCGACGCCTTGGAGTCCAAGAGGGATTATATCTTCGCCTATCTGGGCAGGCCTTCCACCCTCCCAAATGGTTGGTAGTGTTGCAATAGTGACAAAGCCAGTTCTTGGTGTTATCGCCTCCAGGCCCCTTACGACTTTGTCTGGGTAGTTGTGGACCAACTCGTTGTAGGGCTGCTACTACTGCTTTGTCAACTGCTTCAGTAACCATTGATTCCAACTTGTTATGTTCAGGGGTGGTCACTAAGCCAACTGTTGGACCTGTCTTAAGAAGATCCCCCACTTCTGTTGCCCTTTTTGCAATGCCAATTATAACCAAGGAATCTTTTAATTTTCCAGTATCATCAAGGATCCCCTTATCCAAAATGCTTTCCCTGGCCCGTATATCACGTATTGAGTCACGGAATATTTCAGCTAACAAACGAGACTTCACTTTTGTTTCACGAAATTCTGGGTCTCTATATGCATTGTCGTACGCTACTTCGAGTCGGTTAAAATAATCGTCAAACTTCTCACCTTGTTGTTGACTAATGCTTCGCCAGTCTTGTTGGTAAGCTTCCTGTGATTTGATCTTGGCATACTTTTCTTTCAACGCCTTCAGTAGCCCAGTATCATTAGCTTGAACTTCATCAGGTTGACGAATCGCCCAAACAAGTACACTGTCGGTTAACTGTGTCAATAACATGTTCGCTCGTCCTTCTGGAGTTGACCACCAAATAGGCTTGTTTGTCTCGCTTGTATTCGCTCGCTTCGCAACTGTCCACGCCGCCTCGAATTTATCAAATTCATCTGGCGTCACCTTGCTTCCAAATGTTGCCTTAAGCTTCGTCTCAATAGGTTTCTCCTCGTTTGGCATGTTTGTTTCGTTCTCCTGGACGCTTCTCCGACTAGGTGGGCTTCTTTGTATCGAGCTAAACGCTGCCACCAATGTGATAGTCGCTTACTATCAACGAAACAACGACTCGTATTTTTATTGTCTCTTTATTCCAAAAATGGCGGTAACACGAAACAACAACGACAACAACACAAGACTAGGCGCCCGCGGACAACCGCTGGCCATAGAGTTTACATTAAATTGGGCATAACGCTCACAATTTGGGTGGGCTTATTTGGGAGGGATTATTTTTGAGTGTGGGCTTGTGGTTATCTGCCACGGAAAAATACATTGCCTTTCAAAATACATTGTATGTTATTTTGCATATACATTATACATATTCACATAATCTCCTGGTAAATAATAAATGCAATCTACCAAGGGTAAATTCATTCTAATTTTAAACCTGGTAGTAGTTTAAGGTTTGGGTTTGGGATCAGGGTTACTGATTGTCTGATTTTGATTGCTTCTAGTAGTGCCTACTTACGATCACAAGCTTATTTTTGGGAGGGCTTATAGTGGGAAGGATTTTTTTGTTTAACTTTAAGTGGGTATTTGGGGGAGCCTTTTTTTGGTGGTGGTGGTGGTGGTGGTGGTGGTGGTGGTGGTGGTGGAGAGGGGTGGAGGGTTATTATCGAAAGTTTATATGGAATGTAATTTGCTTGTGTCACGGATAAAAATTCGATGTTTTTACTTGGTTGAGTATGATCTTGTTTCTTGTTTATCAGATTTTGGTGTTAGTTCTGCTTTGTATTCGTATGGTGACCGCACGAGACCTCAAAAAAGAACAACATTTGTCGGCACGCCATGTTGGATGGCACCGGAAGTTATGGAACAGGTACTACTTTTGAATGACACTGGCCTCCTCCGCAGGCAACATTTTTCTCCTGCAAAAACGGAAATGCCGCAACATTTATCGCCGCAATTACAGAGCTAACGTTCGCGAAAAGGGGACTGGACCTTGTGTCACACTGATCCACATGTCCCCTGATCAAATGCGACAGTTGCCAGCAGATGAGGCTAGAATGACACATTATTTATTGTGTTTTATAAAATAATAGTCTGACAAAATATTATTTTACATAAACAAACTGCATTAAACATCAGCAAAACGCAAATCTATATACTACTCAAATCAGTAGAGCGAGACATAGATGATTTTTTTATCGCTTCCGAAGTGTCAGTTTTATTAACCGCAGATCATATTTCAAAGCAATCACGAGGTGTATTCTCATGTATCACGTGATAAACATCCAATCGTTAACTCGTAACTTATCACGTGGTACATAAGAATACACCTCGTGATTGCCTTGAAATTGATCTGCGGTTAATGAAACTGTCGCTTCGGAAGCGATGAAAACATCGTCTATGTCTCGCTCTACTGATTTGAGTAGTAGTGGTCTATCACCAATAGACAGTGACTAGCTCAGCATGCATGATTTGTGTATCGTACGCATGTATGCATTCCGTACTTATTCTTACAATATTATTTCATTCTTGGTCAGTTGTGTTGTTGACACAACGTCAATTGATTTGTTGTCGGGCTCTGATGAAAGTCTAAGCCAATACAGTAGATCTATATAAACGTAGCAAAAAAGTAATCTGTGACTGAGTTTAAAAGTGCCGTGACGGTCTGACGTTCAACAGTGTATAGTTTTAATATATCTTTCTATGTCTTTGTACATTGTTTGATAACTTTGATTGTGATTTTAAGAATAAATAGCTAATTTCATGAAAGCATACATTGTAATCTGAAATTATCAAGGAATAAGAAATTTGTGATTCTGCATGTCGCCATTATGCCAATGAAATAGAGTGAAGTGTAACGATCGCCAACATGCATGCCTACAGTATCAACAGTATCTGACGTCTGTTTCAACTTTCAAACTGTAAAAAATAAAATTTAGCTAACGGTCCATGGTGACGCAAGTTTGTTTTCGTAATCACATTCTCATTGGCTGGTGATTTAATTTTCTCGCATATGATTGGCTCTCTGCGCATCGGATGACGCAAGCTCATTACTTCCTGTTTTTTTACCTCGAAGCTTCGAGTTTATTTACAAGCTGTTCGAAAGAAACACTTTGAAACTCAAAGGTTTTTTGGACAAACAGAACTTGGCCGACAAAGATTAAACTGGAAATACAAACAGGGTCTGTAACAGATCAGCTACAGGCAGTTTTATATTCGAATTTGAAAATCGCTGGAGAAAATCTTTGCCGTGAACTGCCATGGCCATGGGAGACACAGTTTTTAAGGATATTTTGAGCTAAGTTCTTTTTTTGTGGTTATAAACCCTAAAATATGCCTTTTGTGAACTTGAACAAAAGACTGAAGTGATAAATATGTGTATTATGATCGTATTAACATTTGTATAGCTTTGATAAATCGATATCTTTCAAAATTTTGCAAGGTGAATTAGTGATGTCTCGACATGCCTGGCCGCTACGGCTGTTTTTGTAATGTGTTGTAAAATATGGTGCAGAAACCGACTAGATCGTGTTTGAATGTCGTGTCTTTAATTCTCCTGAACATTTATAGTTTGAATGAATAGCAAAAACTAGTTTAGCTGCGATTGTTTTTCATTATTGTTTTTTTACGGTTGTTTTTTCTTTGTTTCAAACTCTTTTCTGTGCACGAAAAATGTTTTGAATTGTTGCGCACACAAGGACGTATAAGTAAATTAAGTACTAAACTTGAAATAAACGTTTTCTCTCTCTGCTCTAGTGAACCGTTTTTAAATTATGTTGTTCATAATGAACAGAAAATTTTTCTGTATACGGTATTTCAATGTAGTATTGATATAAAAAAGAAACGTGCTATCGCAGGTTCGGGAAAAAAACGCCTGTTACCACAACAAACTTGTATTGGCAAATTGTCATGTATCAGTAGAGCGGTTTCTCTTCTTATTTCAGCTTGTTGTGACAATCCAAGACCGATTGTTTGTAACACGTCTGTCGCAGGTTGTTATCAGCTTAGTGCAGACTTGCAATAACAACTGGCACCAAGTCTGTTGGGACAAGTTGTAACAGCATTGTTGATTGCATCAGACTTGCTGCAATTTGTTTTATCAAGCCTGTTATTCTTTGTCATCAACAGGCTTGTTGCGGAATGTTTTAACAAATTGCTACGGCTCTGTGGGCGACAACTGGCACCAAGTCTGTTGGGACAAGTTGTAACAGCATTGTTGATTGCATCAGACTTGCTGCAATTTGTTTTATCAGGTCTGTTATTCTTTGTCATGAACAGGTTTGTTGCGGAATGTTTTAACAAATTGATACGGCTCTGTGGACGACAAGTTGCAACAGGTCTGTTGCCGCAGGCCTAGCAACTTGTTAACAACCTGCAGCAAACCTGCACATCCCACAAATTGCAACAAGCCTGTGAGATCTCTGGCTGTGTAACTAAGCACACGAAGTATGGGAATATCTAGCGATATATTTTCGATGTGCTTGACAATTCTTGTTTTGGGGGATTTTTTGGTAATATAGGTTGATGCTTACAACAACAAAGCTGATATTTGGAGTTTTGGTATCACTGCTATCGAACTCGCTACTGGGACAGCACCTTACGCAAAATTTCCAGCTATGAAGGTAAAAACTGGCAGAGTCGCCCCCCTGTATATCATAGTAAGCATTGCTTCATGTGCCTCAACTGCGATCAGAATTTTTTGTTTTGCGACTAAGATTTTTTAGTCAGTCGCATTTCATTGTGGTGGAATAATTTGTCCTTTTGTCTGTCGTTCGAGTTCTTGACAGCCAGAGGGATACGTGCTACACTACACGGAGCGCTTTTTGTTCTCTGATTAATGCCTGTAACATTTAAATCGTGTTCCGGTCTCATTAATAGATATTAAATTTCTGAACATTTTCGGGGGAGGTTACCACGTTTGAAATTAAACGCTTTGTTTAATTTCAACATTCTGGCTATATACCTGTGTATATATAAGCAGCGAACTTTTTGTTGTTTGTTTCAGGGGGTGAAATTATTAGAGTTTTAACCCTTGAACTCTGAGTTAAAATAAGTGGATAAGATTCTATTAGTATAACTACACAACTCCGTATAATTATGTTGTTGCTGTTAATAGCACCCTACAAAATAATATTTAGTAAAATAAAAAGATAATGTCATGAATGAAATACTCATTGAAATAGAAGCGCGCGGGAGAAATTGAAAGGACACGCGAGGTGCCTGGTGCCCTTGCACGATATTTGATTTAGTCTCGATCTTTTAATTCATTGTTTGCAGATTTTTTGGGCTGACTTTTTAAGCAATAGTCTTTCTTTTTAATTACAAACCTTAACAGACTTTAACTAGTTTCACTTGGCATGGCGTATACTGTTCTTCTACAGTAAGATTTCCGTTATTAATTATAGGTACTGATGCTTACACTACAAAATGATCCACCCACATTGGAATCCAGTATTGAGGACAAAACTGACGATTTTAAGAAGTACTCTAAACCGTTTAGAAGAATGATCAGTCTTTGTCTACAGAAGGAACCGCAGCAAAGGTAACAATTTAAGCTTTTCATGTGAAACATATGCGGTGATTTTATATGCTGTATCTCTTTTATGTATATATAACCTTCGAACCAGCTCACTTGTTTGAGGTGACGGGCAATGAGAGAAAAGTGAGCTTGAACAGAAAGTATTGTTTCATGATACATTGCATACCCCTTTTGAATGGAAGGGAATGGCTTCCCTTTTGTCATAAGGGGAGGAGGATGCAATTTACTATATGTTGTCATCCCAATTATATGAAATTCAGTGGCATATTTTTGTTGTCTTAATACAGACCTGATGCTAGTGAACTTTTGAGAAATCAATTTTTTAAGAAAGCAAAGGTAAGACATTGCAATTAAAGTTATTTTTCATTTTGAATGTCCCATTATCTAAATAAAAGCTGTCAATCTGTCATTTTGGATAGATTTAAGTATATACATACAGAACATACAATACAGTGAATACATTATGTACTTTTTATTAAATTCCTTCCTTCCCTTTTTTTCTTCCTTTCTTCCCAATCCCTCCCTCCCTCCTTTTCTTCCTCCCTTTCTTCCTCCCTCCCTCCCTCCCTCCCTCCCTTCCTTCCTTCCTTCCTTCCTTCCTTCCTTCCTTCCTTCCTTCCTTCCTTCCTTCCTTCCTACCTTCCTTCCTTCCTTCCTTCCTTCCTTCCTTCCTTCCTTCCTTCCTTCCTTCCTTCCTTCCTTCCTTCCTTCCTTCCTTCCTTCCTTCCTTCCTTCCTTGCTTCCTTCCTTCCTTCCTTCCTTCCTTCCTTCCTTCCTTCCTTCCTTCCTTCCTTCCTTCCCTCTCCTCTCCTCTCCTCTCCTCTCCTTCCTTCCTTCCTTCCTTCCTTCCTTCCTTCCTTCCTTCCTTCCTTCCTTCCTTTTCCTTCCTTTTCCTTCTCTCCTCCCTTCCTCTCCTTCTCTTCCCCGCTCTCTCCTTATCTTTCCCACCGTATGTTGTAGGGATTGGTTGCAAAGTATCTACTGTACATAATTTATCGGTGTACTGTATAGATCTAAGTATTTCTTACATTCCCATGATATATAATTTTGTAATGACAAACTACTTTCTTACTTTATTTAGGGAAAAGAATATCTAAAAGAATTTCTGCTTCCTCTCGCACCACCTCTTGGTGAACGATCGCAAAAGGTAAGTGGGGTCTTGACGACTTTCTTGTTAACATTTGACGTCTTAGAAATAAAGAGCGGTATTTTTAAACTTTTTATATAGATCCTCTGTTGACAAACAGAAAATTACGTTTGTTTCTCTGTACTGTTTTATAAAATAAAATACACTGTAGATTCAACAAGCTTTGTGATTGGCTATGATGCGCACTTCATTAACTCTGAATATACGCTGATATGAAACGACGAAATAAATACTTTTTCAGCTACGTGAGCACTATAAGTTTACGCATGCATGCGGTTGGTAAGGGTGTCGTGTAAGCGAAGAAACTCAGGCTCATACGACAGCTGGACGTCAACACATAATTTGGGCGATGACCTTGTGTCCCAGTGCCCCAGTTTTGAATACTGAGAATGTTTTAAACTTGGATGTTATGTTATTACAAAATGTTTTCTATGTTAGGTAAAAAGAGTCCCCGGTTCAAGTGGACGACTGCATAAGACCTCTGATGGAGCATGGGAATGGTCAGATGAAGAAACAGAGGAAAGACCTAAGAAAATGGTATAGTTGGTGCTAATCTGGTATTAAAATCAAATCAACTGTTTCATTATATGACAGTGACATCTGCAGTAATATAGAGATGCTATTATATGGCACGGATTACTCCGGTAAAATCACGCGCTGTGGTTGGTTGCTGACGTGCGAGATTTCTCCGTAATGCTCGCGGGCATTATGAAAATTGCAACAAACAAAAAATCCTAATAAGAAACTTTTATTGCTGAAAAACACAAAAATAAATGAAATAAACGACGAGTAATTTCTAGTATCCAGACGAGAAAGAAACAGCAGAAAATAACGCTATAGTTCGGTGTTTTGACGACATTAAAGCAAGCGAAGACCAAGAAATACAAGATTGATTTTGAAATGAAAAGTGCCACATAATAAACTACTTAATAACCTCGACCGTTCGGTCTTTACGGTGAAATATTAAACCTCAGTCTTGAACGTATTAACGTAAAGACTTCACTCTCGGTTATTAAGTGGTTAATATACAGCAAAACGCGATTGGCGATGATGGAAATTGTGGTACTGCAATATTGTTTTCATTTTTACTTGTAGAAAGACACCAATATTGAAGACAAAAAGGAACAACCACCATCAGGTACAGGATTAGCTTAGTATAATGCTCGTCAAGTTTGTCATATTGTTTGCTCACGAAAACTTCAGAAATTTCTAGGAGAATAATTTTCAGTACTTCAATTTGTCTCTTCTAGTTCCATCGGCTCCAGTGGAAAAGAAAGAAGCCATCCCAGCGCCATCACCACCAGTCAGCCCAACACAATCAAACCCACCAAAGGTGGATAACTCGAAACCTTCCGCTTCCACTGAAGAAAAATCCGGCGAATCACAGCCGGCTTTAAATTTAACTTTACGTTTAAGGTATTGTTGCTCATTTATAGCTTATTACTCGGGCTATCTATTGTAGTTGGGGGGTTTTCCTCACGATTTTGCATTTTTGCACATTTTACTTCTGATGGATATTTGTTAAGTTGTTTTGTTTACAACTCAGGCCAAGATAATAGTACGTTTTCCCATTTTTAAAATACTTTCTCTTAAGCTAGAAACTTGAAAGTTCTACCGCAAATAGCATTTTACAGTATCTTCTGTTTGATATATGTTTCAAAGTTGTGCATTATGTATTTTAAAAACAATATCCGAAATTCTACAACAATTGTGAGAAGTCCGTTATTATTACTTGACGAGCAATATATGGTGCGAACATTTTGGACATTTTAGAAAAGTTATACACAACACAGAAACTTAAAATATACGTCAAATGAAAGCTTATGAAATGCCTAACAACATACGTACACGATGTATTTCTACCATATATAGTTTGCACGTTATTAGCTATCTTCTTCCATAAACAAATATTACGGGATTACTAAGATAATCAAAATTGCGAAACTTTGGCCTGGGAGCCTCGTTTTCATGAAGCGTGACGTAATTATCGAAAAGGTGTATTACTGTATATATGCTTGAACGTAGTTTCTAACGTTTCGAGCGAAGGCCCTTCGTCAGAGAGGAACGTGATTGGTTAATAGGTCATTTGTACGATGATGTACGATGGCGTTGGGTAGCTATGCCTACCAGAATGCTTTTCCAGTATTCTAGTGCTAATCCCCGAGCCGGGCGACGGGCCGAAGGCCCGGAGCCCGGTGAGGGTGCTAATCTCGACACGCGTGAAGTCCATTTTACACGCGTGTAGTACACGCGAAATTACACGCAAGTGGGAAAGAAATTCTGCGAGATGTTTATATATATCTATATATATGTTATCAAATCCACAACTTGCGCAGTTCGAATAGCAAGGTACTGGTAACTAATTCGTTAAATTATTCAAATTATTTAAATTTACGTCAGCAAATTATAATTTATAAGTTCGGTTGGATTACAAAATAGTTTTTCAACGATCATGACGAAAGAAATCTTTGCCAGAAAAAATGGTTTCAGCTAAAATGTACATTAATATTACTATGAAAAAAGACCAAGGAAAGAAGGCTAACAAGAGATGTGGCAGCGAGAAAAAGACAACAATAAATGCGACTTAAAACCACTGGAAAAATCCTAAAAACTAATACGATAAAGACAGAAAACGATGCCGACCAAAATGTAACTGAAAGAAGAAGGATGTGTCCTGAAACTGTTCAAAGCCGGTAAAGAATTTTGCTCTGGTGTATTCTACATAACTCGAGAGGGAATGATGAAGAAATTTTGAAACAAACGACTTTTTAGATCATGAAGAGAACTGAAAGATGCCTTGTCATATTTATGTGTCAACAACGAAAATTGTAAGAAACCACGAACGAGAAAAACAATCCGAAAAGAGTAGACTGAATTGGCAATGTTTGTGGTCACAAAAGCAGAAGAAAATTTAACGGTAGGAGATTTGTATTTAACAGTTTAGCTGAGTTAAAACAGAAGAAATCTTGAAAATGAAAATGAATATAAATAATATATTGTCTAGAATTGTCTTTCAACGCTAGGACGTTGACATTGTGTGATTTGTGTCTTTTCTTGGCCACTGTTTATATATATTTTTGAATGAAGATTTGTCATTTGGTTCATCTCGTTTTGGGTTTTTTTTTAATATTGACATTGCATGTCCTTTCGGTGTGTCAATACCATAGAAATAATACACGACTACAGATGAACCTTGCTAGCTAATTTTCTGGATGTTTTCTGATCTGTGCTCATTAATACAACAAAAACAGAAATTAGGGGAGGAGGGGGGGTGGGGTGGAGAAGGGGGGTTAAAAAATGCATATAAAGCGGGCGAGGGGTTGTTGCGTTCATGTACGTATTTCTAGTAAATAGAGGATACTGGCAAAGCATTTTGGTAGATGTGGTTAACCAACGCCATCGAACGTCGTCGTGCAAATGGTCTATTGGTGTAGACCATTTTCATAAAGGCCTTCACTTTTCATAAAGGCCTTCAAATATTCTTTTATGAGTGCATCTAAATGAGTCTTTCTGGCCTTGTTATGAAGCTAAGATTCTTTTGAATTACAGAGACACAAACAGGCCAAAAACGCTTATTAAAATGCACACAAAAGAATATTCAAACTAGTCGCTATTATGAAAGTGATCTATATATTACAGTAACACTATTCTCTAGTGGAGCGGCGAAAGGTCTTTTAATGTTCAAATTTGAAACCGCGTATAGTTAAGATCCGTGCAAAAATGGGAGCCAAACATAGCGGACGTGCTTGTGGGTCTGAAGTTCGTATAGTTTCAGTCTCCTACGCGGTCTTTTGACCAATACAGATTTGATGAGACCGCGTAGAAGACTGAGACTATATACGTACTTCGTGCCTAGATGTCCGCCATGTTTGGCTTCAATCGACGAGCCAAAGATATCACTCCACTTATATATAGAGAACTCACTGGTATATTCTAAAGACTTTTGGTTCAGTAATTTCTAAAATGTGGACTGCTTTGTCTTCTAAATAAGGTTTTACGATAAGTTAGAAAGATTTTCGATAAAATATTCTTTGCCTACCGTTTTGGGAAAATGTGATAAATTTACCCGCTGTCAGTGCGTCTTTAAAGGAAAATTCTGACTTTGCTATTTATTTCCTGATCGATGGATTTTAACGTGCATATAAACCCAAATTTTTTATCATCTGAATACGTTCTACATAGAGCATGAAACAGTTGTTCAATGAATATTTTTTTGATTGGAGCTATTCTTCAATGTTTTTTTTGCGATTCGCATTTCTAGTATGGTAATGTGATGACGTCTGTGTAGGGATTTGGCTTTCTTTCTCTTTTTGGCAAGATAAACTACCTGAGAATGTTTGTGAAAAAACTCATTACAATATGGAACATGTTGTTCAAACACACCATTAATGGAAGAATTGGGTCATGTCACTCCTGCAAGTAAATATTGTATAGATAATGTGACTACTTTGGCGTCATCTCATTACCATTTTGAAAACAAAAAGCTCTATTAAAGCAATTAAAGTTGCTATAAGGTAGAACGTATTTAGATGATAAAATTTTTGGGTTATATGCACTTAATACTTATATAAATAACGAAAATGCCAACAAAATTCGTAGAATTTTACTCCAGTTGTTTGCAGTTACTTTTCTTTCTAATTGTCGTTTGATTAGTTTCTTCTGTTTCTTTATATTTTGATCAAAACGTGTATAGAAATGCCAAGAATGAACTAAATGATATTCGGTTTGATTTCAAGCACGGTGAAGGTAAGCCTAGGTGTTATATATAATAAGAAAAGATGTACGCTGTAGTTCAGATAATGAGATTTGTGCATGTGTAAGTGTTCTTTTGGTGTATTTCGAGCTATATTATTTAGAAAAATCTCTGAGTTTCTAAACGATAGTCGAACCCACAACCTGCGATAAGAAGGTTGTGGGTTCAAATTCCTCATTCAAACTCGGATTTCTTTTCTGAACCAAATAGCTCGAAATTGTTGTTATAATCTTAAGAAAACCTCTACAGGATGAAGTTCTCTTATTTGCACCTTCTTACTCAGCTGAGCAATTTTAGTAATATTCGATTGATACTCGTGTTTCAGTACAGAACAAATTAAACTATACATTTATGTACAGAAAAGAACTTAATTTGGGGGTAGAGCTTTAGCGTTGCCAAATATTATAACTTATTGGCTTGATCTAAGTCCGATATGGCAAAATATTTAAGTCGAAAATTCAATAATGGGCGAGACCGAAGGTCGAGCCTAATATTAAAATTTGAGACTTAAATATTTTCCATATCGGGCGAGCGCGGATGAATCCAATAGGTGTTTTATTATATCGAACAAATAATCGTGCAATTGGCAAGTAAATATACCTTGTGCACCTGTCCAAAGTTTGCTGCCCAATACGTGGTTGTTCTACATCGTAAAATATTGGGCTGGCACGTAACGCTACTCTAGATATTTGATTGGACGCTTAATTGTGAGGGTATAATAAAAGGCAATAATTTGTAATAAAGCAAACTACTGGGTATTTTGGAGTTGACGCGTGATCAAGATTAATAAACCCAACCACTGGAAAGAGCACATCAAAAATTAGAAGGCAAAGTTTGTGCAATTCACACTACTAAAATCGTCCGGCGTTAGCTACAGTATAAAATACATAAGACGTGCGAGACGGATTCCGCCCATAAAGAGTTGACCTAAACTAACTTTATTCATACTGGATAATTCTAAGGCGTTTTGTCTGCAGAGAAACGTGTGATGAAATAAAAAAATGCTGTTTGTAATAGTGGAATGAAAACGGCAATGCAGGTCCAAATAATGTGGTTACTAATATGTTCTGGGGGAGAATTTAATTACTCAGAGAGCTGCTTTTAATTAAAACGTAAACGACGAGCGCGAGAGCTATAGATACAGGTCTACTTGAAGGAATGTATATTCTATAGTAATTCTTGTATTTTCTCATTCTAACTAGATACCCCAGAAGGAGTAGCTCAGGAGCTTGTCAGCGCTGGACTAATTGATGGACTAGACATGATATTAGGTGGGTGACTGCATGCGGTGTTTATATACAATTAATTTATTATTGAGTCGGTTTTCTTTGTTCTTTCGAGGGCTTTATATCGCATAAAGCCCTTGAATACTAATTAGAAAAAAAAGACAAAACTTTGTTGGAAAACCTCCTCAATAATAAATTATCGAACGTCGGGATTTATGCGATATAAAGCCCTCGGACGCTGCGCGTCCTTGGGTCTTTAAATAGCATAAATCCCTCGTTCTCGGGATTTATCTATTACTTATTTTGCGTTTTAACGGCGCAGGGGAAGTCAAGACAGATGAGAAATGCGTGTTGCAATGCTTATGTAGGCCTAGTGTGATTTTACCTTCTGGAGTGCCGTTATAATACATCTCGAAGAAAACTCTCCAGGCACAGGAGAGAGCTAACAATTCTACTCGTATGCTTCCGAGGGACTATTATATGTCGCGGTTCGAAACTCGCACTGTTCTACAGTTTTGTTTTTGTTCTTTCTTTTTCTTTACTCTAACTGGGATTGGGGTTTCTTTTGGGATTAGTATTGGTGGAATGAACTTTCTTTTCTACTTTTGACGAAAGTTGCATGACTGTATAGTGCGCGTCCATATATATTGATTGAACACTAAGTTTTGTTTCTCACACAAAGACTTCAATTGATATTATTACCATACTGTACTATACTTTTGAAAAAAAAATAAACAGTTCAATAAATCGACAAATTCTAAAATCTCATACTTCAAAATGACAACTCCGAGGGGAGACTGAAACGAGTAAAGTCAGTGCAGTCTCGAATAAGTACCAGTCTCTTCTCCAAAACTACTTTTGAAGAACAATTTCTTGTGATGCAATCTCTTCAACGATTTCTTATGACCGCGCCCAGTGCGGTGACTATCGTCTCAGTCACTGCTCAGTGGACCAATCAAAATGCAGGAATCTTTGAATTCACCTCTGAAATTATACTAAAATAGAATAGTAAATAAATAATATTAAATAATTAATTAATTAATTAATTAATTAATTAATTAATTAATTAATTAATTAATAAAAAACGTGTCGCGTGCGATTATCGAGTTATAATGCACGAGAGATGCGTGTAAAGCACGAGGCGATAGCCGAGTGTTTTACCAGCTTCTCGAGTGCATTATATTTTTTATTTCTTTTATAAAATAATGACTTTAAATTGTCAATAAACCCAATAAAAGTAAGCAAAAAAACAGATTACCTGTCTCAGGACGAGTTTGTTACCATTAGCGCCACGCGTGGCCTCGTACAACACGTCGGCGATTTTAGCGATGAAAATGCACTTAAAGTTGCATTGAAAACATTCTGCTGTGTTAATTACGTGATTAGACATATATCCAAGTAATTTTTGACTTTCGTTGATGATTAAATCCACATAAAATTAATCAAAAAACGACAAAATCGTTGCGAAGTATCTCCTGTGCCGTTCCGTTATGGAGTTATAATGGCACGCTTGTTTGACTCAGTAGCCAATCAGAGTGCGTGTTGTCGTTCATTTACTTCCGGTTATTTTATAATATCAATAGGCGAGTTTCAGGGTGTTGCGCGCGCATCGTTTTGCAAAGGAATTGGCGGGCTCTCCACAAAGTAAGCAATGCCAAACAGCAGAATAACAGTTTTAAACATCCAGAAACTGTATCTATACTTCGTTTATTTTAAACAGTATGTTTACTTTGAGGGGAGCTTGCCAGTTTTTTTGAAAAATGATGCCCGCGCAACACCCTGAAACTCGCCTATTGGTACATGTATGTTGAGATGTGATTGCATTGTTTCAGTTGCTGCGAATTTGGAAAAGGCAGTTCTGACACCATCGACTGGAAAAAATGTCGTCTTTCCCTTGGTATGGTAATTATTTGAAAATATTAATGATTTACTTTAGGAAATATGTTATTTACTCTTATAAAAGTATGTTATATACTTTTACTTATGTGTGTTACGAGAATTTAGATGATGAAATCCTGACTTTTCGTGCAAAAGCTTTTAAATTTCATCCTCATTATACGAGTCGAAACAATGTTAATTACGTTTAAGGAAAGATATTTTCCGCTTTATTGCGTTGCCTAAGTTAATAAAAATCCGTTGATAAGTTAATTGGGATTTTTTTCATAAACGCCACAGTTCAAAATTGATATTTTACTAAGTACCACGTATATACGACACATCTTTCTGGATTTTTGAGAAACATTTTTGAAAAAAAGACGTTTTTTTCACGTTACTCCTTTTTTTCAATGGGACTAATTGTTTGAACTTACACTTATGGGATTCTGGTGCAATCTTGAAGGTGGCTATGTTGGCATTAATTTTTGCCTTGTCAGCATGACTATATAAAGCCTCTTTTTCAGTCATCGCAAAGATTGGCTGGCAGCCCGTTGCAATACTTGTATATATTTTAAAATAACTCGCATACAGTGCTTGTTTTTTTTTCTCTGAGTTTTTTTTTTATTTTGATGCAAGTAATCGCAGCGAGCTGTGAGCCAGTTTCTGAGATGGATGGGAAAGAGGCTTAAGAGTTATCGTTCTATTGTTATCCATATAGAGTTCTATTGTTATCCATATAGAGTTCAATGTCAGGTCTTTGTTGAGTTGTGACATATAGTTGTTTTATTAACACCATATATTCTTTATCTTTTATAGAAAACGGGCATTCCCAGCGGACAGACGAAGGACGAAAAGACTCTCACTGGATTTGCACAATTATCAATCAATTAGACGCAAGTAAATAATAAATGCAAACTTAGCAAATAACAGGAGTGAAAAAGAGTGGGTATATAGTGTGGGAGCAATGTGGAAATGTCATGACAGCAGTAATTCTGGACACAAAACATTTCTTTATAATGAAATGAAGTGAAATGAAATGAAATTAGCATAATATTTTATGACTCGAAGGACTTTAGGTTCGAGTATAAGCGGTCACAAGTAGAACCGGTTGTTTCTGACGTCACAAAGTCATAAACGTTTAGGCATGGGAGCCGATGGGAGCTTTCTGCTCAGAGATGAATGGATTTCAGTGTCTTGCTAAGATTTAATATGTCGTAATTGGCTTGTCAAATTGGAGAATGTGTAATTAGTTCACATGCGAACTACATGTGAACTACATGTGAACTACATGTGAACTACATGTGAACTATATGTGAACTACATGTGAACTACATGTGAGCTACATGTGAAATACAGTAAATTTTTGATAAGAAGCCCCTTTAAAAGGACCTATTTCCTGGGCTTATGATTGGAGGGAAACATTGCGTTAAAAAATGTGTAGGTCATTTTGCGTATAGATATTACATATTTAATTATGTATTAGCTTATGGGATTATTTTCGGGAAGGCTTATAATCGGTAGGATTTTTTTAACATTAAAGGGGGGGGGGGGGGGGTAGTATGTGCATGAGGACTTGTTTTGGGAGGGTGTATTATCATAAGTTTATTGCATGCATTATTACATGAAATCACATGTGGCATTATTACCAGTCAATATATAATTCCAGAAAGTAAAAATGAAACCTATCCCGAAAATAAGCACTTGTTAATTTAGACTCGAGTGAAGAAAAGCCTAAGTTAGTGGAAAGGGAACTGAATAGGATACTTAAACGATGTTACGAAACCGGAAACGATGTTTGCACAACTTGCCATGGTAATTATGCACTTATAAGTGGGTGTACACACCTAACGGGTGGTCCCACATGGCTAACATCAGACACTGCTGAACTTAAGTGATATTACACTTTATAAAATAAGGTGTCCTCTACGCACGCTCTGATTGGCTGGGCTCCGTGCATTTATAAGAAAACAGAGATCATGAATGACGTAAAATGGCGTCAGCTGACCGGAAAAGCCCGCCAAATTCCTAAACTAGCTCACTTTTAGTTTGATTTTTCCTCTTGTTATTTTATAAAACAAATCAAATGACGTCAAACGAACCTTTATAAGAGTACATGTGCACGGAGCTTTATGTTTTATTTGTTAAATTGTTTAATTTCAGCAATAGCTTATCCTGGCCATGTAGGACCACTCGTTAGGTGCATTTTCTCCTTATAAGTGTATAATTACCATAACAAGTTGTGCAAACATCGTTCCGGTTTCGTAACATCGTTTTAAGTTTCCTGTCCATTCCCCTTCCCTTATCTATGAAAATACAAGATGAAACGATAATATCTCGAGCATTTGAAAATCATCATTAAACTTGATAATAACTTTGAAATAAAACCGAGATAAGAACGCAAGTCATCGCAAGTTGGCTGTCACGCTATCTCAGCCTCTGAATAATTTCCCGAAAACATTATGAACCGTGACAAAGTTAAAACTTGGGTGTTCGAACGACCGCCACAGAAATTTGTGACTGCTAACTTGCGATGACTTGCGTTCTCGTTTGATTACGGCTTAACAATATTTTTGTCTGTACATGTGTGTGTGTGTGTGTGTGTGTGTGTGTGTGTGTGTGTGTGTGTGTGATGCTCACCTATATTAGTGTAATACTTGAGAAAGACTTGCTGTTGTTGGCGGTGGCGGCGCGGTTGTCGTGGCGGTGTGGTAGACTGACTAACGTTTAGATGGCTTTAATGGTAGTCATTCTCAGTGTCAAAACGTAAGTCAACAACGACAGCAGCAACAACGACAGCAGTAGCCACATTCCTACTCAAGACCACACTAACAATTGACCGTACCGAAAAAGATGGTGACTTTGTACATTTATCCACAACCCTTTGCGCTCCGTATATATTGTTTCTTGTAGAACTATCGGAATATACGGTTTTAAAACGATCAATTTTGGTGGGAATAAAGTTGTTTTTTACTCAATCCATGTTAGTATGATAAACAATGTTTAGTTGTTATTTAAACTGATTTGAGGTCGCAAAGCATTATGGTTAAATGTACCGCCGCCATCTTTTTTGGTACCGTCAATTAGACAAGCAACTCTCACTCACATACACTGCTATTCCAAACTTCAAACCATATAGAGCGTTTTCATCTTACGTCACGGCGGCCATATTGGTGTACCAAAATAATGAAATGGCGGCCATATTGGTGTACGGTATGGGAATTAGCTCTTTCTTATTCAAATATTTCGTATTGTTTCACCACTCCAATGGGCCACCGATCACGTGAGTGAAAACGCTCTATACTTAGGAATTTTTGTTACATAAATTATCGAAATATGACGTGTAGAACACACGCGCGCGTGCGTGAAACACGAGTGTAGGGCCGTGTGAATTTATATTCCAGGTAAATTGCTATTGCTGCGCACCATGGTAGACTATTTATCAACGCGGTATTTTTTCTCCAGAAACCAAGAAATAACATTTATAAATGATATTGTTGTTCTTACATTATATGTTTTTATTTGTCAAGTATTTTTAAAACAAAATTTCACAATGTGAAATCGCCTAATTCAAATTGCAGAATGAAATTGTCCATTTCAAATATGATGTGCAGTATTGTTATCACATGGCACTTTAACGGGTTTTTCTCCGTTCAAAAAAATCAATGCAAATACGATTTTTAGGTGTTTAAAGAGCGTAGTAATCGTGTCCTAGGAATAGACAGGAGGAGGCGGGTTGCTGTAATGGAACATTTATTAGAGTTCACCGCGTTTCTACGTGTCTAAGATGAAAATACAATGGTAAGTCCACCTAAAAATGTATATCCTGCATGTTTTGTTACCTGTTTAGGGTTATAGACAAACATAAATATCAAGATTCATAGGTAGCCACTTCAAAAGCGCTAAGTATGTAAATTATTTTAATTTTTCCTAATTTGCATGAGACATTACGATGACCGGCCTATTTAGATTTTTCACTTCTGACCGACCTTTCTTATTTTTGCTGTGGTAGACATTGGAGCATGGTTCACGTCCCAATGCACGCCTGCAACTATAGTATAGAAACATGCATTAGAGGATCTTTGTTTGAGAAGTATCTGACTGTTGCAGTCAACTGAACTAAAAGTTCTCTTAACCCGAGAATCGATCTTTCTCATGAACTTGTCATGTTGTTTCCTCCTCCTTGGCGGGACCAGCAGATTGAATGTCACGTCCATTAGCCACCTGCTAAATGCTAATCTTAAAGCTGAATATATTATGCTGTCTGGTATATATGAATACCTCGTTAGAACGAAACTGGTTGACGTATACTAGAATACTTTCTATACTTTCTTGGTATCGTATTAAGTTACTTTACTGTACAAATGAAGCATCTTCAAGAGAAGTGCAGTTGGTTACATTCTACATATTAATCTCTAGTTGCAAAACTGCTGGACAGCATGGAGGCAAACGATCCGAACCAGTTTCGCTTCGTCGAAGAAGCTGACGACGAGATTCGTATGACTATGAAAGACATCAAAAAACGCTTGGAGATCAGTTTGCAGGAGAAGAACAAAGAACAGGAGGGCGAGGCTTTAAGTTACATTGGTTTGTCGTACCACAAGCTTGGAGACCAGGAGAAAGCCCGAGATTACCACGAGCAACATTTGCAGCTTTCAGAGGCTGTTGATAACTCGAAAGGAAAACGGCGAGCTTATTGCAACCTGGGTTGTGTTTACAAAGTCATGGGAGATATTCCGATGGCTCTATACTACTTTGAGAAAGCCTATGATGTAAGCAAGGAGCGAGGCGACGTCAAGGCCCGAGCACGTATCTGTAATAACTTGGCGAATATTTATGAAATGCTTATGGATACAGATAAAGCAATTCAGTGCCACAAAGAACGTTACGATGCCGCTAGCACTTTGGATGATTTACATGGAAAAGGAAAGGCGTGCGTGAGCCTGGGAGCGATGTATTTAGTAAAAGAAGATTTAGAAGAAAGCATGTTCTATTACGAAGAATTGCTAAGTATTCTCAGAGCAAAGCTACGTATGTATTTTAGTCTCTTTTATTTGCTTTTGTATATATTCTACAATTTAGAATTCATTGCATATATATGACGGAAATTCGTCGTGCAACTAGAAAACCCACTCCCCTCCATCTTTAGGCAACCCACTCTCTTTGATAACAAACAACAAGTATACATACAAAATAAACCTTCGACTTTGTTTTTAGCGAAATTTAGAGCATCCTGGTTTTCTCTTTTTTGAATATCATTTATAGCCGGATGTCAATTTGGTGCATGCAAAGACAAGAATAGCTAATAATTATCTGTTCTTTTAAGTCGGCTCTATAGTTGTTTTTACCTTTTGTAACAGGTATTCAAGATACACTGGCTGACGACCTAACAGACGAAGATGACGATGGTTTTATCGATTTTGACGCTATTGCCGCAAATAATATGGGGTGAGTGCGCTTTGCAATCTTGGTTTTTGAAACTGACGCAAAGTTTTTGGTTTTCCTCTCTGCTTTTTCGTCAGGGTCTGTTTAAGCCTGGTTCTCACTTGTCGTAAGAATCGGGCATTTTTCCTGTCCCCGATAGTCTGGGATTGTTAAGATAAGTCTAAACAGGGTTGAAGTAACCTCCCAGACCGTCGCAGATCTGATCGCAAGCATCGCAAGAATCGGAATCATTTCTATTTGGAAAATGCATCCCAGAAGGTCGCCGACGATCGGGGATTCTTACGACTAGTTAGGACAAGTGTGAACACTGAAGAACACTGAAACCACTCGTCTGGGATGATCGGGGACAGAAAAATCCCTGATTCTTGAGACAAGCCACGACAAGTGTGAACGTGCCTGTCGTGAGGACTAGGCTTTAATCTAGCCCTGCACCGTACATGCGCTTCTCATTGTACTATTTCGTGCCCATGCAGGGGCGTAGCGTGGGGGGTAAATTGATACTAAAATTGAGTTGGTCGGTGATGTGAGGAGCCCCCCCGACACACACACACCAGTGACACCACTAATGATCACACTATACGTCAGTGTTCGTATCGTACACTCATCGTGCACTGTTTGGTTTTAAGCTGTATATATTCTATAGACTGGACTGTTGTATATAAACTATAATAATTTTTATTATGTATGGATCGTTGTCATCTGACGTCACGGCGGCCATATTGGTGTACCAAAACAATGAAATAGCGGCAATATTGGTGTACCATCTTTATCCTATGGGAATTTAGCTCTATTCTTATTCAAATATTTCGTATTGTTTCACCGCCCCAATTGGGCCACTGATCACGTGAGTGAAAACGATCTATACTTATACTGTATACCATACTATACATATAGTTTACCCGCACGGCACTGCACTTTACCGATATATGTATTGAATCTTCTACTTTGTCATAGCTGCACTGCACTCTACATACAGCTTTTACACAAGTGAGTATTTATAGTGAGCATTGTCTGTGTTTTACCTATATAATAGCGATGAAGATGAAGAAGATGAAGAAGAGGATTCGAAAAAGAAAGATAAAGGGAAAGAGAAAGGAAAAGGCAAAGTTAAAGGACTGTCAAAATCGCCATTTAAGAAAAAAAGCAAGGATAAAGATAAGAAGAAGAAGAAGGAAAAGAAGTAATTACCCAAGTTAAATAGCCAATACATTGCACATTGGAGTCGGACAGTCTGACGCGTTTTGTTTCCCACATACAGATATGTTGTACACAAAATTATGTTTTCTCAGGATTTTTTCTGGGTGTTCTGTTAACCCGGAAAAGTCTTTATATTAATAAATTGGTTTCTCTTTATCGAGACGTGCTTATTTTTAACAAATAAATTTCCAACACAGCCAGGTGAAGAATCCGACATAGTTTAACCTTATCCGGGCCGGGATTTTTTTTTTCAAGATGACCGCGGGGGCCATTATAACTTCGTTATTATTAAACCTAATTTAATGAAACTTGGTAGTAATACTTGTTGTACCGGACTCTAGAAATTTATGTTCTAATTAGGTGACGTCATAGTGACGTCACTCAACATAATTTTTAACCTGTTTTTCACCACTCTGATGTTTTCCTTTGTATTTTGATATAAAAAGACAACAAAAAAAACGTAATCAGTACTAAAAATTCGTATCCCAGAATGTCTTGCTCTACACATAAGTCATTACAACCATCAAAAGTTTAAATTGTAGTTGTAGTTGTAACTAAACAGAAATAAGCTTAAATTTGGCTTAGGGATTGTTTTCTGCAATTTAGTCATAATAAATAGCCAAAAATTAAAAATAATAAAATCTTTTTTATCATGGCAACTACAAAAATTCGTGTGTCTCTTTGGTTTTTACATTTGTAAAACGAAATTTCACAGAGTTGTTTACCTACTTCTTTTGAACGAAACTGACTACTACTGAACGAAACTGACTACTACTGAACGAAACTGACTACTATTGAACGAAACTGACTACTATTGAACGAAACTGTCTACTATTGAACGAAACTGTCTACTATTGAACGAAACTGTTTATATATACTGAACGAAACTTGACTACAACGGCATGGAAAGATCCCCCCCCCCCCCCCCCCGACACACACAGCCCGGATAGAGTTAACGCTATACTCTGGCTTTAAAAGTTTTTTAACGTAACTTGAAAAGTTACTGTTTGTGACCCAACGTTTCAACTTCTGATCTAGCGTCTTTATCAAGGGTGAGCGTTGTGAAGACAGGTCTTATATTTATGCTCTCAAATAGAACTAATGATAATGTTCTCTATCAACAAGATGCAAATAGACTTCGTTAATAAACCGCCGTCATCCCTGTGGTTTACCGGAGCGTGCATGGGCGCTATTATGATGCCAATTGGCCCTCTTAACTGCGTATCAAACAAATATTCCTGATTACAAGAAACTTTCTTAAAGGTGGAATTCCATTCAGTGACGTTTGTTGCGCGAATGACGTTTTGCGATCGCTTTCTTTTATCTTATGAGCTGAGGGCTCAAAGAAAACGATTGCAAAAAGTCGCTCGCTCAACAAAAACGTTGAATGGAAATCCGCTTTTTAGGTAACCTCGTACCCAGGGTCTTATTATGTTCGATCATATTTTGGCAAAATCTAAGAATCGTATTGTCAAAGAACAGAGAACAGTTGCTGTTTATTCCATTCCGTGCACTGACTGTAATCTAATACGCGGTTAAATCACCAAAAGGCTGTTTTCTATTTAAAAATCAGAAAACTCGATCTGCTTTGTTGGAACACGCGTACTGAACCAGCCATGAGATTGCGCCACCAATCCTCGGTATCATCAAAGACGTTGTTTGGAGGCTTGGCGGATGGCGGCGGTTTATTACCAGAATCCCATTTCCATGTTGTTGATAGATAACAATAAACGCGATCTCCTCCGATGAAGTCACTAGATATCGATCGGAGTGGCCAAATCTTGGATCATGAACAGTCAGTAACTTTGTTAACAGTCAGTAACATGCATCCTTGTTGAGATATAAACATCCAAAATCAGAACCTGCACTTGACCAAGAGTGTATACGTTTTAGGGATGGTTTGCTTATCTTTTTGGCTTAACTCCTTTCTCTCCGAATTGGTCTTTGATATTTTATTTTGACTAACTCCCTCGTCGAAAGCGTGCGGAACGCACTCACAACGCGGTGCAGCGCGCTGATGATTTATACGATCGAAGCAACACCGTGACTAAATATATATTATATAAGATATAATTTATTGTACCTATTTGCGTACCGTAAACCAGACTTAAAAAACGTGATTGCCAACGTGATTTGACGACACCTGCATATAGCTATAGAAACAAAATAAAACAACCTGACGGCAGACGAGTCTTATTCAAGACACACTATATATACACGCTTATTGTGTCTCGGTAATATACAGTAAATGACGTTAAAACTATCAAAACTAGTGATCGCATGCACGTTGTTTTTGTAACTGGCTGTAGGCAGTTTTTGAAATTGATCTATCTTCAAGCATGTCGATGCTAACGCAACTTATGAATGAATTGTGAATGTTTTCGTTCAATTATGGGATGCAAGTCAGTCTTGGCAGGTTTGCAATTCATTTTTACACTGCGCCTGGGTTATGAATTTTTTCAGCAAGTGTAATAAAAAGATCCATCAAACACTGGTCATACGTAGAACTATTTGCGAAACATTTTGAAATCGGCCAACATGACTAGCGTTTGATGGGTCTTTATAAATGATGTGCGCATAAATATGCACACAACAGGTAACCGTTTGGCATTCTTATTTGGCGTTGTCGGTGACAACCTTTTCTTCGCTACTTTCAATCGTTGATATCGCGTAGGCGTGAAGACAAGAACCCAACAACAAAAACTAGAAAGAGAACGAAATCCTGGGATACGAAAAAAAATTGGTTGAACTTTACTACTTTATCAAACTCTGAACCTAATTGGTGCAATCAAAACACGTGAATATTTAATGAACTTTGCGACGGTTACCAGTCACGGTGTGTTTACTGAAGGAAAACATGATGTACAATATGATTTGCTTTATTTGTTAGTCTGGCCTAACTCTGAAATGTAGTAAAGTAGTTGAATTACATTGTGAGTCATGGCTCGTAATACCGGCAATGACTGGATGCCGGTAGTACAGGCCTCGGCTCTAGGAATGGTGCCTCTGGCTCGGAGGAGAATGTCGCCCGTACCGTTTGGTTCTTTGCCCAATAAACGAGTTGTAATTAACGTCTCAGGACGGCGCTATGAAACGTGGGAGGCAACTTTATCTCGACACCCGGACAGTCTTTTAGGTAGCAAGGAGAGGGAGTATTTTTTGGACGAGAAAACCGGCGAGTACGTCTTTGATCGGGATCCAAGTATTTTTCGCCATATTTTGAATTATTACCGAACGGGCAGGCTTCATTTCTCCTACTATGACTGCAGCAAGGCGTTTGAGGAAGAGTTCAAGTTCTTTGGTGTTCCATTCGATGGCTTCGACTCATGCTGCTGGAACGAGGTGAATGACTCGCACGAAACTCAGACGTTTATTGAAACTACAATGTCCAATTTGAAGCTGCGCGTGAATAGAACACACATTGATACGATCCGCGAGACGATCTGGGACGCTTTCGAAAATCCTCAACGTACTAGAGCGAGCAGAATGGTGTACAATATCATTGTGGTTGCTGTCGCCTTGAGCCTAGTGGTGACCACCGGTCAAACAATTCGCTGCAGCAGTGGAAAGAAATGTGGAGAAGAATTCCACGATTTATTTCTTTACACGGATGGAGCGTGCGCGTTTATATTCACCGTGGAATATGTTGTCAAACTATACGCTGTTCCGTATCGGAAGGCGTTTGTGAAAAGTTTGGAAAGTTTTATAGATATTCTTGCCATTTTACCATTTTATTTCGATCTTTTAGAGGAACAGGCTACGGAGCTAAAGTCGTTTTCCATTTTACGAGTATTCCGGGTGTTTCGCGTCTTTAAACTTCTTAAGAATTCCAAACGTTTGAAGACGTTACTTATTACGTTCCGAAATGCTGCTCCTGAACTAGGATTGTTGTGTTTTATATTTTCGATGGGCATTATCATGTTTGCTACGTGTGTTTATTATACGGAGAAGAACGTACCAAATACTGGATTTACGAACATTGCTTTAGCAATATGGTACGCCATTATTACATCAACCACTATCGGGTAAGTTATAGATAACCTGTAGCACAAAGATATATATATATATTTATATATATATATATATATATATATATATATATATAGGTTATATACCTCGAACTTGGGATATAAGTCATCATATATTGACCCCAGGGGCCGAAGGTCCCGAGGGTCAATATATGACTTATATCCCAAGTTCGAGGTATATAACCGACTTATATCACGATTGAGGAGGTTTTCGAACAAGGTTTCGTCAATTTCGAAGAGTTTCGATCAATATTTTTCGAGTTTTGTCGACAAGTTTTATCCAATTATTTATGCATGGTATATAACCTGTATATACACCGCGGTACATCAAAGAAAACCGACTCAATCGTGATATAAATATATATATATATATATATATATATATATATATATTATATATATTATATATATTATATGAATGGTGAACACAATTGAGCCAAATTTGTTCATTATTGTACATCTTGTGAAATATTACTCTGCCAAGAAATTACAGAACGGTGGTCTTCTCTATTTATTAATTCAAAACCACTCTAACTAGTAATTCTCGGAATGAATTTCGTATACTTAAAACACTTCTTGTACCCTGTTTGCATTCGTTAATTTCAATGTCTTCCCATGCAAACTTTCTCTTAAGATATTTCAAGTCTTTGGACTTAGTAATAATTTATATTAAACACGCGTATGTGCTTTTCGATTTTTTGCTCTACATATAATACATGCAAGCATGTTGAAAAACGAGGCGAAGCCATACTACTATTTACTAAACAGTTTGTCTGTGTTATAGAAGTCGAAGATTAATAGACTTGAATAAAAACACATTTTCGTTATTATAATAGCTTCTCAAACGAGTCCATATTTTGGAGGGATCCAGATCGAGTCATTAAAGTCTCCTACATTTTTCTGTGATCCTCCATTAGTTTCGAAATACTGATTAACCCTTTGTCGCCCAACGATGCCTGTAGTATTTTACTCTGGCTAACGCCAGACGATTTACTCGTCAATGGAGTGGCTACTAGGCGATAAAGGGTTAAACAAACAGTATCTATATGTTTTAATTTTTGGCATGAATTATTAATGATTTGGGACATATAGTTTGAAGTCAAAGGACTTAAAATAAAACTTTTCAAGTTTTCTGACTATAGTTCCTATATAGATATTGTTCTATCACTTAAATTCTCTCACGTGGTGTAATTCAGTGCCTTTTTTTAAACTATTTTCTTCCTTTAAGAGAAGTGCAAATGCCAAACTGCGCCATACCATCGGAAAATGGACTGCTGATGTACAATATGTATGGCACCATATTTATGCATACGATTTCTTACTTTCACAATTATTTATAACCCAGAGTGGGCAAGTGCAACATTAACTTTTCATTTGCGACCAAGTTGTCTAAGCATGGGTTCACTTATAATATATGCTTAATTGATACTTTCAAAAACATGTCGCATTGCGCGCGACTGTATGCCCGACACGCGTCTTTCAGAGCTACATGCATGTATATAAGAGGCTTTTCCTAGAATCGCCTCTGAAAACACTAAATATTTAATGTATTGGACTACGTAGAGCAATTACATGGTTTTCTTTTATTTTTTCTTTAGTTATGGTGATATTGTGCCAGCTACTGTCGGGGGAAAGCTTATTTCGGCAGTGTTTCTTATGTTGGGAGTTCTCGTAGTGTCGTTGCCAGTACCATTCATAGAAGGCAAACTTCTACACCAACAGCATCTTCAGTTAACTGAAGATCGCTTAGAAATGAGGTTAAAAGAGTTGTTAAAGAAGAAAAATCGTCGTGGCCAACGTTCTAAGTGGGCACGAAGAGGCACATCTCATGGTACTGCAATAAGTTAACAGTATATATATATATATGACTTCTCAAGTGAGACATTCGTGTTGCTGCATGCATCGTCAACAAAAAAGATCCGTTTCAACTCGAGAATTCAAGCTGCATGGGAAAATCAACTTATAAACAAGTACATATCCCTTTGCTAAAGAAATAAACCTAAATGCCAGTCAAAACATGAAAATACTGTTACACAACCGAGCGTAACGGTCTGGGCGTTGAAGCAGACAGTTACATAAATTAACTTGGGCGTGTTTACCTGGAAGCTTAGAAAACCATGCAGCTTTTCGAAAAGAGGCTTAATACCTAGTTAGAGGGTTAGATTTCACGTCACATTTATATGAAATGGGTATTTTTTGGGATCATATGAACATCCCCTTAGATGTAGACCTAGACTCAGACCCCAGTTTATATACTTCAAATTTGTCCAACAAAGAATGGGCTATCATAAAATTGCTGTGCTCTTTTTAAGAATGACGTTAAATTAAAAAGTAAAATAATCGTGATTCACTGACCTGCATGAATAGTCAGCGGTGACCACAAAACTACGAACAAAAATAATTTCAGAGATCGCCGACATGTTTTTGTAAGTGGAGATTGAGTTAGCAACCCCCGAAAATTTTAGCGAAAAACTTTGCGAAGTTTGAGTGCAGAATAACCCATACCCAGGGTCTTACTCGGCGCTTCCTCGATTGCTGCATGGAGGATTATCCCAGTTATTTTATTTTTATTTTATTTTACTTTATTTTATTTGCTTTGCCATACTCAAACAATACGTATAGACATCGACACAAACAACTGGCAGGGCAACCGCAACAGCTTACGCCAATTACTGCGGTCCCTAAAGATTACAACAAAAACAACTACAATACACAAGATAATTACAAACATTAAGCTAAAAACAACACGATGTTTTTTTGTGTATAGTTGGTATACACGCAAGACGGATGACGTCAGTTCTGAGATTCGAGCCGGGAAATTCTATAAAATTCTATAAAATCTGTAAAATTCCTCTTCACAGCAGGATTGAGCCCGCATCTGAGAGAGGGTCCGATCTTCGCAGGCTACACACTCCCCCAGTATACTTGATCCTAGAGTTTTTAATTTTTATGTTAATTATATTACTTTATGGCAGCGGACTGTAGCACTACTAGTGCCTGTTCATCGCCCACGCGGTAGTCCTTCGTCCAATTGCCCGTTGTTCTCGGGTATTTTATTGCCAACCACATTTTTGTTTTCTGTAGAGCTTCATAAGGTCCCTCATTTTTCTCAGTAAATTCTTTAACTTTTGATTCCACTTGTTTTTCTCCTTCTTTCTGGGCCAGTTCTTTTATCTGTTCTTTAAACTTTGCCACAGCAGCTTGTGCTTCGAGCTTCTCGTATTGACGGAGGGATGGCAGAGATTCTTCAGGAACCGAGAAGAAACACCTCTGAACAAGTACGGTTAAAAACAAAAAGAAAAGAGTAGCCAAAAAAAGAGACCAAGCGATCATCATCGATTGACTTTTGATTTCTTTGTGCTGTTTCTCTATAATTTCTCGTTGATGTTTGTCCATGCTTTGGAGAACGTTTTGCGAAGGTAATGCTCCAAGGCGAATGCAAACGTAAAATTTCCCTTTGGCAAACGCGAGTATAAACCAGACGATAGCGATAAAGGCAGATTTCTGGAAAGCTTTTAACACTTTTCCACACGTTGCACAATTACAGTTTCTTGCGCGGTAACAACCAGTGACTTTCTCCCAAAATGACTTGTCCAGGAACAAGGCAATCACAAAGAGGCAAGCGCTTGGGCCTAGCAGAAAAAAACTGCCATAAAAACGGTATCCTGCCGATGGGCAAGTGTACAGCTTGTTGTTGCTTAAAAGCTGTAGTAATAAAAATACAACAACGAACATGACCAAACACTTCAATATCTTTTTCCTCGATTTTGAACCAAATATGGCTTTGGCATTCTGGCCAAGAGCTGTTAACAATCCTACTATTACTGCTGACATTCTCAGTCAAAATGTTTTAGCTTTATGATTAGTGATTCTCAAACTCGTTTAAAGAGTAAAGAATGTGTGAGTACTACTATTTGCAAGCTTGTTGGGGGTGAGCGTTGTAAAACAGGTAGTGCACTTTTCACATGCAGGTGTAAGTTTTTAAGTACAATAGGTTACTTGCATTAAGACGTCATGATCACATGTCAACATGATTCCATCTTCTTAAATTAGTATAATGGAATTAACTCCCAAACAATGGACACAACAGCTTGGTGTTTTTAAGTAAAGAAAGGATTTTTGTTTCTCAAAGCTTGTATTATCTTCGAGACAGACAGCGACGATGGTGTAGCTACAGTCACGCGACTATAATAAATTTACAAATCCTTCAGACGCAAATTCCAATAGAGCGTTTTCATCTTACGTCACGGCGGCCATATTGGTGTACCAAAACAATGAAATGGCGGCCATATTGGTGTACGGTCTGGGAATTAGCTCTTTGCTATTCAAATATTTCGTATTGTTTCACCACACCAATCGGCCACCAATCACGTGAGTGAAAACGCTCTATACCGTCGTGATGACAACCGGTCAAAAATTCGCTGCAGTAGTAGTAACGAATGTGGAGAAGAGTTCTACGATTTATTTGATTTTCTCTCTACATGAATGGAGCGTGTTATATTCACTGTGGAATATGTTGTCAACTATACACTGTTCCGTATCGAAAGGCGTTTGTGAAAACTTTGGAAAGTTGTATAGATACTCTTGTCATCCTATACTCTACTATACTATACTATACTATACTATACTATACTATACTATACTATACTATACTATACTATACTATACTATACTATACTATACTATACTATACTATACTATACTATACTATACTATACTATACTATACTATACTATACTATACTATACTATACTATACTATACTATACTATACTATACTATACTATACTATACTATATTTCTGTATTTCTGTATTTCTGTATTTTAGAGGAACAGGCTACGGAGCTTAAGTTCTTTTCCACTTTGCGAATTTGCGTTTTAAATTTTTTATGAATTCCAAGGCGTTACTTCCAAGGCGTTACTTACAACGTCCCGAAATGCTGCTCCTGAATTACGATTGTTGTGTTTTATTTTCAAAAGGGACTATCATGGTTGCTACGTATATTTTTACGAGCTATCCGCCTTGCGAGGCCATTTGCTCAGCAAGATTGATTCTCTTGTCTGCGCGTCGCCTTTTGTGAGACTTTTCTTTTGTGAGGCTGTGAGACAAATTCTACCATGTTTGATATTGGAGAATCACCAACCTCATTTTGTTTAGTTGTGATTTTTTTACTCTACATGCATCTCAAACTCATTAATAATTCATGAGATAATCAGCCAATCGCAATAGTTCCTTCAATCACCTGATTGAAGTTGGATATTCCAGTAAAACACGCTAAAATCGTATACCACCCAAGATATTAGGGACCTTAAGATGCTAAGACGACGACGACGGCGGTTAAAAAGAAATTCAAATTTTAGCATTAAAAAGAAGTCACGGTTAACTGACTACTGTATTTCATATTTGAAGCTTGTTTTATAATTTTCAAAGTGTTAAAACGGTAGCAGTGTCTGTGTGTCCTGAAGACGTGAAAATGGGTGTTCAGATTACACTTGGGACTAGAAATTATTCATTATCTTTGTTTTGCAAGAAGAATGCTTTTGTTTGAAGGACGTCGTCCTCGAAGTTGCCGTCGTAGATCCTAAGGGTCCCTATTAGATGAAAACCGGTGTTCATCTCAATTATCTATGCAAAATAACAAGTTACTGTATGAATAAATTTTACACACTCATGAATAAAATCTCAGGGTTTATTTTAATTGATAGCATTTTCCAATTGCAAATGCCATATCAACAACTCGTTTAACCTGTTTCATGGGGAATCGAACCCAAACACTCGTAAACAATAAAACACTCGGCCTTCCGCCTCGTGATTTCATCATGTTTTCCGTGTTTGGATCCCCTGATGAAACACTCAAACTCGTTGTTGGTATATTACATGCACAATACTAACGACAACGTAGATACAAATACAACAATCAAAAGCGGGTGTGACCGGAATAAGGAACAGGACTCAATAACATGTCCCAATTTAGATCTGACTGGCCTAACCTTAATGGTAAGGAATCATAATAATACAAACATTCTAAGGTGATAACAAATATATATACCAATTGAAAATGATTGTCAAAGTTAAAACTTATATATATATAGGTACAACTAAAAAAGGTGGGCTGTATAGGCAGATAATTTATCTTATGAAACCTATAGACTTAATTAAATGAGTTAGGCCAGTGGATTGTAGATATAGATATTATATTCAGAGGATGTAAGAGAGTGTTCTACAGTTAGCTGATCAAATGAAAATGATTTTCTGATGCATGTAGTCCTGTTTATTTTTTTATTATTAGCTTGTATGTTGTTGCATCATAATTGCATGCGTAATGTATATATCCTGTATAATAGTTGTATTTCCAACGTTGGTATAGAAGAAATAATTTTAAGAAGTTAATATAGTCGTGCCCCTTCTCTTTCCGGTTATACATCAGATCTGAAATAATCTTTTTATTTTCACTTGTAATTTCATCTAACAAAGCGAAAATACCTTTGTCAATGGACTCGTTCGGAACTTCTAGGCTAATTGTTTTAAGAATATAATTTAGTAAACGTTCTTATGTTCTGTCTCTAAAAGACAAATAAATTACCAGCTTGAATGCACATACAAGCATCAGACTCAAACACCAGACTCGTCTTTCCGCACAAACAGTGGTTCAATAATTTCATTTCTGCGGGTTCCATCTGCCTGGACATCGTCCACACGGTAATGTTTTGTCCAATCTCCTGTTGTTCGCGGGTATTTTGCTGCCAACCATATTTTCGTGTTTTTCACGGCTTCGTAGGTTCCGTCACTTTTTTTAGAAGCTGTAAGTTGCAACTCTACTTGTTCTTCGCCTTCTTTCTGAGCGAGTTCTTTCATCCGTTTATTGAATCTCGCTACAGCAGCTTCTGCTTCGAGTTTTTCGTACTTACGAAGGGTTGGTAGAGATCCTTCAGCTTTCGAGAAACAACATCTTCGAACCGTGATGGTTAAAAATAAGACAAATACAGATGACAAAATTAGAGACCAGGCAATCACCGTCGATTGACTTTTTATTTCGCTGTACTTCTCAGTTATTGTTTCCCGATGATCTTTGTTCATGCTTTGGAGAAGATCTTGAGAAGGTACGGGACCGAGAGAAAAACAAACGTAAAATTTCGTGTTGGAAAACGCGAGTATAAACCACACTAAACCGATAAAGGCACATTCCCCAATGGCTTCACATGTTTTCCGACACACATGTGAACGATCAAAGTTTCCACGGTGACAGCCAGTTACCAACTCCCAGAACGATTTGTTCATGAGCAAGGCAAGAATTGAGAAGCATGCTCCTGGAGCAAATAGAAAAAGACTACCATAAATACGGTGATTTACTACCGGACAATTGTAAAAACTGTCGGTGGTTAGAATCTGTTCCAGTGAAAAAAGAAAAAGGATAATGACCAAAGGTTTTAATGTCTTTCTTCGTGACCCAGACTCAAACAGTTGCTTGACAGAGCTGTTGAGTAACGCAAAGAATCCTGACACAGATGACATTGTTAACTAAATCAGCTTAATCAAGACAACTTTCAGATCTCGAACTTCCGATACTGAAAGTGAATGTTTATATAGTGATATCGTAGAATCTCGAAAGTAAGCGGGGCGGCTACTTTTGGAATTATCCGGGGCGTCTATAACTTTTGGAATTATTGGCTTCCAAGAAGAGCGGATACTTTCAGAGGTGGTTATACTTTGGGATTGTTATAGTTTAAGGGTGCGTTTGTTTGGGTTACTCCAGAATAAGAGTAATTTCCAAAATATTCCGGAATAGCCCAATCTCTTGTTTTCCAAACGATAGGTTATTCTCGTTAATCTAGAGAGCTTAGAACAAACATATTCATGACTCGAAATATTACTATTTCACAGTAGTTCCACTTGTTTTAGCTCATATCCTGAGTTTTCAGGATGGCATTATTTTTCAGAATATGTTTTGTTCTATACTTTGTCAAGTTGTCGGCTGGTCTTGGTGTTTACTGAGAGCTTAGTGGGCGCATCCAAGCGATATTCCAGATTAGGAAGAGCTTCTAAACTATATATACTACCGTTCACTTCTCGCGGTACGTTATTCCAGGTATTCCTATTTCGGAATGGTCCCAAACTACAGTCCTGTAGTCTGTCAACTCTCGTTATAGCAGACACCCTGGGGGCCGTCATTTGGTGTCCGTAATAACGAGAGTCCGCAATAACGAGATGCGATGAAAATATCCCGATTTCAGGTTGTAAAATGTCACTACAATGTATTACTGCTTTTTTGTTTTAAAATGTCCAGTTTATTTCAATTTCCAATACAAGTCAAAATACAAGTCAACAGAAATGATGACGAACGGAATCTTCAAAGTACTTCCGCTGACAAATAGCAAGATGTAAATGTGTCACTCGATAAATTAAAGTCATTCACTTTCATGTGTCGAGAGAAAAATACGTCGAAGGTGTCCGTTGTAACGAGAGTAGAACAATAAAAATGTTTGTTGGGGACCACATGAAGTGTCCGCAACTCCGTAATAGCGAGAGTCCGTAATAGCGAGAGTTATTTCAATACATTTCATAGTAGTTTCGGCTGGGGATTTACCAACTGTCCTTAATAGCGGAGTGTCCGTAAGGCGAGAGTTGACTGTAACGCGCAGTTTTAGTTTCGGCCAAAGTAAAGTTTCTAAGTTTCCAAAGTAAAGCCAAAGTTATTTCAATCACTACATCTTGCACAACGTTTTAAAGTACTTTTTTTTTTGTTGCTTTTCTTTTTGACAATTGCACAGTAAATACGTTTGATCTATATATGCGTATGAACTCATTCCTGTCCGAGGGCTTCCCCTCGGTGTGAATCTCACATTGTTAACAAATGAAAGTACCAAAAAATAGAAGAAAAGATTCAATAAATATTGCAAGCGCCTATACTTTTGAGGAAGCGGTTACTTTAAGAAGGGCGGTTACTTTCAGCGTTTTTATAGGAAATGTTAACGAGACTTATATTACTTATACGTGGAAGTTGTATTCCCTAACTTCCCTTCGGCTGAGCTGTCGCGGGTACGTCCGGCTCAGCCGTCGGAGCTTACATGTATGCATGTAAGGGCTTGGAATGGTCTTGTCCCCGTGACCTAATAACGTAATCTAATGATTAATAAAGTTGTTAGATGTATTATATATATATATATATATATATATATATATATATATATATATATATATATATTATATTTGTCGGAAAGGAGCTAGGCAAACAATTAACAATCTCGTACTTAGAACCTACGGTCCTTTTGTTCAGCGATATTAACACCGCTGCCAAACGTTTGCGCATGCATCAATTTGCAAGACTACAGTAAACATTGCAAGAAATTGGGAAATAGCCGTGTCAACAACAATCAGACAGTGAAAACTCGACTATTCATTTGTGTTTTAAAAATGGGGGCATATGAAAATTACGAATGGAGCATTTCAGAATATATTATAATATTTACAAATTTAAAGAGGCCATACACAAATTACCTACCTTTATACGAATGTAATTTCAACTTTTGTGTGTTTTCCCGCTCTTTTTTTTGAGGTACGAGCTCGGACGTGGCGCAGGCGCAAAACGTTTGGCAGCGGTGTTACGTTCCCTAGCCCCCCTCTTAGCCTCTGCGGAAGAGAGAGATAACTGCCTAAGAGTGGCCCTATGGTTGGATGAGGCCAATGGTGAAGTCTTTTTTTTTTTCGATGAAAAATGATGATTGGATGAAATATGGTGAAGGTATTTTCTTGTTCGTAAAGATCGTAAAATACTCGCACATTTTACTGACCTAAATACCGTTTCTGGATGATATAAACTTAATCAAAGATAAGTTTAATGCAACTGAACGCCAACCTCGTATACCCAGGGCATTTTACCTCCACGTTGGGAGGTCGGCAAGGCATCGGCTGGTCACGTGACACCCGAGGCATACCTACATGTCAGCCCCCATGATCCGCCATTTTTGGCTTCAAGTTAAATTTCAGCTGGAATTATGATTCCAGGTCTTCTGGGACATGCATGCAAATAGGTCAACATGTCCTCTCACTTAGAATTCAGGATTATCCTGAATTGACGGACAATGTTTTGCGACGTCAAATCAGCTCAAATAACAACTAAAAACTGTTTATCATGCTAAGATGTAAGCAAGAGCTTCATTCCTACCAAAGTTGATCGTTTTAAAACCATATCTTCCAATAATTCTGCGCAAGAAACAATATTTACTGCACACAATTGTGGTTACTAAAATGTACAAGTCGCTATCTTTGTCGGTACTGTCAAAGTGTCTAGAATTCAGGATTATCTTGAAGCCTACGGGACTTCTCTGTCCCACATGCGGGATGTAAACTAAAAAGCATATAACAAAAAAAAAAACAGTAGGTGTTGTGGTAGTTGGGACTTTCTTCCCAGAGGGTTGTGGTTAGGTTTAGATCCACCGGGGATTTGTGGTTATAGGTTTAGGGTTGCCAGGGGGTTGTGGTTAGGTTTAGGGTCAAGTTTACAGGTGGGGGTTGGGATTTCATTTCTTTAATATTCATGATTATCATGAATTCTAGACCATTTCACAATTAAGGATAATCCTTAATTCTAGATGAGAGGATATGCTGAACAGGTGCATGGGAATTTTGTCTGATCATGCGCGTAAAACTGTGTTGTAAACGAGCTTGCGTGGGTCTGGGGCATAGAAATCTGGGGCGATGAAATGGCGGTTTTGAGGTTCTGAATACCTATAATCACCAGATTTTATGCTATTTTTAGATGGGTTTTTTTTTTTGAAAAAGATTGAATGACAAAAACTTTGTGTCCTATCACAAAGAAAAAGATCAGGAAACCTTATCTTACAATCTTACATTGTTTATATAAGTACAGTTTATAAAAATTCATATCTTGCATGGTTAATATAACATTGATAATACATGTACTATGGTTTAGCTTTTAGCTGTGCAAATTTTGTTGCGCAACTTGTTGCAAGACAAGCTGCAAGAGGCCTAGGGGTGTTACCCGCTGGTGTGATCACGCTTTGCAATGCTCTAACAACATTAATCCGCTGATAAAATTCAAGAAAACAATAGAACCTTTGCACATGACTTCAAAACTTCAAAGTTCCGCAGTTCAATCAACGTGGCTTCCGGTTCTTATGCACCTTGTATCGTCTCACGTGATAAAGAAAAACCACATAAATTTTTTATTTTGCGCGGGCGCACTTCTACAAAATGGCGGAAAGTGAAGAATTCTGCTCTATTCTGGAGGATAGCGATATGATTTTGGATGAAAGAGAGGGACACGAATCTGAAGAATCTGATGAAATTTGTAGAAATTTATTCAATTTGATTTTGTTAATGAATTTTTTCAATTAAAAAGGTCTCAGTGCGCATGTTCGTATACGCTGCACTGGGTGACCACTGACCAGCTGTAACTCTATGTAAGTAACTGCAGAGGCCTCCTAGAAACGAGTCGCCCCACATCCATGTAAACAAGATAAATTTTAAAAAACGACTACCTCTAAACTCGTTTTGGAAAATAACTGAAACGCATCTGATTCCTCTGGAACCAAGGGCAGATGATTGCTAACCTGAATGTCAGGCTTTTATTTGTTCCCGCCTACCGCTAAACCCGGCAGCGCGGGCAGAGGTGCGGGCGAGCGAGAAGGCGAGAAAAATAAAGGCCTGAGGAAACTCTTATTAAAACCTTCCGCCCACTTTGTTATTTTTAAATATTAACGAGATATGATTGATATGTGTTGTCAAAAGAACAAAGTGTATGTTTTGATTTCATCCCACAGTCCACAGAAATATAGTCTTTCTCCGCGTCTGGTTTTATCCAGACTAGTCTAGGTAGACTTGCAATAAATACACGAGCTCGAATTGAAGGCGTTTGTCCAGGTATATCTAGACCCGATCAAGAGAAGAAGTCGAAGAATTGGAAACCACGATAAGAAACCGAGAAATTTGACAATTTGAGAGTATACATATATATTGATTCAAAATTCCACCATAATAAAAGATAAACACGATTTGATAGCCGCCTTGATATAGTTTCGACTAAATTAATAAAATATATAATTTTATAGCATTAGAATTTAAATTATAAAATGCAGGTAGACCATTTAATATATTGATACATAATTATAAACACGTCTCAACTGCTCCAAGATTCCCGTTTTGTAACTTACGGGTCCACTTTTCTGACAACTATTGTTCAGCACTGCCATAAACAACTTGGACTTTCGCATCGGCTTCGCCTTCGGTAGCCATCGTCATAGGCTCGATTTCCAGCCTTATCTCGACTCGGGGGGCGGGTCGCAGCCCGAAATAAGGCTGGAAACCGAGCCTCAAGTAGACTGCTTTTCGCAAGGTCTCCACCTGCTACAACGAAATTCCTCACCGTGCCATGTTGAAGTCGATGAAGTTCACAGAACACAAATGGCAATATCTGATATATCAGACTTTTACCAAAAACCAGTGGGGCGTCATTTACAGCGAGCTTTCGAATGCACGTCGTTTGTTCTAGTTTCAAAGACTCATAGCCGAAATGCGTCAGTGAATTTAACAAAGCAGTTTCGAAAAATCGTTCTATGGTTTGATTTTGCGACATAATAAATGATTAATTGAATGAATTGGTCACAGAAACGTACACGATAAACAGATTCGAGAAATGACGGTGCACCTTTGGGAAAGTTGTTTATCTGAATGAACCAATCAAAATCCTTACTTCAATTAGTCAGCCAATCAGAGCTCCCTGAGATGGACGGAGGCCTTTATTTTTCTCGCCTTCTCGCTCGCCCGCACCTCTGCCCGCCTGCCGGGTTTTAGCGAAAGGCGGGAACAAATAAAGGCCTGACAATTCAGGTTAGATGATTGCATGCGAACCAAACATCCGGCTATACTTCCGGTCATGCAAAGCGAAGGCACGCGAGCTTGCTGAGGGACTTGGGATGAGTGACAGAGTGAGAGAAGAAGCCAAGAAGGCAGAGAAAAAGAAGCAAAGTTTTGTTTCGTTGTTTTCGACGACGACCACGGTTTCTGTCGGGTTTTTTTAGACAGAACTCCTTGTCATGGCAGTATGCGACTCTTTTAAGTACCCAAGTGTCATACGCGGTCGGATTTATGGATGGAAGTAGGGAATTATGTGAGGAGAGCGAGTCTTCTGCACTCAAAGTCAATGAATTCGAAACGGAGGAGCTTTCGCCATATGACAGTGACACCGAAGATATAGACCTCGACGAGTTTCTCAGCAGTTTGCCCCATAATGTTAACGATTGGGCCATCTATGAGAAGGAGAACTTCAGTCTTGAAAAGATAGGAAACGGCTTCTTTGGTGAGATATACAAGGTAAAATTGCAGAATACAACGAATCATTCTTTTATACATACGCGACGAATAGTAGTGATATACATATTCCACTTGTAGCTGACATCTGTGACTAATAGATTGCTGTCTCCATCGATAAGGATTAAACTTAGTTTAGCAGTATTTTTTAAATTCAGTAATCGTCTACAAATACTCTTTTCTGTTTATTATAAATATAGGCTACCGAACCCCAAACCAATCATGTTCTAGTGATGAAAATGATGAAGAAAGCCAGCAAAATGAAATTAATGTGCGCCGAAATTCGTCTGATGTGTCTACTAAACCACCCGAATATTCTCAGGTAAATTGCTAATTGCTTCCTCATATACCGTGTATAATCATTGTTACACGAGTCATAGCCATTTCTCGCTTTGAAATAGAAACATTTTACATTCTTTTTTGGCTTAGATTTCTTGGTGTATGCATCGACTCTTCCGGAATCCATCTGGTGACGGCGGTAAGAATATATTTGATTAGAATTGTGAAATGTTTGTGTCCTTTTCTGTTCTATTTCCCCTTCATTTTGGGGGTAAACATCAAGAGATATAATCTTAATTTTGTCCTGACCTATTTGCTTTTGTTGTGCAGTACATGGACATTGGGAATTTGGAGGAAGTAGTTGCAGATGCAAGGGAGCCATTGCCATGGTCTCTTCGGATGAAACTAGCTCATGATATTTCCAAAGGCATGGCCTACTTACACGCGGTTGGCGTTATTCACCGCGATTTGGCCTCCAAGGTTTGTTGCTTGTTGATTTTGTGGATGCGATTTACTAATAGCATTCCGTTGCTTCCGTTCGTGTAGTCTTGAAATTCGAAAATTACGTTGATGGACCTGATATTGTCTATTTACGTGTTGTGTCTGAATATTGTTGTGTTTAGAACATACTAATTTCGAACGAAAGTGGTGGATATTTGGCTGTTGTTGGGGACTTTGGTCTGGCAGCGAAGATCCCTTCAAGGTACGAAATTAGAAACGCATGTCTTTCATATTCCTTCAGTTGTTTGTTTCGAATTCATAACAAAGCTTGTCAAATACGTGCCAAGCACGGGAAAGGGAACACTTTAAGCAACCCGCCGTTGTACCAAAGTCAAATCATAAACAGCATTAATTTATACAGTATAAAGGTGTTTTGAACTGTTGCTTGTCATGGTGATCAAATTGCAGTAAATTCTCCGCTAGTTGACCTGGTTTGGTTCTGATCTCTGTTTGTTTGTTTAATTCATGTGATTTCTTTGTTGTTTTACTACATAACAATACACGTATCGGATGACCTTCATGACCACTTTCGAAATTCCTGCACTGTTTTTGACCAGGAACTTTTTTCTGGTACATCGTCTGACTTTGTCGTAGAAAGAATGTTGTGTTTAACCTAAATATTTACCAGTTCTTTTGAACCATTGACAGATGTGGTTTTTATATCACGAAAGGCCTTTGTCTGGAAGAAATTAAACACTGGAAAATGATATGCGAGAATGGTCCGCTCTCGAAAACACAATGCTAATTTCGTTTGTTTGCCTTTGTTGGTTGTAATATTCCAAACTAAAATTTACTCACTAGTTACTATCTGCGAAAGGCAGCTGTGGTGAAAAATCTATTAACAAGTTCAACGTTCTAAATTAACCTCAACAGACGGAATATCCGTCGCCCATTTCCGAACTCGTTAAGATTTTGTCTCGTATTTCAATAGATATTTTTGTTTGACTTTGCCAGACTTTTATTAAATTCACAATTACTGAATGCATCGTTGTTTACACCAGTCAGAAATGCAGCGCAGTTACAAAATATTCGCACGGTTTGCCGTCCTGGTTGAAATACTTTGAGCTCTTAAGTCTTAACATATTGCACTGTGATAAACAGTCTGCCATCTACAATACAATTTGTCACTTTTCTGTCCAATCGCGTGATAAGTAAATCGTTCTTGATGGCATGTCTCAATTTATCAAATTCGCGCTTTTTTGCGCCAACTGAATGTCACGCACTCACACCATCCGCTGTGAATATGTCAAGCTGAAGCGACAAAGTAGCCCTTTATGACCAAGAGTTTGTTAGTTGTTACAACATCTTGGATATTTTTCCAGCTTTATTTGCCAAAGACCCAAGTACTCTTAAGCACAGTAGATCCATACTGAGCTTTTAACAGCTATTCATGGGGTAAAGGAACTCAGTACATTACCCACAATATTTTATCAGGAAACTCAAGTGTGAACTCTGAGGTACATGTAACAAGTGGATCTCTCAGTGTTATGGAAACATGTATTCTTTGTTCTGGAATGCAGAGCAGAGTCCCTTATTTAATTGGTAGTCGGAGTATTACATGTAATTTATAGGGTCTCTCTTCTTACAGCTTCATTCATTACTTTGTTTTAAACTATATATCTTAAAGTGTAAATCCCTGACAACTGTGGTTTATCTATTAATGATCTACTGTGGGGTTAGTTAATCTTTAGGGTGAAGATTGACATGTTTTTCTTAAGAGCACTTCTTGAAGACCTTTATTATCTGTGGTCATATTTAACTTTTATATTATTATCTGCATAGATAAGCAAAGATTATCAGGTGAAATCTAGTATATTAGTTTTATTGAGTTGGAGACACAACTGACTCCTTAGTTTTCTTGTACCCTGGGGGGATTTATAACAATTTAGTGGTGTATAATTTGATCAAAGCTTTTAGGAGTTGAGAAACAAACATTGTCTGTACCCCCTGCAGTTACAGTCTAGCATCACTGTATCAGTGATGTCTGAGCCTGATCAATAAGAGATGAAGTTTATTACAGACTTGGTGATTTAAAATATCTAAAGTACAGTATTTATAAAGAATAACTGGTTAGTCTATGTTACTACACTGCAAACTGAAGAAAGCCAAAACTTATGTATCATGCTGTATGTAAGCGATTTTAATAATTTGGATCCTGACTGTTTTAACTTAAAGTATGTCTTGCTCATTACTCGGGCTACCTGTGGTAGCCGAGTCTAGGTTTCGCGATTCTCCTTCATATTATTATTATTTTTATTTTTTTGCGACGCGTTATTAGTCCTCTGGCGGCCACTGGCGATATTGACCAATAAGCTTTGCGAAACTGAGGCATGTGACTACGGCGAACCTTGGAATCAATTTCTCGGCGATACCAGACATTGTAATGATGGCCTTTTACCAAAACTCGCCAGGATCTGTCGAAGTAAAGGTAAGCTGTTTCGTTATTTCCATTGGTACAGTACGTAAGATTATTTAGATAGGCGTTGTCTAAATTTAGTTTATAGAACAAAGTTTTTATACCATGTTTAAATGATTTTGTTTGAGCAGTTTGAAATCGCTTATCCGTGTATGAATTAAACATTTTGAAAAGTTGTTGAACACAATTAACTTAAGCTCATTTGGATAACCATAGTCACATAGACATGGATACATGTAAACAAATCTCTTAAAAATTGACATTGTGATTACTATACTGGTATAGCTTCATGGGTTTGTTCATGTAATGACTCATGTAATGACTCAAGATTTTGAGCCTTGGACCCTTAGGGTTGTCCACATTATGTCAACATGGTTTTGAGCATAATAGTGAGGCAAAAGTATAGTTCCACTCTTTGTGTTCTTGAAAAAACTTTTGACAAAACTATATTAAAGATGGGTTCCCACACAAGACACCAGTCTAGAGACCAAGGACCCAAGGCACAGCACTTTCTCGATACATAACATGCACAATGCAAACCGTAACCCATAACCATTTTGGTTGTGCATGTACTGTATTGAGAAAGAGCCCTAGGCACCTCATTTTAAGACCATTCCTGGTTACAATGACTTCCAGACATACATCGCTTCCAGTATATCCAGTTCTAGATGACTACTGGTACAAGTTTTAATGCTTCAGTGTCAGCTGCCTCCTGTGTTTACTGTCATCTACTAATTCATTTTACCTGTCTTTACTCTTTATGTGAATCATAATGGAGCATAATAGATAGTGATGCTACAGTATTTCAGCAAGGTTTAAAACACATGTTCTCTTTAGTTCATCCACCTGATATTGATTGAAATTCCACTTTTATACCCCGGGCTAAATTACTGTACACTGTAACTGTCACAAACCCATACCCAGGGTCTTTATTACTTGCCTTTTATGTACCTAACATGTAGAATTAGTGGGTCAATCCCTTTTTATCTGCCACCATCATCAACTTTGGCTGATACTCATGAAAATGTTGGACCATGGCTCTATTTTCTCTTATACAGTACTTTTTTTGCTAATTTTTGTTTTATAATCTGTAGATCCAGGCCCAGAGCCAGGTTTGGACAGTCACTACCTGTCATGATCAGTGCTGGTAAAATCTGATGTTTCTGATATATTTCTGGAAGATAAATCTAAAAACCTGGAAGTTAAATTAATTTTTATTGTCACAGCTGTCAGCATGTACACAGAATGTTGATGGAGTCACATTGTTATCATGCATGTACTGTATATCAATACTATAGAACAATCATGCTGTCCTTTCATTGAACATTGTCTACACTGATGGTCTGCAAACTATGGTCACAACCCAAAAGCAGGGTACAAAACATTTTCACAGGATTTTGTCAGGAGTCGAACGACTAAGTTTTTCAGCATTTGCCGACAAACATTGGTCAAGTTAACCCAGTTGTCTGTTACCCAATGTTAGTAGACATGAAATCCCCAAATGCAAAAGTATTTTTTGTTCGCTACTTTCACAAGTTCATGTAATTATAGTAAATGGTTACATATGTACAACAAATAATGTATATACTAAATTTATCATGAAATCAGTCATGGCACAATGCTTGAAATTGTGCAGTGGGTCATCAGCCTAAAAGTTTGTGGACTGTTGGTCTACACATACAAATAGCTCAGCAAAAACAATTTCAACAACTTTCTAATCACTAATTAATGCTGTAATTATTAGTCAATGCTTACGACGTCAATAACTTTTTTGGAAATCAATGTTTAAAATGTTCTTCATCCCGACCTGTAACATACTATCTTCTAAACCTTACTGCTACTGACCTTAATCACTTAATCTATTGTATTTGTTTGCATGATTATCCTGAATTGTGAAGTGGTCTAGATTTCTGGATAATCCTGAATATTAAAGAAAATGAAACCCGACCCCCTGACCCCCACCTCACAGTAACCCTAAATGTAACCACAACCACCCACCCCCCCCCCCCCCAACCCCCACCCCCAGGGAGAAAGTTCCATCACTCAGACCCTGACCACAACACCCCAATTTTTTTTATTATACGCTTTTAGTTTGGGACAGAGAAGTCCCCAAGACATCAGGATCATCCTGATTTCTAGACACTTTAAATTGACAATTCAGGATAGTCCTTCACCACATTCAGCGTTCGATCTGATTTTCCTCAGCCCACTCCCACCTCTTTGCTCATGCGTTACAGGTGTTATAGAGACCTCTGCACTTTCCAGTAGCCCGAGTGCACACCTGACCCAGGTGTCTTGTTTCAAAAATAAATTACTTAAGCTATGATTTTATTCGTGTTATCTTAATTCAGTTGTACTAACTTCTACAAATACTTGTTGCATGTATCCATTCATATTCACATTTTATTGTAATAATTCTCCTGCCAGGCTGTTCTGAAAACCACTTTTGCAATGAATCCACCCCAAATAAGGATTGTTGTTATTATAATTACACATGCAATTTTGATTAAATAGAAAAATTGTACTGTCATCATGTTTGGCAGCTTTTTCAGGGTTGTGTGAAAGTTTGAGAGATTGATGAGTGATTGAGTGTTTCTACAACCCACATTTCAAGTTCTTCCAAACTTGTAATTCATAAGTGTATAACACCATGGAAATTACAAAAATGCTTTCTGTTTTGTTTAATAAATCCATGTATTCCACAGGAAACTAGCGAACATATTTCAAATACTAAGCTGTTCTTGTCAGATTGTTAATTTGTCTAACTTGCAATGCAGCCTTGTTTACAATGTGATAAACTGAGAAACATAGCTTTCAACCAATTGTCACAACTTCTGGGATGTTTTTTTTTTACAATTACATTACCTAAACATACCATTACACTACAAATGTGTTTACAGTCAAAATGGAAATACCTTCCCACATCTGCATCTGTAGTTTGTTGTGTATTACTCCAGTGCATTTCTGTAGCTGCTGCAGAAATGCAACTTAAAGGTGCCATCCAGTCCATTCAGCGCATGATCTGAATCTTGTTTATGAAGACCCTCAAATATGACATTCGTAGATAATTACATGAAGTACTCAGCTCAGTGTGAACTGTTAACTCATTCCTGTCCGGGGGCTTCCCCAGAGGTAAATAAAATCGTCTGGCATTAGCCAGAATAAAATACTAAAGACCAATTCGGACAAGAAAGAGTTAAGCAATCTCTTCGGATTTCTTCTGTTTCTTCTGAAAATGTTTTGTTTTGAGTACATGTAATGAAGAGGAAGCAAGAAAACCTTACAATCTTGAATAAGGTGTCAGTATATTTTTCTAAATAGAGATGTAAACATCAGTTTCATACATGCGCAGAACGAACTGGAGGGCACCTTTAAGTTGCCTTAAGTTGCTTATTTTTGATGGAATATATCAAGAATGAGTTTGAGTGTTTCATCTGGGGATCCAAACACAGGAAAATGTCATGAAAGCATGAGGATGAAGGCAGAGTGGTTTAATTTTATTATAAAATTTATATTTAAAATGTTGATGTAAAAAAATTGCACTTTTGAGGTTGATTTGACCTCAATTTTATCTCGATCAGCAAAGTAACAACAAATCATCCTTGGTAGTTACTGCACTGCTGTTCTTGTGTGAATGGTAGGCTCATTATAAATGTTTACTGTAAGCAGATAAATAAGAATACACTATGCTAAAGCAAGATTAAATTCAATAGTTTAGAGAGTGGACAAATTCTTAAAAATCCTGCTTTATAACTACTGGGATATCATTGGGCCGGTGCAGGAAAGTCCAACTTTAAATGTTTATATGAGTGTCCAGCTAATGCATTGCGCGCTTGTGTTTTTGTTTTCGTACCTGGCATCTAACTGGCGCAATATACCATTTGCGTTCAAGCGTTTAGCGAATAACTAGTTGTTTTCGAGTTTTGAAACAAACGTTGCCCAATATAGGATAGGGGGTGTAACTTTTCGTCGTTATTGCTTCCGTTTCAAGTTTCAACGGTGTGTTGATATTTTTTCATGGACCAGGGCAAAATAAATATACAAAATAAATGCATTCGGCAGGTCATATCGAAGTGAACAACTTATCAGACCGAGACGACCAAAGACAAGTTATTCCAAGCAAACGCTGCGGTCTGAAAGTAAACGAACGATGACAAGTAATGACAACGGAAAGTTACACCTCCTATTCGTTATTGATTTGATGTGTCAAACATATAGACTAGTTGTCATTGGACAACATTTGTTTCAAAACTCGATAACAACTAGTTATTCTGGGACGAAATAAGTTTTTTGCCGAAATAGGCTCCAAATGCCAAATTATCGGTGAAAATAATGTCTTTGACCATAGAATAGCAAAACAACACATTTGAACGCTAAACGCTTGAATGCAAATGGTAGTATTAAGTTCCTCATGCGGATGATGATATATTATAAACTTCCAAAAGTCGTTTGAATCGATTTGTAGCGATGTCTGACTCAGAATTTGTCGAAAATAATTATAAACGACACTCTACGAATCTGTCAGCGTGTTCTATTCGCAATGGCTTTGATTACAACAATACAACGGCCTTTCAAATACATATTTCGCACTTTACAGACTGTGCGTAACACTTCTGCATGCTGTATACATGCTCCACGTTTCTGAGGTGCTCATAGAATATAGGGAATAAAAGGATCTTATGGGCTTTGCTAGGAAACTGCACGTGTGTCTTACTGAAATGACAAAACTTTGAGTCTAGCTACCTCTTATTAAATGGCATCTAATTCAGTTTGGTTTTGTAAGAAACACCGATCGACGAATACTTGTCTCGAAATACAACTCCACGCGGGCCCTCTGAGTGTAATCAAATATTATCAAAAATATGACAATAACTACTTACTAAATCATCTTTGCTCTCACGAAAAACATAAATTGAGTAATTTACTGCAAGGATTGCTCAGATATCGAGGGATTGCTTCCCTCGTTGAATTTCGTGGCCCGAAAAATGGCCGCGCCGCGGCGAGCAAGGTTGTGAGCGCGCAATGCATTAGCTGGACATTCATCCTTTAATGTATATGTACAGGTATAATCAGTGCTTCCACTTGGAAGGAAATTTCCTTCCAAAAGGAAATTTTGGCATTTGGAAGGAAAAAAAAAAGGAAATAAAACTTGGAAGGAAATTGGAAGAAAATTTGGTCATATGAAAGGAAAATGGAAGGAAATTTTGAAATTCGAACTTTTTCAGTAATTAGAAGTTGATGAAACTGCTTATTTTTTACTTTTGGGTTCAAAAACTTGTATAAATTAAAAACACGAGTAGTAATATGATGTGTAGTCTCCCTCGCAGCCGTTGTGGTTGTCGCGATCCTGCTCGGGCTGCGAGGGAGACTATAGTTTTAAGCAGAAGACTGCTACACAAATAGCGCAGGCTCAATGTTTGCAATTTCTATTTTCTAGCTGCATTAACATATAAACCAGGTGCATTCTGTGCAAATCTCACGCCGGATCGAGATTGGCGACGAGGCTCAGAGCTTTACGCCAAGACTATCAATTATTTTTTTTATCGGACCTTTTAGTACGCCATGCACATTTGAAAATAATAAGTAATAATACGCAAAATAATAAGAAAATAATACGCCAAAAGAGGCAAAGTGCTGGTCACATTTGTTTGCACGCCAAGAAGACTGAACAAGTGCGTACGCCAATACGCCAAGATATCAAATTTTGGCACGCCAAGCACGAGGACAAGTCCACGCCGGAGATATCCGGCGTTAGCAGACACGGAATGCACCCTTGGCATATAACTCATGCAAAGAATGATTGACTCGAGTCCAGAATCAAACCTCATCAGAAGATGAGGTTGATGATGGGGCTCCAGTTCCACCTCATTTGTAACTGCAAACCAGTACAAAGCGTGCATTGATCATGACATTATGTTTCAAACCTTTATCTGATAATTATTCTAGTTTCCAAACGACTAATTTGACTAAAAGAGTTTGTAAAATTTTTGTAAACTTGAAGCCAGGGGTTTTTTTTAACGTGCAGTTCTACACAAAATGTGCAGTTCTAAGTCCATTTGTGCAACTCTAAAAAAAATTTTGTGCAAAAAATACGAACTTTCAGGATATGGATATTTATTGTAGAAAACTAAAGTAATCGAAGGTATAAATGGAATACATATAGCTTCAATAGCAAAAGCAGTACCAGAATATTTATTTTCTCATAGCAAACTTAACAAATATAGTTTTTGTTGACATTTGAGATTTCCTTGCCTTTTCGCACAAGCGGTGTTTAATATGAATATCTGCGAATTCTGTCTTATTGTCGTAACAGCTTTCTATTTAAAGCACCTGGCATTACTAGACAAACTGAAATACTAAAGTCATCGTTCATATTTGTACGGATGAGAATGAGTTAATGAAACTTTATTAATAAGAAAAAAATTGTGCCATTTGCGCGAGTTGAATTTCATGCTATGACATGTTGTGTCAGTATGACAAAATGTGCAGTTCTAAATTTTTCTTAAAAAACCCCCTGCTTGAAGCTTATCTTTATTAGTTATATAGCTTGGGAATGTAATTGCGAATTGTTAGTTGAGTAGAATTTCACATTTAAAAACTGAAAATGGCTGTTGTCTAATTTGTCTTTGCATCTGCGCTTGCCCAGATACAAAAATAACTCGCTTTCTGGACATCGGAAAGCGTCGGAAATGTTCGGACCACATTCGTATTTTCTCATTGCGAGCTTTGCGTGCACTCGAAAGCAAACTGGTGAAGTGTACGATCCAAATTTTAATCATTAGAAGAACGATTTATAAGAGATTTTGGAGGGAAAACTGGAAGGAAATTTCAGATTTTGGGAAGGAAATTTTGCTAAAAAGAAGGATAAAAAAAGGAAATTTTGCTTTAGCTGAGTGGAAGCACTGGGTATAATATATACAGTATGACATATATATCAAACGTTTAAAAAAACTGCCAGTTTATAGATATAGGGTTATAGTCCGTTTCAGCTTGCTTTTGAAATCCGATACGTTTAATTGAAAGAACATTCCGAACTTACGTTGCAATGTTCCGAACTACGTTGCGAGGTAGATACAAATTTACGTCGGCAATTTGTTTCTGCTTTCCATTAGTTATATTCTATACAACAAATAATCTTCTTCTCTGTGATTTTGTCAAAGGAATTCAATTCAAAGTTTATTAAATTCGAACTTCACGACGAACTTCACAACGAACTTCGCGAACTTCCGTACCAAGTTCCCAACCTTCCAACGAATGTTGACAAACGAATTTCAAAAGCAAACTGAAACTGACTATACTACATATGTACTGTAACTTTGAAATCAGCATTGTGCATCACTTTTGTAGTAATACAAAACTCAATGTTGTTGGATCTCCATACTGGATGGCACCTGAGGTCTTAAGGAATGACCAATACAATGAAACTGTAAGTACAAAAATACGTACTGTAAATAAATAATAAATACAGTACATTTGAAATCATTCTTTCGAAATAAATCAATTACTGATATCTTTTAGCTGACTTATTTCATACAGAAATATATATTTATTTCATTGGCCAAAATCAGATTAAAAAAACCTGTACGGTAATCAAAAAGCTGCCAAATCAGGAATAACTCTTTGCTGCCTTTAAGGATGGGTGAGGGTTCTATCATGGTTCTATCTTTGTAAAATTGTCTGGTGTTATCAGACAAAGTGAAACAATAAAGGGGCCATTTTTGGCAGACTCAGGCATGCACAGATAGGAATGGGTTAATACTGTACTGTACTGTACTGTACTGTACTGTACTGTACTGTACTGTACTGTACTGTACTGTACTGTACTGTACTGTACTGTACTGTACTGTACAACACACATTTAAAGCAATAGGTTATATCGCTCCCAACTTTCTGGGAGCTCTCCCATTGATGAGTAAAGTTGTCTGGCAGAGACAGAGTAAAATAATAAAGTATGGAAAATTCTGTATTTGGGAGTGAAAGGGTTAACCTTTTCAGTACCAAGCACATACTTTAGTATTTTACTTTGCGTAATGCACGACAATTTTACTCATCAATACAGAAACCTATGGTACTCTAAGGGTTATCCAGGGCATGAGATTTGCGGTATCCCGATATCCCGGGGATATCAGATTTTAAGTTTGGATACTGGGCATCATAAGCTCAGTATCCCATGGGGATACCATGAAAATTGGGATAGTGAACAATTGTTGAGCAGCTATCCCAATTAATTGTTGTCGTTCTTCGCGTCTTGCCTGCGAATGTTGGTAGTGCACACCAGGATTAAATGATAGGCATACATGAAGTAGCAACAAGGAGCCATTGCTGGACAAAATGATCGCAGGCTCTGGGAACAAAATTAAAATACCGGTATTCCAGCATTCCGCGTATTTTTTTCGATCTTGTATTATTATTAGTCACACTACATAGTCCTGAATTTGATGGTTTTTGACAAAGCCATATGGAGTCATGGACACTACAATTATGTTCAAGACGTAAATAAACTAAAGTATTAACACTCTTATCGATGTGTTATTGTACAGCTAGGCACACACTAGTGTAGTATGAATAATGTTGTGCCAGACTGGAAAGTTTGTAAAATACGCAATGGAGATTTGTATATTTCTTATAATTGTCAGCCTGAAACTGCGCAATTGAGATCTCTGTTGCGCCGTACAAACTTTACAGTCTATTGTTGTGTTAAATAAAAGTTAACCTTGTTTGGATACTGCTTATTGGGATATCTACTATCCAATTGTGGGATACTAATTTTCAAGGAGGGATACCAGATTTTAAGTGCCAGTATCCCTGGATACTGCTGAAAATTTCCAATCTCATGCCCTGGTTATTAAAAAATAATGTAAATACATTGTACATGTAAATTGTTGTTTACTTTTAGGTTGACATATTTTCTTATGGTATAATATTGTGTGAAATTATTGGTCGTGTTCATTCAAGTCCAGATGAAATTCCAAGGACAAATGTATGCATTTTCTTTTGAAAACGTTTTATGCTAGACTGAGAACATTTTGTGATTTGTCACACTACTGTACAGCTAGAAAAATTCTGTTTGAGTCGACCATCCCAGTTGCTATGATTCAGTACATTTCCATTCAAGACAACTTCATTTCTCTTTCCTTTTTTTGTCTGTCTGTCTGTCTGTCTGTCTGTCTGTCTGTCTGTCTGTCTGTCTGTCTGTCTGTCTGTCTGTCTGTCTGTCTGTCTGTCTGTCTGTCTGTCTGTCTGTCTGTCTGTCTGTCTGTCTGTCTGTCTGTCTGTCTGTCTGTCTGTCTGTCTGTGTGTCTGTGTGTCTGTGTGTCTGTGTGTCTGTGTGTCTGTGTGTCTGTGTGTCTGTGTGTCTGTGTGTCTGTGTGTCTGTGTGTCTGTGTGTCTGTGTGTGTGTGTGTGTGTGTGTGTGTGTGTGTCTGTCTGTCTGTCTGTCTGTCTGTCTGTCTGTCTGTCTGTCTGTCTGTCTGTCTGTCTGTGTGTGTGTGTGTGTGTGTGTGTGTGTGTGTGTCTGTGTGTGTCTGTCTGTCTGTCTGTCTGTCTGTCTGTCTGTCTGTCTGTCTGTCTGTCTGTCTGTCTGTCTGTCTGTCTGTCTGTCTGTCTGTCTGTCTGTCTGTCTGTCTGTCTGTCTGTCTGTCTGTCTGTCTGTCTGTGTGTCTGTGTGTCTGTGTGTCTGTGTGTGTGTGTGTGTGTGTGTGTGTGTGTGTGTGTGTGTGTGTGTCTGTCTGTCTGTCTGTCTGTCTGTCTGTCTGTCTGTTTGCATTTACTTAAAGGATAAAATTGACTATAGAGCTCGATCTGATCTTCTTTTATCGGATGATATTGAAGCTATCTGTATAGAAATTATAAAACCGAATAGTAAATATTTCGCTGTTATCGCTGCATATAGACCGCCAGACCAAGACCCTGAAATTTTCTTTCAGTCAATGTCTTTTATACTTGAAGAATTGGACAAAGAAGGCAAGGAAATTTACCTGCTAGGCGATCTAAACTGCAATTTACTAGCATTAACCAATTGTAATAAAGCTACTGAAATGCTTCATACAGTAGCTGAAATGTACCAATTAGATCAACTAATTTCCGAAGCCACCCGCGTTACTGAAACCTCTAAAACACTGATTGATGTTGTTTACACAAATTATCAATCTCGCGTTGTTGTCGCGGGAGTCGTGCACTTAGGCGTAAGTGATCACAGCCTAATTTATGCTATTCGAAAAATCTCTATCTCTACTTCAAGGAAGACATCGCATACTGTTATCAAAAACCGTAGTCTAAAGAACTTTGACCCGCAAAAGTTTAGAGAAGATTTGCAATGTCTTCCTTGGTATAATTTGAGCAATCTCCACAATCCTAATTACAGATGGGAGACATGGAAATCCATGTTTTTATCTGTCGTTGATAAACATGCTCCTTTTAAGATAAAAAGGATAAAAAATAAGAAAAGCCCATGGATGACAGCCGAGCTAAAGAAGCTCTTGATAAGACGTGATCGTCTAAAATCTGTTGCTGTGAAAAGTGGAGATTCAAACGATTGGCTCAATTATAGAAAAGAGAGGAATAAATGTAATAACCTACTAAGAAAGACAAAATCTGACTATTACCATAACTATATTCACACTAACTCGGGTAACTCGAAGGAACTTTGGAAAGCGATTAACCAATTAACCTCTAGAAATGTAAGGTCAGATAATAATATATCAAAGTTAATAATCGGAACGCAATCAATAACCGACCAAGCCGATATCGCTGAGCATCTAAATAAGCATTTTGTTGGGATAGGACCAGAATTGGCATCCTCTCTTGACGAAAGCAATAAATCTTTTACAGATTACATTAAACCAGTGGCAACTAATTTCTCGCTGAAATACATTACACCATTTACTGTTTACAATCTTTTGGCCTCAGCTTCAGAGAAAAAGGCCACTGGTCTTGATGGTATTCCAAGTAAATTAGTTAAAGAAGCTGCGTCGGTGATCGCTGTTTCATTGTGTGATATATTTAATCTGTCAATTCAAACAAGCATATTTCCCAGTGACTGGAAATTAGCGAAGGTCATTCCAATTCACAAGGGAGATGCTAAAGATGCTATGAATAATTACAGACCTATTTCAGTGTTATCGATAATTGCTAAGGTCTTTGAGCGAATTGTCTATGAACAACTTTATGAGTATGTTACAGAAAACAATATACTATCCCAATGTCAATCTGGTTTTAGACCTTATCATTCTACGACAACCGCGCTCTTAGACGCTACAACTGAATGGCTTAGTAACATGGACCTAGGGTGCCTAAATTCAGTAGTTTTTCTGGACCTCGCCAAAGCATTCGACACAGTTGACCATGATATATTGCTTCATAAACTTTCGCTTTATGGGGTTTGTAATTTATCGCTAAATTGGTTTCGATCCTACTTAACCAACCGAGAACAAAGATGCTATATAAATGGTCACTTGTCTAAGTTACAGGTCTTAAAATGTGGGGTTCCACAAGGCTCCATTCTCGGTCCATTGTTGTTCCTTATTTACATTAATGACCTTCCCTCCTGCATAAAACATTCTAATCCAAGAATGTATGCAGACGATACTAATATCACAACTACAGGCTCATCAGTTGTAGAAATTAGCAATTCAGTAAATTCTGACCTAACTAATGTAAGGGAATGGTTAATCGCCAACAAGCTTAGCCTTAATGTCACAAAAACGGAACAGATGTTCATTGGTTCTGATCATAACTTAGGTAAAATTAGAGATACTCCGCATATTTTCTTAAATGATCACCCTATTAAAAGGGTTACAACAGCAAAATCACTTGGAGTTTATATTGACGAGAGACTAACTTGGTCCGAACAAGTCAAAAAAATGTCCAAAAAAATTTCAAATGCAATTGGTGGGCTCCGGCAAGTTAGGCAATTTGTTCCTAGGGAGACCCTATTAACGATGTACAATTCCTTAATACAACCCCTTTTTAACTATTGTGATATTGTATGGGATTGTATGCCAATAACTACGGCAGATAGATTGCAAAAACTACAAAATCGTGCCGCACGAGTTATTACACGTCAAAGTTATGAAATCAGATCCAAAGATATCAGACAAGACTTGGGATGGAGAACGTTGTCTGAAAGACGAAATATGCATAAAACAATAATGATGTCTAAAATAATACATGGACCAGGCATTGTTCCACCATATTTATCGAATTTTTTCGCTATGTCAACGGCTAACATTACATATAATTTAAGGAATAGAGAAAATTGGCTGACTTTACCCAAACCTCGGACTGAATATTTAAAAAGGTCTTTCAAATATTCAGGGGCAAAAATATGGAATGAGCTGCCAAACGAACTAAGAACCATTAAGTCGATTTCGTCATTCAAGCGTGCTCTCTCATCCCTAATAACGTAGTTGCTAATTTCTATTCGTATAATCTATTTATTTATTTCTATTTATTATAATGTCTTAAAATATTCTTAATCTTAACTAACATAAGTAACTTCTATATTTTTCTATACATACATATATACCTGTAAATATTTCATATTTTTTATAATCTCGGTTTTCGTGTAAAGCAGTGTAAATACTGACAAAATTCCGAGTTTAAATAAAGTTCTCTCTCTCTCTCTCTCTCTCTCTCTCTCTCTCTCTCTCTCTCTCTCTCTCTCTCTCTCTCTCTCTCTCTCTCTCTCTCTCTCTCTCTCTCTCTCTCTCTCTCTCTCTCTCTCTGTCTGTCTGTCTGTCTGTCTGTCTGTCTGTCTGTCTGTCTGTCTGTCTGTCTGTCTGTCTGTCTGTCTGTCTGTCTGTCTGTCTGTCTGTCTGTCTGTCTGTCTGTCTGTCTGTCTGTCTGTCTGTCTGTCCATAGGACATTCCTTCCCAAATTTCTAATCCAGTCTACTATGTAGCTACCACAGGCTGGATCATATCTTATTACAGTGTTTATAACTTACAACTAATGAATAAAGATTCACGTACCATTCTACTTTTTCACACCACTCTACTTCTCATTGTTCTACCTTTCATGTCTTACTTTTAGCAATATGGGCTTGACGTGGATAAGTTCAGAGAATTGGTTGAGGGATGTCCACCAGAGTTTCTTCAATTAGCAGTATGCTGTTGTCAGGTAACCAAGCATGGATTTCGGCTGCAACATGTTATTGTCATACATACCATAGAGAACTGTGCACGCGATTTTCTTAATGTCTGTCCGTCAAAAAGGTCCTTCGCGTGGCAAAAGCATTATACCAGACTCGAAGTCTTTGGTCATGAACATGCCGCTCTGTTGATCTGTATTAAATTTCAAGAAATTTAACAATATAAGAGTGAGTTTCAGAGAATATTATACTTCTGATTGGTATGGGCCTCGGGCCAATACAACGCCGCAGGTGCAAAGCCGGCCATATTGGTGTCATATTTTGGCGTCGGCGTTTGAGTTATCTATAGAATTTACTGGCCTAAGAAGTGACCTAACAAGAATTGGAGTGCAACGACTGCCTCCTCCACTGACGAAAATTATTTATAAGTCGTAAATTTCTCTGTTGAGTTTCGCTGCTCAAGCCTAGAGGCTAGAGCGCGCGCAATGCTCGCGCTTCCTCAGTGGGCCCTACGGCTCAAATTCCCAATTCTTGAAAAGTGACTGGAGACGTAATTTGCGAAAAAACTGCGGGAACTGAGGAGAAAGTTAGTATAGCACTAGACCGCGTAGGGAACTGGAACTATTAAATATATACAAAGACGACATTGCTTCATTTTTTACGGCCACTGCAATGCAGTTAGCGTGCTTGTTTTACGTAATATCTACTGGTCTGTGACTGTATATAATATAATAACATTGCTTTTCTGCTTTTCATTATAGCTTGACCCTCAATTGCGTCCCCCTTTCGAGGTGACGGCAAAATTCTTAGAATTTATCAGACAGCTAACTATCGTTGAGGGATCGCCGATTAAGCTGACGCCAAGACAGAGTGAAGGAAACAAGCGAATGTCAGCTAACATTGAGGACTGGATAATGGACTCGAAGAGAGGGGCTGAACTGTCCCCGACGAAGAGCTTTCCTCCATGTGACGAAACGTGCGCATGCATTTCAGATGGCATCGCCATCGTTATCAACGGTGCGTACGGGAAAGACAAGATACACGAGGAAGAAAAGCCTGTGGTTGGTAGTACTCCTTGCCGCCGAGGTCATTCTAACAAGCGCAGTTCATTTTTCTCCGGAATTCGCTACAAATATTTCAAGCCTTCTGTTGTGACGGAAGATCTGGTAAAGAACACTCCAAGTAAACTGGCGGGATTTTTTAACCGGGTGTTGCATGTGCAAAAGAAACACAAATTTGATGGGAGAAAGAAGAGATCAAAAACTACTAGTGATGTACCAGACGCCGCGCCAAAGTTACGTTCGTTTCGTCTGTTTGGAACTTCTAAGGACAAGAGCGCAAGTGATGTTCAAACGAGGCCAGCGGTCAACGTGCAGTCTGATGGAACGAACGGTGGCGCGTGGAGGCCTTGTGTGAGTCAGGATGACGACAACCAATCAAGCAGTTCTATACCAGAGTTTGCTGAACCTTTTCCAAATAACTCTTCTAAACCTTCGCACTCCTTGACTTCCGATATATCCTCGGAGATTGGCGAGCGCTCAAGTCGGCGCAATTCGTCGGCCAGTTCGTGCGCTAACGGCGAACAGTCGGGAGCAATTTCTCCTCTCCCTATGGATGATGTTGAGCTCCATAACGGTGGCAGCTCTGAGGCGAACGATCCATTTCTTATGTCGTGGCCACAAACCTCTTTGCGTCAAGCCACCGGCATTTCCAGTAGTACGGACTTGAACGGCTTTTGTGACATAGAAAAGCCCATATCTCGTTGTCGTTCGGAGTCAGACGTTTGTGCTAATAACGAGGTAACATCAGGAAAAGCAAGGTCTTTTTCTACTTATCGCTATCCAAAAACAACAAAAAACAAGAAGCACTGGAATTTTTTGAATTTTTTTCAAAAACGCGGAAAAGAGAAACAGAATACGTAGCGGTAATTGATGCCAGTCGTTATCCGGGACTTGGTAAGTCGTTTTTTGATTGTTTTTGTTGTCATAAATCTCTTTCATACTATAGTGCAGGCATGTCATTTTATTTTTTATTTGCATCTAAATAGCATGAAGCACAGTGAAAGTTGCAATGGACGAACCGAGTAAAATGCCCGTCGAGTAATTTTATTGTTGGGGAATTAGAATTAATGAGAAACGTCGAACAAACCATGGATAATAAAAAGACGTTTTCAACATTGTAAACGTCTTCTTCCTCCTCCTCCTCTTCATCTTCTCCTTTCAACCGCCCAATTTTAAGCACGCTTTTCTCAATTGTAGGGTGGAGCAGGAGTTGGAGAGGGTGGAGTTGGAGGGGTACCGTAGAGTAGGGTGGAGTTGGAGAGTGTGGAGTGGTGGGAAGTCCTTTTACAATCCATGAACAAACATTGAAATATTCATGGACATTATTATTGATTGTTTTCACTAAAATTGAGTAAAATTTAATTCTACTTTGATCTTATAGCCTGTTCATTACGTCATCCACATCTTTCGGCTTTCGTTTCTCCAAGATGAATTAAACAAGGCTTTGCCAACTTGATAGAAAAACCGATAAAAAAAGTACAATTCACGTTGAAATTAATTTGTGGAACAATGAAGTTGAACTAATGTGGTAGAATTCCCAAATTTCCTGAATATTTTGAGTTATATGATGAGAGTATCCCAGTCTTGTGTCAGACTCGACTACATGCTTGATGGCCAGAGTCGTGAGGTTTAATAAAGGTTAGTTTTTGTCAGTGTTAGGCAAACATATGACCTGCAGCGCGAAATAAATTGGGTGTAAGAATTAATGAATGCTTTGGCTTGAGTGCACAATCTGTGGCTAACTCAAAGTTGCCCTATTTGTATATTACAATGTACAATGTGTATCAAAAAAACCTGAACCCTTAGAAAACAACCTATTGTAGTAGTTTGAAGCCCTAAGCACTTCGCTGAACCCACAGATGCGGCGTAAAACACACGGTCTTATACACCTGGGAAATTAAGATAACTTGAAGTGTATGCATGGTGAAAGTATTTAAAAGCTTTTTCTCTTCCTGTTTAACTTATGTGCAGTTTAATTTATAACGCAGCGCGTTTAGAGCTTTCAAACTACTACAATAGGTTGTTTTCTAAGGGTTCAGTTTTTTTTTATACACACTGTAGATTAGATCAGTATGAAATTCTATTTAAAACAAATTATGTAAATAAAATAATTGAATGTGCTAAAAAGCATGCTTTATCTAGATTGTATAGACGTTTTTCTCCGTATTTCTTCTTTCACAAACTTTTCGAGTTTACAATTCAACGTACCTCTTAATTTCAGTAATGTGCTCCATGTTTACATCAGTAAGATAATTCATTCTTCGTGCTTGAACGTAAACAAGCAATACTAATATTATATTATATGGCACGGATTACTTCCGGTAAAATCACGCGCTGTGATTGGTTGCTGACGGGGCGAGATTTCTCCGTAATGCCCACGGACATTATGAAAATTGTTAATGCCCTACGATTGGAAACAAACAAAAAATCCTAATAAGAAACTTTTATTGCCGAAAAACGGCGAAAATAGATGAAATAGACGACGATGAACATTATAAAAGTAAATTCTAGTATCCAGACGAGAAAGAATCAGAAGAAAATAACGCTAGTCCTGTGTTTTGACGAAGTTAAAGGAAGCGAAGACCAAGAAATACAGGATTGATTTTGAAATAAAAAGTGCCATATAATAAACTACTTAATAAACTCGACCGTTCGGTCTTTACGGAAAAATATTAAACCTTGGTCTTGAGCGTATTAACCTCGCTATCGCTCGATCAATACAGCAAGACCTCGATTTAATATTTTACCATAAAGACCTCACTCTCGGTTATTAAGTTGTTAATGTCTAGCACACTTGATTGTTATAATTTTTTCAATGAAGATATCTAGTTTTGTTTTATCTGCAGCACGCTTTGTACTCGGTCACTACTGTTGTTGTCGAGGCAGTGTGGCACACACATGTACAATGCAAAAACAGAAAATGAAACACAGGACCAGAAAATGGTCTATAGTCTGACGCACGCACCAAAATGATTGCATGTGGGAGAATTCGAATGTGTATTTTTCCAAATTCAAGTGTTTGTTTGCATCAGGTTGTATAAACATGCACAGGGCGTCCGTTTTCAACTTGTTTATAAAACAAAACTAGAAGTATTGTGAGAAGTCATAGCTAGCATCATGCAAACACGATAACTGACCAATCGCATTATGTGTTACTTGCAACTAATTTTAAAAAAATTGAAACTGTATCACCCAAATGTACAAAAACAAACTTAATACCACGAACGCGTTGTCATTGAAACCAACCCAAAATTCAAATACACAAACGCAAATGAATACGGTCATTAAGGTTGTTTTCATTATGTCCGCTTTGCCAGCGTGTGCGAAGCGGGTTGTGAAAGTTGGAAATATTTCAACTCCCAAGGCGAACTAAACAATGCTAATGAAAAGACAAACGTTCTCTGACCAAATATTTAGATTTAATTCGAGCTTTCGGCTGCCAGACTGCAGCCTTCAACGGGATAATAAAAATGAAATATAAAACCATATATACATACAAATATTATGGAACGCCTAGTAATCTGATACAATATTAATAGCCTAATGAGTTATTTTATTTAGTATAATGCTATACTGTTCGGGTAATGGTTTTGAGTTATTGTCCGATTCAGGAATCAATGCCGTGTGCCAAGACTCTAGGGTTTTCCTTGTCCTGTAGGTTCCCTTATCAATGACTTTGCCACCTTCGAAGTCGATTCTATGGTCATTAGCCGAACAGTATAGCATTATACTAAATAAAATAACTCATTAGGCTATTAATATTGTATCAGATTACTAGGCGTTCCATAATATTTGTATGTATATATGGTTTTATATTTCATTTTTATTATCCCGTTGAAGGCTGCAGTCTGGCAGCCGAAAGCTCGAATTAAATCTAAATATTTGGTCAGAGAACGTTTGTCTTTTCATTATGTATAATCCTGGCCGCGCTTCGTCAATTTTTTCATAAACAATGCTAGTTAACATAATATTCTCAGCATAGAGTTTACTTTAGTTCTTGCTGTACAAGCAAGCTGTTGTAAGTTGTTTTACGAAGTCACAAAATTCTAAGCTCTAAACAGACTCTACCCACAAGGTTTGCGTATTAAGTTTTGCGTTTGCGCATTTGATTCTCCGTGTACGTGTATTTGGTTTCGTCTTCTATTACACTCTGTAGCATTTGCTGCAGCGCCGACAACGCACTACATTTTGCGCCTATAGTAGTATGCTCTTTCGTAAAAGGTCGACGTCTTCCCAATTCCTTTGCGTTCCTTCCCTAAACCTCTGCTCGCCTCGTCACCAGTGACTTGGTGATGCCTAGGTTGAACCCTTCAATTGTTTGACTTTTATTTTGTTTTCGTGTATAAGCCAGGTTAGAGACATGCACTAGTGGGTCAGGTTTGCTAGTAGGTTGGTTGGCATATAAGCTAGGTGGTAAATCCGGTTAGGTCACCTACATAATCATGCTTTGCGGTTTCAGTCAAGGGGAAAGACTGGTCAGCTAAAAGAGGAAAATTAATTCTTTTTTGTGTAATAGTTCTTTCTTTTTTTTTTGTCTGACGTGTTGAGTTAGAGTGCTGAGGTTACATTTGGTGATTTAGGGGCGCAAGAGGATTGGGGAGGCGTCGACCGCTTGGGCAGACAACCGTTTACAAAACGTAAAATAGCATGTCTCTAAAAAAACCTGCATTTAGTTTATGAACATTTGTTAGAATCAGAATTATATTTATGAAAATGAATTATACATGCATGTGGTGCCGTACGTGGCAACCTTAGAAAAGTGTAAATTGAAAAATAGAAAAAAAAATGAACTAACATGTCTTAAATCTTGTGTCTGATTGACTCGAATGGCGGGTTAATAAGGTATCTCTTGATGGTTCCCATTTGTCCAGGAAATTCGAAGAGATTATTAACCGAGTACAAGGTCTGTACGGGAAAATATCAGAACGAGGACGAAGTCTTGACAGTACTGACCAAGGCGCAGGCGGCGCGGTTCGTACAAAAAAAAAACAACCGAGGACTGATATGTGCCCCTACAGACTGAGTAAAGAGGTTGATAAATCGTTCATGGCTTTTTCAAGTTTTTTAATACTTCCTGTATCAAAATTAGTGTAAAGAACCTCGGAAATTCACGCCAGCAAAATCAACATCCAACAGCAGTTCAGATATACGGAGAAATATGGACCGTGCGTTGACCAATTATCGAACTCAGGATATTACAAAGCCATATAATAATTAGGGTTATTCATATACTGTTTTGAAAATAATTATTGGATTCAGAAAAATATCAGATTTTTTAATTTATCCGATAAAACAAAACTGAAAGACCAACAGGATCTAAAAACTGTGTCGTCCCAAGCACGTGGAACGCAACATGCAAATCTACTGAGGGCTTTGAGACCCGCTTCAAACGTCTCATTTAAGCTAACACGACTTCGAAAATTAATCTAAAATAGCATGGAGTAACATTTACCTGGCATTCAATTATTAAATGCGAAATTTGAAACGGCAGTCGCATTTCAGTCGAATCCAATCTCGTTCCCGGAGCCCAGGTTCCCCACCCGGGAAACGAGAGACTGGGATAATCCGTTTCACATCGATATTTCATTGCCGGCTGATGAACACAGTGAACTCCATATAACTCTTCCGGATAACAAGAATCCTGTGATGGCGTGAACGGATTATCCCAGAGCCTCTCGTTTCCCGCCCGCTGGGTACGTGGAGCATGGGCTCTGGGAACGAGATTGAGTCGAATCGAATATATATTCGACATTTTCAAAAGTGCGACATTTGAAACGGGCTCATGGCATGCATTTCTACCGTGTTGGTAAAGAGAAGTAAAAGTAGAAGTAATTTAAAGCAATTGATAATAGCCATCCTGCACAAACTGATACAGATGTAATCTATAATAACACTTACGCAAAACATATACAATGGATCAGTTCATTGCTCCTTAACTGGGGCAAAGATCTAAATTCATCTTGTCCACTTTTGTCTTTAAACAAAATACACAAGAACCCAACGAAAGCGCTCCATATTCAAGAAACTTAGTTCCCGAACAAATCTGATATTTGTGAAGATCTTGCGTATCACAAACGTCCTGTGGATCGGTTTCAAACACGTTACACCATATACACTAATATGCTGTACAAATGTTTGGAGTGAGAAAAAAACATGTCTTATACCATGCTCTTAGTATTCTGGAACAATAGTATCTAAATTGTGATTGGTCGACTATCCATTTTCAGAGCCATTCTATTCTTGTACTTCAGTAACTATGAAACAGAAAATATATGTTCAGTTTAGCAGTAGTGGGCAATATATACAATATTATGACAACAGAAAGTAACGAGCAAAGAAGATTTCACCTCCAGGAATGTTTATTTTGTTGGATAATAGAACATCGGCTTGGATTGAAGTCATCTTTAAGTAGATCTGGTCGGAATTTTTCTGAAAAAAACACATTGAAACATATTAGCCATTTCAGAATTGCTCCAGAGACCTGAGAATAGCGAGGTTGTCCATTGTGGGACTGTTTTAGGGGACGGGTTCTTTGTTCACGTGCCCAAAAATAGTCCCATAACGCAATTGCAACCTAGTAATTGTCCAATCTTATGAGCAATTCCGACATAGCTATTATAGTTTCTTAAATTCTAGACACGAGAAAACATATATTGGCATTGAAGTGTTGTGAGTAAAATATAAAATATTGTACATCAGATAACGTTGTGTACGTGAACTCCAAGCAATTTCCGAAACGCGCATAAGGATTTAAGCCAATCACCGTTTACTTCGCTTCGGCCAGAGCCGATGGCTCCTCGCTGGACAAAAGAATCGCAGGCTCTAGGTTCGAGATTGTCCAATATTAAGAAAGTAAGATTCATTGATACTTGATATAATAATATAACCCAGATTTCCACTTAGAGAAAAAAAGTCGCGCGAACAACTTGTTTCTTTTGTCTTATAGTTATAAGCTTTCGGGTGGAAGTAATAAGAAACTATAATTTTAATATAGACAATATATAAAATACGTTCATGCGACTTTTTTTCGCTTAGTGGAAATCCAACCTAGGCAATGTTTTGGATAGAGGAAAGTGAGAACATGGTAAACTGCCAAGATTATTGCTAACGAAATTCGGCTCTGCTCGAAACTGAAACATCGACTCAGCATTTCGTTATACCAAACTGAACCTCGGCGCTTTACCACTTTTTGCCCGGTCTAAGAAAGGATTTTACCACCTAGCAAAGATTAAATGCACAACTTCAGGGACATGGATCCACGACAGTCATTAACTTAATTCATTCCAATCTTTATGAAACTCGTGAACATAATTATGATAAGTTGTACGTCTTCATGTTGTACATGTGGAACGTTTGTGAGCTTGGTGTGATGTAACAGACGTTTGTTGGACGTTCGTGTAGCTCATTTACTCGGAAAAGATTCAAGCACAATTATCAAGCTCAATTACTCAGAAAATATTTATTATATACTTTTACAATAAAAACTCTTACCAAAAATTCCTCGTAGAATGTGTCTCCCAAAGTTTCTTTTACTTTGTCATTTACCAACGGAAAGGAGCGCACAAAAAACTGAAAATGTCAAAAAACATATCCCAGTTATATACTCATACTCATATAATTAGGGAAACGAAAGAGAGAAAACAAGACACCTTGAGTTTTAGATGTTATATATGGAGGGAGGAAAACCGGAGAACCCGGCGAAAAACCCTCGAAGCACAGGGGAGATGAACTACAACTCTACTCATGCACATGAGTCCAAGCCCGACAATGGGGTCATTCCCAAGCGGTCACCCATCCAAGTACTAAATATAACCCCGTCTAACCGCGGGCTTAACTTTTTGGTGAGAGGCAGCGCGCTAACAGCACACGCCACCCGTGCTTTCCTTCCTTATAACTAAGAATAAATCTCAACTTAACTCTTTGTCATCTCACTCTGATTTATACTGCATTACTTACTTCCAATGTGATGCCAGCTTGTCTTTGAGAATCCGCGTGACCACTGTTTCCTAAAGCGTAAAGCAGGCCGTGGACAACACGAAGCTACAAGTGGTAAAATGGCCGTAGGAAAAAGTCAGAGAAAATGGTTCTAGTACATATTACACGTTAATAGCTATGCACACATAATGAATAAAAGAAAATTGTGCAAAAAACAAACAAACACGCAACTTCAAAGCTTTCTGTCTGAGGATCGAACCGCGAGCCTGGAAAATTATGGCGCTTTATCGGGTTTAAAATAGAAATGAGTGAATATGTCGATATATAGTCACCACATACGAGGTTCACTCGAACGAACCAAAAACACGTGCACACACTACATCGCTAGCCAAGCTCACACGGTATGAATAAATATATAATCTTGTCGTATTTTGAAAGATATCGAGGAATTCGACGAATTTATAGTTTCGATACGTGCGCACTTTTAGACAAATTCAAGCAAGCATTTGGTGAATCCATTTGACAAATTCATATATTCTGGCAATGTGGTAACTATATATCGCAAATTCACTCATTTGTATTTTGACATTCCTATTTCCTATGGCGCTTTATCGGGTTGCCGACTGAGCCGTAGTTCCCAGACATACATAAGAGATTATTAACCAAGAACAACGCTTGTATGGGAAAATATCAGACCAAGGTCTTGACAGTACGGACCGAGCCGCAAACGAGGTTAACATTATCGTTTATTATATGGCTATGTCAAGTTTTTCGATACCTATTGTATCAAAATTAGTGTAGAAAATCACGTCAGCAAAATTATCATCCGGGACAGCGGTACGTACGGACTACGGATACGGAAAAAGACGGTGCGTGTTCCAGATACGGATTTTGCGGACCGTAGAATGACCAATCAGAACTCAAAGCTATATAATAATTATAAGATTCTTTTTAGTTTTTCCTATACCATTGTATGTTAGTACAACTGTTTTTGAATGTATAATAAAACAATTATTGGATTCGACTTAAGCATGATATCAAGGATTATCCAGCCCTCGGTCATTGCTACCGCCTCAGCCTCCAGTTTCGACAGATAACATTGACCTCGGTCGTAGAGAGCATAAATAAAACTAGAGGGGACATGCATTGGGGGGAATCTCCAGTCAAACGCGGAGAACCGATCGCATAGTAGGAAGAGTCTGTGACCGAGTAGTTTTACATCCAAGTTTGCAATTTTGCCACACACCCCTCCCCAACGCAATTTTGGCGCTAATGCCCTGTCTAGTTTTATTTATGATCTTTATGGTTCTCTCCGTGATGAGTAAAATAGTCTGGCTTTATAGCCAAAGTAAAATACAAGACGTGAGAGTGATATATCCTTATTCTGTTATTTGAATAATTCTTGTAAAAAAAATTGACGTTATACCAAAAGCGCCATTTGTCCTCTTTTCGGAGTTATTTAAATATCGTAGACAAGCACTGGAAATACTCCGGCAAACTTACCTGAACTAAACTTTCTGCGATTTCTGCTGACAACTGAGCGAGTATTCTATATTAAAAGAGACGCAGACACTACTATTGATTGTATCAAGATTATTGAAAATCAATCAAGATTATTAATTCTTTCAATCAAGATTGTTGAAAATCAATCAAGGGCGCAACCAGAATTCTTGAAAGGAGGGTCGTTTTTAGCACAAATTGACGACACAAATCTAGGGACGTCCGGGGGCATGTTGCCCTGGGAAAGTTTTGAATTTTGAGTCTCTAAGGGCCTGTTCATATGATCCTGGTGTACCGGGATGTCCCGGGTTGCCCGGGATAAATTTCACCCCGTGTTTATATGGAGTAAATAAAGTACTCGTCCCGGTTGACCGGGAATTGAAGGAAAGGGAGAAAAAAAGCAAAAACTCTCCCTAATTCTAGTATGTCAGAAGTTATTTCACTTTTATTTAATGTTTTGTCTCTAGATCTGACCGTTTGGACGAAATTCTGACCATGCATGTAACTGACCATAATATTCCATGTAATATTCATCCCGGTCTACTGGGATGTTGCGTTTATACGGACAAACATTTGTCCCGCCTGACCGGTCTCCATATAAACATAACTTGGAAAATAACAGTCAATTATCTACAAGCTGGGACATCCCTGTATACCGGGATCACATAAACAGGCCCTAAAACGGCATTTCCTGCATTCTAATAAGGTTTTAAATCACATGTTTTAGGCGTCAAAAAGAGTAGAAAGTAGAAGTAACTTTTGACTTCCAAAAAGGGGGCGGTGGCACGGCCCCTCCTCGTTGCGCGTCCGAAATCAATACAATTGATAAAACAGTATGGGATTTACTGATGTGGATAATCGACCCAAAGCCTTGGTCAGAAAAAGTAGAATCGAGTTCTGCAGTGGCGCCACTACCTATTGGGAAGGGTGGGTAAACCCCACGGGCCCCGAGCAAAAGGAATTAATTAGGGGCCCCGAGCATTTTGTGACGAGATCATCCGTTGGTTCCATAGAACCCCCCTTTCTGATGGTTATAACTGCCCTCAAAATGCAGGAAATAGCGTTTCAGAGCATTAGAAAATCATTAGAAAATTTCCTGGGGGAGCATTTCCCCAGACCCTTCTACTGGTTTGTCGCACCTTCAGGGCCCGCCACTTTGTCTGACAGTCTTGAGTCTTACACTGAAAATCTTCTCTTGGGGGGTGGGGGGATGCTTTGACATCAATACGCAGGGGCGGCGCGACCGGAGGGTAGGGGGTATTTATCCCCAAAAATATTTGGCAAGAAGTGCCCTTATTAGCATGTGCAGTGTGAGATGTAAAATGTCTGCGCGCAGGCTATGCGGAATGGAATGAATGCAGTTATATGAATCTGTTCAAATAACCTGCCCACTTTAACAGATTTTGAATCGGAGTGTGAGTGATTAGATTTTGCTCAAAAGTGCCCTCAAAGTGCAGGAAATGCCATTTCAGAGACCTTAGATTCAAAAATTTTCCCGAACCCCCCTAGAAATGCGGTCACTAAATCGGAAAGGCCCCCCAAAGTAATCAAGTAATCAATCCCACGGGTCCACAGATGCCTAGTTCCGCCACGGGATTTCTGATCCTGCGCCAAATTTTGAAACTAACCAATCATTAAATTAAATTAATTGAATTGAATTAAATAAATTAAACTAAATTAACTTAACTTAACTTAAATTAAACTAATTAAATTAAGAATAAGATTACTATACTTCGCAAATAAAATATACTGATATATGCACTACAGCACTAGTAACCTCAACAAACATCAATATGATGGATAACAGTGCACTGGTCGTTTAATTTCTCACCTGATAACTTTGCAAGCAGCAGCCTGTTGAACATAGACTGACAGTGGCGCTCCAAAATCTGGCATTGAAGGATCTTAATGTAAAATTTAAAAAAAGTCATTTTATTACGTTTTAAGATAATTAGTTAACAGCAAAGGGAACAAGCTATAGGAGGCGGATTAACGAGTCCTACATGGGACAGATGTAAATGGTCAGGTTCTCAAACACCTCTCAAACATGTTCTCTCACTTATAATTCAGGATTATCCTAAATTGTCAAAGAATGTAGAATTGAAGATTATCCTGAATAGGGACTTGTCTGTCCCACATGCGGTGTGTTATACTCGAGGTATGAGAGGTGGTCTTCTCGCCGGGGGGTTGTGATTACGTTTAAATCTTGAATTTCAGATGAGAGGATATGCTGGTTTGTCCAACAGAAGTTCGCAGCCCATTCCCTAATGTCGAGTTTGCAATACTCTCTGCATTTATTTATGTCTGGTTGTGTGTCCCTGCAGTGGTAATTGCACGTTTCTGTGGGCGCATAAAGTAATGCTGTGCGGTTCCAGAATTTTCACCTCGGTTCCGGTTCCGGTCTTTTTGGGGTAAAAGAACCTCGGTTCGGTGCCGGTTTCGGTACTTTTATAAAAAGAACAATTCAACAATTCAAAGCATTTGCTCAACAAATTGTAATGATAAAACTTCAAAATGAACAACTTATAACAAGTTAAATGAAACACAACAATTATTTAAAAAAAAATGTCTTATAGTTATAACTCTGAATGTCTTTGATGTATCAGGGTCTCCCTGGTTTAACGTGGTTTAACGTGGAAAACAAGGTTTTACGTGGAAAACGAAACTACCGATTCTTTCGGTTCTTTTGCGCATGTTCGGTTCCGACTTCCGGTGCCAAAAAAAGAACCGAACCGACCGAGTTTTTCGGTTAACCGCACAGCTCTAGCATAAAGCTTATAAAAACAAGTTGTACTCAACAATAGCGCGAAAGAATATGAACGTATTTTCTCTTCTGTCCATCCAGAACCTCATCATTGCCGCACGACAAGAAATAACGAGAAAGACGTGTAATTCTTAAGAACTTTTTTCTTTCTAAAACTGATTCTTTTTTCAACGTCACTTTCGGCAAGTAATTAGGGAGCTTAAGCAAATACAACGCGAACGTCAAGGAGAACGTCTTTAATACAATCGAATTTTCATCTTACAACAAAGAAAATGAATAATTTTTAGTCCCAAGAGTAATCGTAACGCCGTCCCCGTTCTACATACAACGTTATTCAGATTATTTTCACGTCTTCAGGACGAACTCGTACGGTAAAACCTGTTAGTTGAGTTTGACTTTAAACTATGCGACAAAATCCTTTTCGAACTCTAAACCTTTTGGATGTCAAAAAACATACTTTAACTATTCAATACTACGTAAATGATTTGTTGTTTCTGCTAGATGCTGAACTTTTAGATTGCCGCTCCCTAATACCAACTTTGACACCAAAGTAGTCGACGAAGATGAAATTTTGGTAGGACAACATATATTGGAATTTTGCTTAGAAAATCTCCAAGATTACGAATAGATCTGTAAAATCCCCGTAAATGACAGACATTTTAATAATAAAGACCGTGGTCCAAAATATACCATACCACTCAAGATCTCTGGTTTATCAGCCTGAATGTCTTCTTTGGATGGTTTCAACAATGACACCAATCCTTTGAGTATGGCTAGCTGAACATCATAGCTCATAAGATCTTTGATTAGTTCTGATGCTTCGTACTGAACTTCCAAGTGTAGTGATCTTAGAAGCAATAAGACTGAATCGACTATCGTAGGACTTGTGGTTTTAACAATTGGCTAACATGTGAATGGGAAGAACAAAAGTAGTAATTAGTCCTGGGTATAACTGAAGCACAACTACAGACTACAGTACGAATACACTCAATTTAATAGATCTTTTATAGTAATCACATACGTAGGTTCTTATTCACTAAAAAAGTTATTGAAAGAAATTATGAGTTTGTCAACTATATATTTTATGCAGTTGCCAAAAAAAGGTCTTCTGTTAGATAGTCTTCCGGCCGAGAATGACATTCATATCATGATCACGTCTTAGTAAAAACATCATAGTTTAGTATAAATTTTGCAGATAAATAGTGCTTAGTTTTTCACGTAATCTGATTAGTCCCTCATTTCAAAATACCCATTGCAGCAGAATAACGAAAAATCAACAAACTTGATTTAGACTAAAAGTGTCTACAACTATGGTTTTTTAGACTTTTCTAGCCATTAATATATTATCTACGCCAAGTTGCCAGCAACCATGTCTTGCGTGAAAATACTGAAAAAATAGACCTTATTCAAAAATGGCCGCCGCCGAATTAGAATTCTTTTATGTGCATATAAATTAACCCTTATGACCTCGTTTTAAAGTAAAAATTCTTTAGAATTTCCCACATGAAAACGAGTTCATAAGGGCTAATTTATATGCATATAAAAGAATTTTAATTCGGCGGCCATTTTTCAATAAGGTCTATACGATCGGCAAAACTTTTATGATAGAGTATATGCTACAACAATTATTTACCTCAGTGTCCTAGCACTATTCACTTGTGCACTTCGGCGAATCATTGTTAATTATTTATGCACCATACTAACCTGAACAATCCTCAATGTTTCGGCAGCCATTTGTTGCGCTTTTGGCGAGGCAGCTCGAAGTAAAGCAATTAGAGCCTTATATACTTGTCCTTCATACTTTGGATTGCCCTAAAACACAACCAACGATGAAAACTGAAAAACCAACTATGACCAGTGTCACGTTTAAATGAACATTTACCATGACTGCATTTGTGTAAAACTAAAAGAAGTACAGATATGTACAGATATATGATATATGCATGATCATGCATAATGATCTAGAATTCCTTACGTTCGATAACTCCTGAATGAGTGTCTTGGCACAATCCTGCGTTTCTTCAGAAGTTGATCTTGCCAAGCATTCTGCCATAGCTCGAATACCTATAAGACCATAACGGAATATATGAAATACGTGTGCAGTAGCAACAGATGTTTTAGAGTACCCAGCTCTACATATAGAAAATGGTGTGTGGGCACGAAATATTTTATAAAATATTTATAAAACAAAGAACGCCTTTTTCGTAAATATTCTTGGCATATACTACATGCATATATACCAGAACTTCAGACTTACCAAAACTTTCACAGATTAACTCCTTATATCTTCGACCAGAATTGGCAATATACATCAAAAGCTTCAATGCTTCAACCTTGTCTTCCTTCAAAAGTAAATTGATAGCAAGTTTCAAAGGTGATTCTTCTAGTTTACTTAACAAATATAGATTCCATTTTGCCGTTGTCGTCTGTTCAGCTAAAAGTGCACAGATGACGTCACAACGTGCATGGTAAGAACAAACGTGGCCCACAACAAGAGTTACCACATTGTGACATCTTTGCATGCATCTATACTATATAACTGAACAGACAACAAAAAATAAAGTCCATTATTTTGTTTCAAGAAGTTTATAATTTCATGTTATACTCTACCAGGCAATGGCAACTTCACGCATTTGTCGATCGTTATAATTATATGATAAGTTGTACGTATATATGTAGTGCATGTGGAGTACGTTTGCGAGCTTGGTGTAATCGGTAACAGACGTTTGGTATAGACGTTCGTCAAGCTCAATTACTCAGAAAAGATTTCTGATCCCCAGACAGGGTTCGAACCGCAACCTTCTAATGACCGGTTAGCCGCTCTAACCATTGAGCCACTGAGGCTAAGATGGAGAGCTAAGGTTGCAAATTCATAGTCATATGTGCATGTATGTATACGTACAACTTATCATATAATTATAAATATCGACAAAAGATAAGCCATGCACTGAGGCTTGATATCATTATAGTCTCTATACATTGACCAATCATTCCCATTGAAAAACCACTCATGGTAGAGTTCATGCAGTCTCCAGACTGTCTCCGAAAGTGTGATCAGGTTCTATGTAAATGTGCCCAAGGACTGTATATATAACCAAATCAAAGTATGAATTAGTATACCTCTTTCACTTGCTTCAAGCCTAATATTTCCAAGACCGTTAAAATTCCGCCAACTTCTAAGAACTCCGTAAGAAATTTATGGCTAAATTTGGGAAATAAAATGTATTTTAATATCAAAAACAAAAAATGCAACGTAGTTGGGTCAACTGTGAATAGAGCTTTTTGCGCAATCAGGTTGACTCTTTAATCTATCTCGGAATATCTGCACAATTTACGGTAACCACAATACCATTAAATCAGTAGGAAAGAGCCAAACAGAGAGCGTTACAGAGTAAAAACACATTCACGAACCGACTCGCATCAATATTATTACATATAGTTATGATAGGATTCATATGTATAGTTGTATACAGAATGATTGACATTCCTGGGGGAAAATAAGGCAAATAGGCGAACAAGTGGGAACCCATGCATTAACACATTGTCTTGTCACATTGTGTCTTTACTGACAACGAATTACATCATCGCCACGTGCCCGAGAAATTAAAAGAAAAGGAATCTCAGAAATCTATCAAAAAAATTGATTGCAACCCACTACAGTATAAAACTATACAATATATGTAATAGCTTGTATAGCATATATGGATCAAATCTCGGTCAGTAATTGAGCGGGAAAAGTACTAATAACTTTGTAATTAATAACATCGAAATATGTATAGGCGCTCGGACCCCGGGGGTAATCCGTTTAGCCTAAAATGATAAAACAATAGTAAAAACCTAAAAAAATCTAAAACGCTTTAGGCGAATTAACTTGCCAGCTAAATCTTTATCATTCATGAGTTTTAGTGATCTAGGCAAACGTTTCGTAATAAAGTACAATTTACTTACCCACTTGATGCCCCAACAAATATAGATATGGCTTTGAGTTGTAATCCAACATGACTTCCTATCATGTATCTGTTGTTCAAGTTAAGAAAACTGCTATTCTAAAGTATTGAACTTTTAAGTATAAGGGTTAGAGAATGGTCACGTGTGCTCTATAGGATATAGAGTCCCGAGAATTATAGATACAGGTATAGGCCTTCGTTCTAATTCGAGGGACTCGATATCCCATGCATAGAGCACGAGTGACCATTCTCTAACCGTCTTAGAGAATGGTTGCAACCACGAAGAAGTTTCAATTTTAACTATAAATGGGGTTTTTTCCGTCTAGCATGTTTACCTGAGAATTTACTCTATATAGACTTTCTCAGTAGTGACTCTATATAGAGCGTTCACTATGACAAAAGATCTTTGCAGTGGACTCTATATAGAGAGAGCTCATTTGTATGTCTAATCTTGATGAATCAAAACACTATGGAATATAGAGCGTTGAAATACTCGATCGGGATTGGCTGAGTGGGTGCAAGCATTATTCTCTGATTTTCAGTAAGAAAAACTGAGATCTCATGCACTTGACAATCACTCATTTCGAATATATAATCACGCATTTAGAATATATATGGGAATAGTATATATATATATATATATATATATATATATATATATATATATATATGTAATGTTTATAACACGAGCGGCCGTGTTGTATTGAATATACATATATATATATATATATATACATGTATATATATATATATATATATATATATATATATATATATATATACATATATATATATATTGTTGTTAAGGCCTAAGAACACAAACTACTATCAATTTCGAACATTCTTATAACATATACATTTTTGTTTCAAAGTTACCCCTTGCCAAGCCGAAAAGTGGTATTGGGAAAATTGAGGAATAATATAATTACTGATTTCCGAATTATCGTCAGAATAATTAACATGAAAATAAAATTTCATCATATAAGAAAATTTCTTCTCCGCGTTACCCAGTGGGTGATTCCTAAATATTGCTAATTGAAACAATGTTTTACAGATTGGCACTTTAAGCCGTCGCAATAATGCCTTGTGCGTTCATGTTACATCACTTGGTATAAGCATGCATAAATTAAAAGTTGTCTTTTTTAGTACAAGTGAGAACATTTGATACGTCATTCTCAACCAAGCTGTAAGTCTTGTCAGAAACAAACTAGCTGATTGCGCAAATTCTGCTTCTAGTTCTGGTCCGGTCTTGTTCTGACTTGAAATGACAAACTCTTCCAGAATCCTCGCTCTGGCAGTCTTGTTACCATGGTCCCAGTGGTAAAGAAGTTTCCTGACTGATGCTGTATCGTTGGTAATCTTTGGCATTTTTTATCTATTTTAATATCACAACATTAAACACAGATAATTTTTTTCACTGGGTTAATATTAAATTCAAGCAATTAGCAATACACAGAACTTTTTTTAGTTAATAAATGTAAGTAAATAAGTTGAACAAACAAACAAACAAACAACCAAACAAACAAACAAACAAACAAACAAACAAACAAACAAACAAACAAACAAACAAACAAACAAACAAACAAACAAACAAACAAACAAACAAACAAACAAACAAACAAACAAACAAACAAACAAACAAACAAACAAACAAACAAACAAACAAACAAACAAACAAGTGTATACGAACGTACGGTACGAACGAACGAACGAACGAACGAACGAACGAACGAACGAACGAACGAACGAACGAACGAACGAACGAACGAACGAACGAACGAACGAACGAACGAACGAACGAACGAACGAACGAACGAACGAACGAACGAACGAACGAACGAACGAACGAACGAACGAACGAACGAACGAACGAACGAACGAACGAACGAACGAACGAACGAACGAACGAACGAACAAAAAGTAGGCAAGCATGGATGGATGGATGGACGGACAACTGGTTGGATAAACTAGCTTAAATTGATAATTATCTAGAAGTATCAGTTCTGAAAGAAAATCCATTGATCTAATCAATACTCCATCTCCCAAGTACTGTATTACTTATTGAATTGATATCATTCAAGTACTGTACAGTAAGTGTAAACATAGTGTAAGTACGCTGTATACACGGTTAGAAAAGTAAGTTAGATATTGAAAGCCAGCATCCTTGGATCTAAATTTTTTACAAATTAACTTGTGATCAGGCTCTTAGCTAATGACGGCCTTCCTAACCTGTGCATTGCAGACCCTCCGTCCCTAATCTATGAAATCCCGAATACTTGCTCATTAAGAGCGCCTGAGAATCACTATCATATCTCATGTTATATTATTTACCAAGTCTCAAAGTATATAATGTTCAGAACCAATCAAATAACCAGCCATCACAATTTTTGTTACGAACTTGACAAAATTTTGGCCAGTCATTGAGCGTGGTTGGCCGGCCGCTATTTTGAGTCCTGTTTACCGATATGCTGTTTATTGATAATTGATTCGCTTGTTTTAAACCTTGTTCCATCAATTAAGGGTTGGTTGTTCCTCCTGCACTCGAATCCTTTTCCTATATTGGGAAATCTGTATTTCCTGTTTCCTATATTGCCAAATCCGTTTTAATCTCCAAATCCCTTAATCTTTTCCCACTCCGTCGCTTTTTCTGTCTTCCTTCCGATCTTTTTCGTTCTACGGCCAACCTCGGCCATGCCATCTTCAACGGGTGGTCACCTTCCCGCCTCATTACGTGATCATACCAGCGTAAGCGTACGTGCCTTCGGTATACCTTATCTGCTATTGACATAACCCCTGTCCATACTCTGGATGTGGTCATTCAGAGACACTCCCAACAGTCAATGCAACATTCGCATCTTAGTTCTCTTGAACAAATCCTCGTCCTTCTTTCGCACCGTCTACACTTCATTTCCATATTACATTTAATACTGACCTGTGTTGTAGACCTTCATTATTCTCAATCTCAGCGGCATTCTTTTATCCAACACCACCCCGCTCACTTCTCGCTCACACCCACCTGTCTCTATACTTGAAGCTTGCTTGCAGTTATACTTCTAGTCAGTTCAGTCTTCATTAGAATTTCATGTCCTGCTCCTTGATGAACACCATGACTTCTGTCCTTTTTTGGCATTCACATTCAGTCCTTTTTTTGCCAAATAATGTCTCCTACCACGCCAGAAGCCTTCCCTGTAACTTTTCCCCGAGTGTGTGACTATATCGGCCAAGACTATAAAGTCATCGCGGGCATGATATATAGCAATTCCAGCAACCCTTATTGTGTTCAGCACCAAATATTATACAAATAAGAAGGGGCTAATGTAGCCCTGCTCCAATTTTGGAACTCTTCCGACACTTTCAACATCGTAGGCTTGTTGTGTCCTTTTACACTTCCTGCACCAACCTCATCAACTTTTCTGGTACGGTACTTCTACTGCGCAGACGTCAACATTCTAACTTCCTACAACCTGGACTCGATCTATCGCATGTCTTTTCCAGATCCATAAAGGCACAGTAAAGTCTCCCGTTACCTTTCAGTCTCTTCTCCTGCAACTCTCAATATCTCAATATAAATATTGCATCCTTCGTCCCCTTTTATTTTACAAATTCACGCATTTATCTGCCACAAACGTTCATCCACTACTCTCTCGAACACTTTCAGACAGTGTTTCATCAGTTTTATCAGTACCTTTATAGACTCTACATTCCACCACGCTTCCGTTTTCTGACCATGGAGACTAACACACTCTATTTCCAATCCTCGGAAATGCAAACACTCTTGCGATCTCCTCGAACCCGTCTTGTGTCAACTTGCGATGGTCCTTCTGCTTTTCCTACATTCATGCAATGCTTGAATCACTTCCTCCTTTCTGACTAATAAATAATTTAGGTAACTGGCCCTAACTACTTCCCCACACTCCGAAAGGTCTTCTCTCGTGTTCTCGACATTGTCATTCAGTAGTTCCTGAAAATACTCTCCATCTTGCATCATCTCTCGCCGCTCCAACTGCTCCCTAAGCTCTAATCCCTTGCCGCCATCCTTGTTTTCGATATTTTATATATAATTAATATACATTTCTCCCCATCTGGTTTATCTAACTTTTTATACGATTCCTGTATGCGTGGCCTAGCCTTCGTTGTTTCCTTGCCATACGTGTACTTGGTGAGATGGCCTCTTGGACTTATCTGCACTTCTACCGTCCTTCTTATGCAGTGTTCTCATGCCTGAGTTTCTTACCAACCTTTATTCTCCCAATCATTCAGCTGTCTCAGCCTTTGTTCAAAAGACCACCCCCACATGCAACGAGGCACCATAGGGGTAAGTAGCCATGCAGTGTTAACACTGTCTTTCAGTCTTTTACTAATTGCTTTTAATCCAGGCAGACCTGCTGGTCTCAGCCACCATCCACACCTGGCAAGCCAAACACCCAACTATGCAGCAGCCCACAGTCCTTTTTATGTCTTTACAACATTCAGGATTGTTATAAATGCTGTTTATTACATAATTATTATTTTTTGCCTTTTAAAAACAAATCACTGTATTTGTTCCTTCTATTAAACCAATCACAGCTAATTTTGTATTGTTTGATGCAAATTAGCACCAATCTGATCGATGATCATCAGATCTGTACTTACAGTATAATAAGTAAACAATAAATATTTGGCCAGGGGCGCCGGAAGCTAGTTAAGGTGGCGGGGGCAGCCATACAAAAAGGGCACTTTTCCTCAGCATTAATTTTTGCATGTGGTAATTAATATTCGCGAATTTTGCTGTATAGCATAAAATAACCAAAAGCCATTATATAATAAATTGCAATGTATTGAAAAAGTAAATTCAACGACTGAATTGTACATATTGATGCTACATTCCTATTTACATTTAAGAAAACATGACATCATAAGTTGTATTATACATAACATGCATGCATGTAACAGACGTTCGGTGGACGTTCGCCAAGCTCAATTACTCAAAAAAAAATTTGAGCCCCAGACAGGGTTCGAATCTGCAACCTTGTAATGACCGGTTAATGATGTTAATCAAATGTCAGCCAATTAAGGTAAAACATGACATCCTTAATGAAATCACAAAACACCCACCAAGTTAAAAAGGCCTGCATGAGCAGAATTAAGACAGAAGTATAACCCAAGGCAAAATTAGTTTGCTGCCTCCCCGTGGTCTGAAGCAATAAACTAGCTTGTAAGACATTTTCCGTGTTAATACAACAGTAATCTAATACAATAATACGAATGGTACTTTCTGTAGAAAACATTCCTCGTACAGAAAAGGGCAATTGTTGCCCCTGTGCTGTTAATACAACAGTAATCTAAAACAATAATACGAATGGTACTTTCTGTAGAAAACATTCCTCGTACGGAAAAGAGCAATTGTTGCCCCCGTGCTGCCCCCGCACCATGAGGGCAAGGGGGGCAGCTGCCCCCGCTGCCCCTGTGGCTCCGGCACCCCTGTATTTGGCCAGTCACAGAGCATCCCTGGAATCTGTGTACTAGACTAGTGTATATGCATTTGGCATACATCACAAAACAAGAATAACAGACTTGATTTATAGATTACTGGTTGCCGCTTACTTGATTTCTGTCCCTTAATAGATCTGAAAACTATACAGTATTTGTAAGTATGATCTATTAAATTGCTACAATTTTTGCAGAAATTAGTTAATTGAGACACTTTGTAAAAACAGTTGTTGAATAAGAAGTTTTACAAATTTCTTAAAATAGAAATTGTCATTCTCATGCAGGCACATGCAGTCCCTTTTCCTCGATCATCTAATTTCAATGTTGTTTTATTTCAACATCTCTGCATAGGCCATGCTCCAACTTATCGTCAATTGTATATTCTATAAGGAGGGACACCACTGACAAAAAACATAGGTCTACACCCACGTCAAACTTTAATGTTTCCTAGGAGTATTAATTGACAGACTCAACCATTCACTGTATGATTGGTTGAGCTAAAAGAAACCTGTCAATTAATGCTCCTGACATTGAAATTTGACATTGGCGGGATGTTTTTTTATCAGTGGTGTCCATCCTTAGATGTAATTGACAGTATTTGTAATGAAATCAACATTGAAATAGGCATAGGCGTAGCAGCCCAATTCTGTTTGGGGGGCAGAGATTTTCACCCAGAACATTTAGGGTTAAATAGTGATTTTTAAGTCATACTTTTCAGTCTTAGCTTAAAGTATGAACTTTTCTTGAACATTTCACAACAATGCATGTCAAAATTGCCCGAAATTCCCAGCAGAATGTGCCCAAATTTTCCTTTTTCAAATATTTTGGGAGGGCAATTGCCCCCCCTCCCTCCCCTTGCCTGCGATGCCTATTGAAATAGGGGGGTTAATCAGGGTGGTGGGTCTATACTTCCCAATATGTCATGGGTTTGATTCCTACTAAAGACTGCTCAACAAGGATGCTCTAGCTAAAATATCAATAAATATCAATTTGCAGGTTTATATTGTATTCTTAGTTTGCACTTGATATCATGGCTGCCATATTGGAGGAACTTTAACAAAATAATCTCATTAGCAGCTTAATTGTATTTGTATGTTTTCCTCCAACTTTGTCTCCTAAATCTCAAGAGATTGATTGCAAACATCAAAATAAAATTGTGTTTCAAAATTAAATTAATTATTTTGAAAGAACTCTCCGTAATTTACCCCGATACTATAAACCATAACAAATACTGTAATTTATAAAAATAACGAAATTATTAAAGTTGAACCTAGTTTCAAAATATATTTCATACATTTCGACAAACCAACAAAAACATTTATTGTAATCTAGAAATACACAAAATGCCGTGTAGTATCCAACGAATCAACAAATTAAAAAAGATAACTTACCTTTTTAAACTATTTTTAATCGTCAATAGAAAACTTGCGTTATATAATGCATCACGTTACTTTTAACACAAAACGAAACAAAAATCAACAAGCAAACAGCGCTTCACAAATTGCAAATGTTTACCATTCGTCGGCCATATTGGAAAGCATAAGTTACTATGGTAACACAAAGTGCTTGCCCCGTTTACCGCGCGTGTATAAGAGGGGGGAGGGGGTGTATACTTTTTGACCGATTTTCGCCATTTTCCAAACTTTTGAATTAAGGGCATAAAACGTCCAATAAAGCCTTTTTAGACGTTCTGTGGCAACGAGAAGGCTGTATTTGTGCTAAATATTAATATTTGAGCATTATTTACAAAGTAATTCGTGCAAAAAATGAATGTTCGTTTTGAAACACACTATGTGTACACACAATCATAACAAATGCAAACATTTTCACACTGAACTTTATTTAGCCCACATCTCAAAAGATACAAAAAATATTGATAATTAATATAACATTGATGATCTACACGACCACATCCATCTCCAAGCATAATTACAGCAAGACTTTCAAATGATTGCGTTGGTTGATGGATTACTGCCAGGTACTCAATCCCCCAGCGCAGGCTATAAAAATTCTGTTTACAACTCACGGTACTACCTTATTTAGATTTACAAGAAAAGCCAAATAACTCACTCAAATAAATTATTGATATCCTTATAATTGGTATAAAACCATAATTGTGCATTTTCTTACCGTACACTCCAAACTCTGGTCCTTGTAAACCGCCGCATGAAACAATGAAGTTGTGACGTGAACGAATGACAAACGAGTCAACAACGTGAATACTCAAAGATTACTAAAATGACTCGCCAGCAATAAATTGTTAAGATCTATTAAAATCAGCAGTAATTGTTTATTACGCTTCGCCATTAATAGTAAATAAACATACAAATACAAATCCGCCAGGGATGCCACTACACCTTCCAGCACTCTATTAAACTCATTTCTAGCCACCATTTTCCGAATACAATGTCCGTATCAAGACCCATCAGAAACTCAACTTTTCGCCATGGAGATTGAACGTATTTTTTGCTGGTTGTATGAAAAGCGCACTTTTTGTTGGTTGCATGATTGGCGTCGCGACGAACAATATGTACGATGTATTTCAAAAATTGGACCTGAATGAAATCGCGGATAGGGGGCGTTTTGAAGTACTGTTCGATCTGGGAGTTGCTGAATTTGAAAGCGAGGTTTTCTGTGTCGGCGTCTTTGGATTCTACGCGCTGATATCCGGCGGGTGTGAGTTTGCGTAGTAAGTCGTACAGCTTACGCCAATTATTGTGGGCCCGTGTAAAAGAGAAAATAAAAGTGGAATTATATTTACATCAATAAACAGATTAACTAAGGTGAAAAAAAAGGAAAGTAGTAGCAAATCAATAACAACAAGTGAGATTTTAATACTTTTACTGTGTTTATATCAGGCTATGCAAAAATGGTTGTGACGTCACGTCATATTTCTTACTCTAATATTTAAAAAATATATATATAAGAAATGTTGCGATTTTGTTTCGTATTACTGCGGAAACCTTGCACAGCCAAAAACCGCAACAAAAACCAAATTACTATTTTTACACATGATATGGAACAGAACAAGTGCTTCATATTGACCTTCTTGGTAGCCAGTGTTCACTGTTGTTCTGTGCGGTCACGTTTTCATTGGTTTTTCTCGTCTGATCAGTACTGGAACCGATTACCAGATCTTTTGTTTTTCCCGAGCGAGTTCCGGTTACCGGACCTATAGCCACTTCGTATTTTTTATGTGAGTGCTACGACAGTAATCTCGTCAAGTGCAATAAAAAATAAAATCTCGTAGTGTCACTTGCACATTAAATATGAGAACTAAACGTCAGGTTCTCCTTGGCACTGACTGATACGCTTCAGACACCTAAAGAAGTAATAAAAAAGAGATATATCTTATTAGATGTCTTGGTGTGTTAGTATCGCTGTATATTTTTACGAGTTGTGCCGTATACAAACAACGAGTAAAAATATACAGCGATACTACACACCAAAACATCTTATAAGAGATTATTATACAACTGCTCTGATCAACAAATTTTTATGGAAAAAGAAAACTCTAAAAAGGCCAGAGAAGTAGCGTGACTTGCACCAGGACAAAATAATAAGCATACATGAAGTAGTCTCCCGTGTGATAAATTTGATTGGCTAACAATCCAAATAACCAGTGCAAATAAACTAACTATCCAAATATCGCTGTATATTTGCACACTGTTATTTGAACAGTTTTTAATGCAGTTGTATAATAATGCAACTTATTTTAATTTGAGAATCATAGTTTAGATGCTAATTGGGAATATAACCGTTCCAATTTCAGTTTACTAGTAAAGTACTGTTGTAAATTGTGAGGAAATTATCTAATTTATAATCCTTACCTTTTTTATACAATGGCTTCTTTTATTGTGGTCGTTCCATTAGTTTTCGCTTTGCCGTCTTCACATACCGGTCTCGAAATTTTCGGCTCCTTCTCAGTGAAAGCAATGTAAGCGTAGATGATACTACCAACAACACTGAAAAAAATGAATCAAAACATTCGTCGTTTAGACCAATTGGAGAGCATAAGCATTAGGCGACTTCGAGTCATAAATGTCGTTTCATTTAATGAAAATATAACAGACGTTTGTTGGACGTTCGTCAAGCTCAATTACTCAGAAAAGATTTCTGAGATGTCTGAGTAATTGAGCTTGACGAACGTCCAACAAACGTCCGTTACATTACATTACACCAAGCTTGCAAACGTTTACCACATGCACTACATGTATAGGTATACAACTTAATATTAATGAAAATATATTAGGAATCCCAAGAATTTACAACTGAATGTATAGATTTCACAAAACTAAATTCAAGAAGAAAGTGGATAAAAATAAAAAAAAGATACGGAAGATGGGGAGAAAAAAGGAAGAAAAGAAGAATGGAAGGAGAGAGAAGTAAATACAAGAAAGGGAGGGAAAGGAAAAGAGGAAGAGGAAAAGAGATAGAGGGAGGAAATGAAGGAATGTGGACAGAAGGAATGTGGTCAAGGTCAAGTCTCTCCTTTTAATTACCGTATGAGCATCAAAAAGCATGGATTTTTGCAACAGGGTGCAACCGTGCATCGAGAAATTTTTGTTGCCTGCTATAAATATTTCATAACAATCATGTACGACTTTCACCATATGCAATTCAAATTTCTCGTAATGACACATGCGCGCTGTGGGCGTAATGCGTTCAGTCGTGGCGCGGGTTAAAAATGTGCGCAACTTACCTGATATTTAATCCTATAAAGTTTACATAACTAAACACGTAGTCCCCACCAACAAAAATACCAATATACGTAACCAGGATGTTCTATAAATAACGATATAAAATTAGTTTACTGAAGCGTTTTCTGCATAGCCCAGAATAAGGATGAACGTTGCAATGATATACTGCAGGGCCATTGGAAGATTTCATCGAAGGAAGGTGAACCGTCTATTCTGCAACTTGTGTTGAATGGTTTGTAATGCTACAACACAATTTTTTGCAAAAATGAAACTTTATTGAACTAGACAGTACACTACGTACGTTTCCGCACTGCTCCTTCTTTAGATCTGATAAAGAACAAGGCCATCAAAACGTTCGTATATGTATTTATAAAATAGGTTGCGTCTTACGTGGTCACGCACGCTGTTATTGATCAGTTAACGTGTTTATCCCTTACGAAAATTTCATATAAGACTTCATTTACGATTTCATATATGAAATGTCAGTTTCATATATTAAATTTGTAAGTAATGTTTACAACACTCGCGTCCTTGTTGTATTGAATATACAATCACTCGCCGAAAAACAACTTGTGAAATGAATAAATAGTAAAAATCCCTTTGGGATATTGAGATGCTAATTAGTTACAAGCACTAGTGGTTGTATCAGAAGAGTATACATCCACTAGTGGTTGTAACTAATCAGCATCATTGGTTTTAGTTTGTATGGGGTTTACAGGGGTATACATGTGACGTATTTCTGAAATTGGATTGGCTGCAAAACTCATGAATTAGTAATGAATTTCACAATTTCATATATTAAATTTGTAATTTCATGTATTAAATTTGTAATTTCATATATGAAATTAAACATTTCATATATGAATTATAAATTTCATATATGAAAATGTTCCAATTCCATATATGAAATTTCTTTTTCCATATATGAAATTTTTTTCTTCATACAAAAATTTCATATATGGAATAAGAATTAAATTTCATATATCGAATTGGAACATTTTCATATATGAAATTTGTAATTCATATATGAAATGTCTAATTTCATATATGAAATTACAAACTTAATATATGAAATTGACATTTCATATATGAAATCGTATATGAACTCTTATATGAAATTTTCGTAAGGGATATCATGCTACACAAACACGGCTGTGATGTCACGGCAAATTTCTTAGCCTTATTTCATCAAAAGAAATAGAAAATGGATGCCCTGTGTTTATAGAACCTGATGCAAACACTCGCGAGTGAGTTCGGGAGAATTCGAAAGTATTTATGTAAACCTCGTCTACAGCTCAGGTTCACATTCGAATTCTCCCAAACTCACTCTCGTGTTTGCATCAGGCTATATAAACACGGGCAGCCATTTTCTATTTCTAATATATACTAGTCAGATCAAAAAAGCTTTATGGTATAAGCAGGTTCTTGAATATTCTATATATCTGTTAGATGTTGTTATAGTTTCCAGTTAGAATAGATTCAATCCCGCTAGTTTCCAGACCAAAGTTTTCTCAGCATGTTTTTAATGTGTGGCCCCCAAAACACACTCCTATTGCTGCGGCACTGTGTTGCTTACAATCTGAATAAAAATTTTAGTCTGCATTCTCGTCCATTCTCGTACGAATCAAGTGCATATCTTGCTTTATAAGTTAATGTTTCAGGACTCTCGCGCAAAAGAACGGTCTTTTTTCACCTTTGCCGACAATAAGACATAATTTTCCCAGTTTTTATCGGAATTTAGAAAAACTATGAGAACATTTTTAAACATGTTTCTATAACTCCTTTTTAAATTTTTGGACTCAGAAACGCTGCATTTTGAAGCCATTTTTAGAACAAAAAAAACCGCTTTCAAGATAACTCTAAAAGAAATAAATTACACAAATCTTTTTAGTTAATATTTTTTCAAAAATGGGGTTGCAGGTTGCACTGAAGTATCTACAATGTGAATAAAGACAGATCTTAATAATTATCTTACAACGCCAAAAACACAAAAAATATGAGCCTTTGTAATCTCATGTTACCTTCAGGCAGCCAATGACTGTCGTGGTTAGAGCAGAATTAACAGCAGTACATAAAACGATTCCATACAACAATACAAATCTACAAGAAAAATACAAGCATATAACTAAACTGTAGATCCCTATATATCAGCGACTGAAAGAAACTGACCGATTCAAGATGTCGGTTTATGCATTCCTTTTCTCACAGTAGTAACCGCTGACGTTTTCCTCAATGAATTTATATGATGGATTGATTGGACTGTTGGAAAAGTTGAGCCCACATTCAGATGAAAATATACGCGGAATAAACTAAACGGTGGCTACCACGAGGAAAAAGACGCCTCGCCCTTTTTTTGAATAGAACCCGCAATCTAATTTGTATACGAGTCATATACCATCTAGAAGAATGGTGTCGAAATGTTAGAATGTATATCATATGACAGGCAGTTTCCAAGATGGCAGTTAATGTGGCAACCATAGATATAGGGGGATACATACATACAGTAGATCGCGGACTCGTACCAGGATCACTGTTTAAAAAGTGAATTCACTATGGGGCTCCAAAATGAGGTTACACGTTCATGTCCAAAATAACCCAGGTACTTTATGTAGGCCTGATCCAGGTCAGTGGCCTGATCCCATTACCCAAAATGGCGGCGCAAGTAGGCTGATCCAAGATTGCAACTGAAGTGACCAGATTGGCGAAACTCAAGTGAGAACGTATTCTAGAAAATTAATGTTTTTGACATTTTTGGTTGAGATTTAGAACCATTTCCTATAGAGAACTGACTCTTTGTTGGACATAAATATCCGCTTAAAGTAAGAATTGAGAAATATCTTTTTCATGTTGGATTAATGACCTGGCTTAAAATTTCACACTGTGGTATATATTATTTGGCGATTCTTCGTGTAGTCACAGAATTTCGGTTCATATTTCAACTTATTTTTCGGTCAGAAAACAATTGCTCATATAAGCAAAAACTACATTAGGTTGTATATACTAACCCCATAAAACACGATAAGAAAAACTGGATACAGAAAAATGGATTCACCCATCCTTCAAAATTTAGAGCCTACAAAAAAAACACACAACGCTTTATACGTTTGTAAAATATACTTCGCGTAGTTAATTCAAAAAATTAACATGAAGAATACTATCTGAGTATATGTGAAAAATGTTTGCCAGTAAATTTTAGCAACATGTAAATAACTTTAATCTGAAGTCATGCAATATAAAGGAAACATAAATCCAATGAATATTACCAAAACCGATGATCCGCGGCATGGACAAAAAAAAATGTCATGATTTCTGCCCAAAACATTAACGAATCCATCTGCATTCCTTAGCCTTTGAAATTGACAGCGTGAGATCACTGCAATGTGATTGGTCCATTGCTACTTTTGAATTCTCCAACCAAAAAGGTTCAGGAATGCAGACGGATTCGTCGATGTTTTGGGCGAAGATTGCCGCGCATCATCGGTTTTGGTAATATATATTGTAAAACATTACTATCTCTTTCTACACTGAAAATCATTGTTGCCCTTCTCCAGGTCATTATTGTCTGCATGACGCGCACAAGTTTCCCAGCAACAGGGTTGTATTTTAAAGGATAATAAAGGATAAAGGACTGGGTGGCTAATCGTCCTTACTTGCAGCCAGCGGCTGAATTGCGAAGGACGCAGATCAACGTGGCCGTGTCGAGGCATATCAAAGGCGCTTCAAGCTGCCGCCAACGACACAGTTCAAACCACGGATCACAGCTAAGATGTTGGGTGTCGATTTTATGGAGGGAGGAAAACCGGAGAACCCGGCGAAAAACCCTCGAAGCACAGGAGAGATCAACTACAACTCTACTCACATGAGCCTAAGCCCAACAACGGGGTCCTTCCCAAGTGGTCACCCATCCAAGTACTAACCCCGTCTAACCGGGCTTAACTTTTTGGTGAGAGGAGTGGAAGCTTCCTCCGGTCTTCCCCCCCCCCCCCCCCCTCCCCCAATAAAACCAAATTCTATAGTTCCCCCCAAACGTTTGTGATCACTGCCATTGCTGACAGCATATAAATAAATTATCAGAATAATCATTCAGATCAGTATATGAAGTAAGCAATTTCTGTACCAGTATACTGCGCATCAAAATACACCAGATTGCATCATAGATGATATCATTTCAAAAAGCGAGTATTGTATACGTACTTCCTTCCATCACTTAAGAACCCTCACCCCCATTTAACCCACCTCCACACCGCCCCCCCCCCCCAAACAAAAAAAAACAACCCCAAAAAAAACAACAAAAAAAACAACAAAAACAAAAAACAAACAAACAAACAAACAAACAAACAAACAAACAAACAAACAAACAAACAAACAAACAAACAAACAAACAACAAAAACTAATGTCCTATAGATAGAACCCTGACTAACCATTTCTATCTCCCCATTGTACCACGCGAGTAAAATAGCAGGAGGAAGCATTAACAATGCGTTATAGTACAATAAACCGTATTTGCCCAAATCCTAAATAAAAAGACAAGAACAGTATTACAGTAAATAAAACAGAGCAAAAGGTTACCACAGCACTGATCAGTGGCGAAACAATGCTGTATTCATGGCAATTGGGCCCTAGAGTCAGTTAGCCTACCCAGGCTTCGGGGGAACTCGATATTTCTCGATATTTCTTTTTGAGCATGCGTGAACGGTTGCCAAGATACTATTTTGGGCACAGACTCTAATGCTTTACTTGCTATTTTCCTGCTAAAGTGTGTTCAAAAACTAGAACTTGTATGACCAGTTTAAAAGCTGACTGACTCGCCCCAAACTTGGGCCAAAGATCGAGTTTGTTGGCAGAGCCCACTTTCCCCCCGAAGCCTGCGTAGGTCGGAAAGGGGATCTGACTCGCAGGGTACAGTTAACCATGCAATGATGCAAAATTGAATGATGCAAAATTGAATGCCGCATAATATGCCGTCCGTTCGTTCGTTCGTTCGTTCGTTCGTTCGTTCGTTCGTTCGTTCGTTCGTTCGTTCGTTCGTTCGTTCGTTCGTTCGTTCGTTCGTTCGTTCGTTCGTTCGTTCGTTCGTTCGTTCGTTCGTTCGTTCGTTCCTTCGTCCGTCCGTCCGTTCGTCGAAGTCAACCCTCTTGTTTCGTTTCATTTATTTGTTGACCTCACATACCTTAAAAGCAAGTTTTTGTTTTACCAGCACAGCTAGATTAAAAAAGGAAAGTCTTGATTAATGCCCGGTTGTTGTTTTTTTATCAGTTGGCATTTGTCAATCAATCAATCAATCAATCAAGCAAGCATACATACAGTACAGTGTATATTCACATGTGAAGATATCGATAGCGTACACTAAGAATCCGCTTCGTAACTCTTTATTAGCGTAAACAAAATTGTATTCATTCTAAATTATTTACCTGTGCTACGCTTTGTTCTACAAATTGCGGAAATTCTTGTGAAAAATGCTTTCAAAACTTATGGCTTATATGTTGTAATTTGTTGAGTATTTTGCAAATAGAAGTGTTATATAACCTTTGCTCCATTTTACGTATATTTTTTATAGTTTATCGATATCAATATAATAAACAGAACATTATATGGTCGCTTGGAGATACGAATTTTATTTTCTCGTGTTGTTTATATCTCTTAAAGATATTGACAACACTCGAAAATAAAATTCGTATCTCCGCACGGCCATGTAATATCCTCTAATATTAGTTGTAAAACCCAGAAAGAGAAATTTACATAAAAACAATCTAAAACGTGACGGAATTTATGATGCTCATGTTCGATGCTCTGATCAAGACGCGCATAGAATATACTGTAAGTTTTTAGCAATGCCTTTTGTGCAGAGTAAAAGTATAGATACACACGAATAGTCTTCCATGAGCTGCTTACCATTTGCGGCAGTGAAAAAGTCATTAAGTAACACATAACTGTAACCCATAACACTAAAAGATAGATCACCACTAAAAAGAAAAAGTCGTAATGTTTGATACTGAATTCTATAAATATAAACATAAATATAGATTATGTAATATGTACAGTATATGTCAATATGTGTGGGTGTAGGTATATAACCTTTAAGTGTCGTACAGTATGTATTTAATAGCCTTCCGAACTAATTGGAGACAATGTAACGTTGACTTAATTCACGAGAGAGAAAAACCTTCAAAGTAGAGAAAAGAAAACAACCTTACTCACATGAGATTAGGTGTTGGCCCTATTTAAGTACTAAGCTCGTTCAACCGGGGCTAGCGGTGAGAATACGTGAAACTCTGACACAAAAAGTATAGCGTTTATAACAACTCTTCAGCAAATTACCTTGCTGCAATAATCGCTCCTCCGATCATCATAAATACAGTCATCCGTATTGATGTAGAAGCAATCTTACTGTTGCAAAAAAAAGGAGAAAATATTCAAATTATACTTTTTTTAATAGCTGATACGATCAGATTAGCAACGCAACAAATGTACAGTACAAGTCGTCAACAAGCTTATATAATGTAAAACTAATGACCAACGCCAAATAGAAAAACAAAAAAAGTACAGTATTACGTCAAGTCATTTTTTATATGACAATGTCAAAAGTCAGTATTTTACCACTAATTAAATTCGTTTTGCTGGAAAGGACGTTAAAATGATGAAGGATGGCATTAACATTGTTTAATATGCAAATACGATAGTGATGACGTCTATGCAGACCAACTTTTATTGCGGCAAGTCTTGAAGTTGGACATATCTTCCAAATTAACCAGCAAAGTTACTTGGAAATATTCATGTAGATACAGACCACCAAATGGAATAATGTTACCACAATAATTGTTTTAATGTTACCACAACAGTAACAGGTTAGTTTTCAAACTCTTGGGTTCCTTTATTAAAAATCTCCGTTTTCTCCCATAATAGGTTTTCAGCCAACGTTAAACTGTAGTTTCAAGTGATTTAATTGGTTAATTTCAAAGATTTTTCCAACTTAAAGACTTGCTGCAATGCTGTTGGCCTGCATAGAGCGTCATCATGACTATCTTATTTGCACACTACAAAAAGCTCAAGAACAAAAATCGATATCGAAGATGTTAATGATACCCTTCATAAATTTTAATGCCTTTTCAAACAAAACAAACTTAATTTTGAGGGTTAGATGCTCTTTAAGAATCGGTTTGTTTTAGCAGCTTAAGTGACCTGTTTATTGTAAATATACACAAGTCTAATTACTGGGCCTCGTCCCCAGTCGCTTTTCAAGAATGAAAATGTGGGGAAATTTGAGAGAGGGCCAATGCTGAAGGGGTGCAAACAGGTCGCTTATATATATAAGCGCAGAGGAGGCAGCTTATTATTGTGCATTTTGCTAAGGATTTCCTAACCTTAAAACTAGTCTTTCTCCAATCATAGTCATCAAGATACTAAATCGTCTTAACACAGTCAACATTGGTATACTAAAAAAATAAACAAAATATACTGAAATTGCAACTAGAATATTCATAAAAATGTATTTATTAAAAATATTGTTGTGTTAGTTACTGGTGCATAAATACCAGCAAAAAAGATTGGGTAATAATAATTATTTATTATATGGCACCGATTACTTCCGGTAAAATCACGCGCTGTGATTGGTTGCTGACGGGGCCAGATTTCTCCGTAATGCCCGCGGGCATTATGAAAATTATTAATGCCCTACGATTGGAAACAAACAAAAAATCCTAATAAGTAACTTTCATTGCCGAAAAAAGGCGAAAATAGATGAAATAGATGACGACGAACATTAGCTATAAAAGTAAATTCTAGTATCCAGACGAGAAAGAAACAGAAGAAAATAACGCTACTTCGGTGTTTTGACGAAGTTAAAGGAAGCGAAGACCAGAAATACAAGATTGATTTTGAAATAAAAAGTGCCATATAATAAACTACTTAATAACCTCGACCGTTCGGTCTTTACGGTAAAATATTAAACCTCGGTCTTGAACGTATTAACCTCGCTATCGCTCGATCAATACAGCAAGACCTCGATTTAATATTTTACCGTAAAGACCTCACTCTCGGTTATTAAGTAGTTGTTAATATTTACTGCGATTTTCGGTTGAGCTTAGACTCGGAAAGTTTTATTGAAAAGTTTGAATATTGAAACACATACGTTACTAAGGGCAATTTAATATGTTGTCAAGGCCAAATCTTAAAAGTTAGGGCGTCGCCTTAATTTATATTGGTCAAAACGCTCAAACATTCAAATTTCCCATGGGAACGTACGTTTATTGCGAAATGATAAAATTTTTCAATAAAACTCTAAGCTCAACTGAAAATTGCAGTATACTCCACCATTATTATGGTCCTATTATTTACCTGAGTGTCTTGGTACTTCCTAAGCCAAAGACAAGATTCGCTACATAAATCAATGGCAGTGGCCAAACCTATAAACAAGTCCAATAATACAATGATTTGGTACACCCAACAAAAAAGATAATTAGCAAATCCATTTCAAAATAGCATTGTGAATAAAATCGTCTGTCATAAGACAGAATCGAATATCGGACATGCTTTTCACCCTGGGTTGCCATTTGTTCTGCCACCGGGTACACCCAACAAAAAAGATAATTAGCAAATCCATTTCAAAATAGCATTGTGAATAAAATCGTCTGTCGTTAGCCAGAATCGAATATCGGACATGTTTCACAAAGCCCTTTGTGTTTTTTTGATGTAAAACCTCAGAATTTAATTTAATTTTTAATTTAACAGATTTATTTTGACAATAAATAGATCAATATTTACATACATTTGTACAAACAGACAAAGATAACAGGACAAAAAAGACGTAAAAGAAAAGCAAAAAAAAAAGAAATAATTCTAACATGTCAAAAATAGATAAACACAAACGGGACTGAGTCCCATGCAAGATGCTCACCAATAAAATCCATACGCTAAAGGTTTTTTAAAGATAGATAAATAAATAAATTAATTAATTAATTAATTACTGTAATTAATAAATTAATAAATAAATAAATAAATAAATAAATAAATAAATAAATAAATAAATAAATAAATAAATAAATAAATAAATAAATAATAAACGAAAAGAGAATAGGGATTAAGGAGGTAAGAAGACATCTCGTTAAACAATATATACATTCACATGCATGTAGTTATGGAGTGGGAACTAAGCATGTCAGGATTAAAGTGTGTAATAGTTAACTGAAGATAAGTTTTGTGTAGATAATTCTTAAAAGTAGAGAGACTATTAAAGGAGTTAGAAGGGGCAGACTTAAGTATGTGATTCCACAGTTTTACAATTATGATAAAATACGATCCTTGGAAAGTGTTAGTTTTACAATATTGTGTTTTTAGAAGCGAGGAGGAGCCTGCACGTGTCCTATTTACAGTGATGGGAGTATACTTAGAAATGTTTAGGTCTGTGATGTTATGCCTGCATTTATAGTAAAAAACTAAGTCTCTAATTTCTCTGTCATACATAAGTGGAATCATATTTAAAAGTCTTAATCTTTCTACATATGACAACTCTCCGCGTTGTTTCTTCAAAATCCACAACGTTGCTCGCCTCTGCACGCCTTCAATCTATGTCGAGAGGCTTGCGATATTTGGGGACCAAATCTCTGTTGCATAAGCAAGTTGTGACTTCACCAGGGTCAAGTATAAAGTCCTTCTGACTTGGGTGTTCGTTATCTTGAGACACGTTCTTTTAAGGAGGCCAAGCAATTTGTTTGCCTTTGTCAATATTTTCAAGGTATGGGGACCCCATTTCAAGTCACTGGACACGAGAATTCCAAAGTCTTTTTCAGACCTACAGGTGGATAGTTCGTTGCCATAGATGTGGTATGAATATTTTACAGGCTTATGTTTCCTTGTTATGGACAGTACTTTGTATTTTGATGTATTGAATTTCATCTTGGATTCAGCGCTACACTTTTCAAGATTGTCCAGGTCTTTTTGCAAGGACAGGCAGTCGTTAGTTGATCTTATAACTCTACGGTAGCCCAGAAGGGACATCACCACAAACAAAACTATGTTGCTAACTAAACGGCAATTGAGCTGATAACAAGAAAATAGAGCAAACCAAACAAACAAACACTGCAACAAAAACTATAGCGCGCTGCAAATAAAAACAATAGCGCGCTGCAAATAAAAACAGTAGCGCGCTGCAAACAAAAACAATAGCGCGCTGCAAATAAAAACTATAGCGCGCTGCAAATAAAAACTATAGCGCGCTGCAAATAAAAACTATAGCGCGCTGCAAATAAAATCAATAGCGCGCTGCAAACAAAAACAATAGCGCGCTGCAAATAAAAACAATAGCGCGCTGCAAATAAAAACTATAGCGCGCTGCAAATAAAAACTATAGCGCGCTGCAAATAAAAACAATAGCGCGCTGCAAATAAAATCAATAGCGCGCTGCAAATAAAAACTATAGCGCGCTGCAAATAAAAACTACAGCGCACTGCAAATAAAAACTATAGCGCGCTGCAAATAAAAACTATAGCGCGCTGCAAATAAAATCAATAGCGCGCTGCAAACAAAAACAATAGCGCGCTGCAAATAAAAACAATAGCGCGCTGCAAATAAAAACTATAGCGCGCTGCAAATAAAAACAATAGCTGGTTGTGCAGTCCAGCTAAAGTGATAGCTACGTGTACACATTGCGTACCTATTTTTTAGTAAAACTGGAGTTCGTTTAGAATCACGACAAAAGGGAACCGTGATTTTACAATGTTCTTTGTTTATATGACAACATCTTCTTAAAATTAGAGACAAATTGAGCAATTAGCACATAGTACACTACAGTATATAGTAATTACAGAATCATCCTCAGAGACACATGAGAAAATTTTTCGTGATTTCTTACACTGCTAAAGTCAACCGAAAATTTCGGTTGAATCGAGCGGGATTTGAACTCGCACCTTCGGGATTCCGGTCCGCCGCTCTACCTCTTGAGCTATCAAGCCGCACAGGGATTGGAGGCGCACTCGCCTCCAATCCCTGTGCGGCTCGATAGCTCAAGAGGTAGAGCGGCGGACCGGAATCCCGAAGGTGCGAGTTCAAATTAGCAGTGTAAGAAATCATGAAAAATTTTCGTATATAACAAATATGGAGTAAATGCTAGAAAATACAATAGGCCGTTTCCAAATTATGCCCTACATATAATTTTAGGAGCATATATATTTGGGGAGCACGGGTGGTGTGTGCTGTTAGCGCGCTGCCTCTCACCAAAAGTTAAGCCCGGTTAAACGGGGTTAGTACTTGTACTGTATGGGTGACCGCTTGGGAAAAACTCGCGTTGTCGAGCTGGAAACTAATGTGAGTAGAGTTGTAGTTGATCTCTCCTGTGCTTCGAGGGTTTTTCGCCGGGTTCTCCGGTTTTCCTCCCTCCGCAAAACCAACACTTACATCATGGTAGTCATGTTCAATTGAAGCATTTCGCTCTGTTTGATCACCAGTTGCAATAGGCAATAAAGTTATTAGAACAAAACAAACTTCAAAATAAGCTTCAAGTCGAAAATTATAAGCATAAAATTACAATTTCAACCTAGTACTGTACAAGTTACATGTGTAATGTATATATTGTTTGTGGGACTGGAATGTAATTATAACAAAAATGGCATAAAATGGCCGGTCACTACCTTTGTTACTACAGCTGAAGAGTAATCAGGATAAGATATAACTTCTAGTCTTTTTCCAATAAATAAAATAACAATTGTTGCACACATCTGAAGAATAAAACCAAAACGACCATTAAGATTCTTCAAGCATATTAAACAACTGAAATTAAAAAGTAAATATTGGCAAAAGAAATATGAAAACCGTAATCAAACTGATAAATATCAGTGCCCAACATACACACACACACACACACACACACACACACACACACACGCACACGCACGCACGCACACTCACACGCACACGCACACGCACACGCACACGCACACAAAAAAAAGAAGCCACCACATGCATGCAATCCTCAATAGCATGCAACTGAATATCTTCAAATATATTAAAACAGTAGTTGCTGCCACTACACCTATAGTGCTACTAAACATACTGTTGGTTAAAATATATTTCTTACGTCACATAACTCAATCTTCAGTTGGAAAGGTAACATTCATGATTCATGTGATACAATCAAAATATATATTTGCTTGGTACTCATTTTCGCTCAGCTTTAAATTCGCGCTGTTTGATTTCGTGCCAGGAACAATAGGCAGCCATTGTTGTTCAATACACAGTCATAGTTCTGTGGCAGCATGGCAAATAGCCAGTCCAAGCTTGTTTCGTGCGCGCTAAACACGATATACTGTACTTGAACAGTTTTAATTTCACGCAGCGTTTACGCATTCAACATAACTAGTCGAAGGTTAGTCTTTGTCTGGCAGACGACCATATACAGTATGGCATCATCGTGTCTTTTTAACTCTTTCATGCGCATTGTTGTTGCAGAACAACTTTAATCATCTTTTACTTTATCTAATGCCAGACGATTTTAATTTAATCTATGCATGAGAAGGTTAAATAAAATGAAAATTAAAAGAAGCTACAAACGATGTACTATATTAACAAATAAAATCCATTTTGCCGTTGTCTGTTCAGTTACAGATGCACAGATGACGTCAGAACGAACTGGTACGAACAAAACAGTGGCCCACGGGAAGCAGTCGCGTCAATGATGTTCTACACTCGAATTTTCCTTCGCCCAAAATCCTTAGAATTAGGCCGATTAGGGTGGAATTTTTTTTTGAAATAAATATAAATCGTATAATTATATAATTATTCAAAATGTAAGTCTAAGTAAACAAAAAGAAATGGAAAAAGCGAAAAGAAAGATAGCTGGTTACAAATCCATTATGCACAGATCGATTTGAAGGACACTAGCATCTATCCCTATAATTATGTACCTAGCACAGTAACTGTATCCACAGACAACTTCGGAGGATCCACAGACAACTTCGGAGGATCCACAGACAACTTCGCAGGATCACCGCAAGTTCATGAACTCCTGACACGTGATTATCACAGAAACAATGCAAGATGCCTACAGCCAATGAGGAGGTACATGTAGGAGTAGTGGGGTACAATATATATTTGATTGCATCTAATGCATAAAGATGAGTAACGATTAACGTAGTATCGTCTCTTACATGTACCGTAATAACTCAAAACACAACGTAACGTGAACTTTTTAGAACGTAAGATAACATTTCCGAACATACTTTAGAGTGACTTCTTAGAAGCGTAGCGCAACTTTTCTGAATGTATCTTAACTTCTTTGAACGTAGCACAACTTCTCTGAACGAAGGATAATTTCTGAACATAGCATAGCAGGTAACTTTTCTGAATGTACATGTAGCGTAATTTTTCAAAACGTGGCACATAACTTCTTTAAATGTAGCGAAAACGTTTCGGAACGTAGCGTATAACTTCATAGAACATAGCGCAACTTTTCTAACGGCAGGGTAACTTCTTAGAACGAAGCATAATTTATCAGAAAGTGTGTAGCGTAACGTCTCGGAACGTATAACATAACTTACAGAACGTATAGCGTAACTTTTCTGAACGTAGCGTAACGTTTCTGAACGTAGCGTAACTTGCTCAACTTATAAGAACGTAGCAAACAGTAACTATTAAGAGCGAAACATTTCAGAATGTAGCATAACTTCTCAGAACGTAAAGAAAAAGTAAGAAAGCAGTGTAACGTTTTAAATGTAGCGTAATTTTCCAGAACATTGCGTATAATGTTTTTCAACCTAGCATAATTATCGTCTCACAACGTATATGTAACATAGACCGCTGTCGCACAAAGACAATCAAAGTCTGTAATATTAATGAAAAGACCGTCTCCGAGAGCCGAGAGAAGAGTAATAGTTAACTGAAGGGCAATGTTTAATTAGTTAGGGGAGTAACTGAACAAAGAAGTGAAGCGGTTCTGAAGGGCTAATTCGGACCCTGCACTTGCTCATTCTCAAATCCAAGGCTTTTTTTAAAATGGCATTAAAGCTAAGCATAAAGTCAAATAGCTCATGGCAAACTTATTTTAAAACCTACTGTAAACAATCTTTCTAAAGAATCAGAAAACATCTACATGGTACAGTGTATACTAGACACATAACAGCCTTTCCATTGACCCGCGTGACAAAGTCACAGAATTTTAAGGTTAAAAAGGTTTTTTTTCGCCACTTTTAATTTACATGCATGTAGCACAAAGCAAGCTTGCTTTAGATAAGGAAGCCCTGGGGAGGTACATGTAATTTAAGTAATATATTTATTTCCTAAAAATCTATATTTTAAGCCTTCGATTTAATGACTTATAGTCATGTAACTCGCGTGACGCCAGAAATGAGAAAGTTTCAAATTGAGGGTGATTTTTCTCTGAAACTTCTGAAAATATTTTCCTAGATTTTGGGGGATTTGTTTCATTTACTAAGAGTACCAAGTTGTGATAGGCTTAAAGAAGTTATTCAAATTGACAGGAAATGAGAATACTTTACAGTATGTGAAAATTTGTTGTGACTCGTATGACCCTAAAATGAGGGTGTTTTCAATGTGGGTAACACAAAGCCAATACCTCATCTTGACATTTAGAATTTGAAATAAGTTATTAAATAGCAATGGCAAGTTGAATTCATAAAATAATGAAGAAATTTTGAATTAGTTTTGATACAAGAAATAGGACATTTGTTCTAATCAATGCATAATTATCTAATAGTATGTTCTTATTTCTGTTCCCAAGATGGCCATTGATAACTGTGGTATTTTTCTTTTCACATTCCAGAAGGGCAAGGTACTGTAGCACCCAAAAATGGTATTGTAGGTGTTATTATGTTAATTTAATTTTTTTCAACAATGTGTCATTTCTGTGGAATGGCTGATAAGTTCTAATTATAGAACTTGAGTGCAGCAATTTAAATAAGCTTAATTAAATGTGGGTGTAGTCACCGCAGGGGTGCAAAACATCTCCTAGGGATGTACTCCAAGCAATTGTGAATATATATATATATATATATATATTTATTTATATATTTATATATTTAATATAGAGACATTATTCTTTAACTTCTTCAATCAAATTGAAAACTTTTCCGAGGCACTACTAAGAGTACAATGTGTACTAGTCTGGCATATACAGACTTGCAGACGTTGTCATTTGTTCTCAAAAGCAGCATGGGGTGCTTAAGAAACACATCTTGAATGTGCATTAGGGGTGCACCGGAACTCGGTTCCGGCCGGGTAGTTCCGGCCGGAACTCTGATTTTTCGGAGATCCGGTTCCGGCCGGAACTGATTAAAAAAGCATGGCCGGAACCGGAACTCTGTCGTTTTCAGAGAGATTGAATATCAAGTTTATTTATTAAATAACATCGATCAAATAGACTGAACAGATCACATTTCAACAACTGTGAAGCATAATTTACATAAATAGCAAGAAACAACATGCAATCATTGAAAAAAAAATAATACTCTTGTCTTTTTTATAACACAGCGTTTATTTTTTCACAGATTTTATTCAATAATATATTTTATCACACATCAAAAGACGGTCAGCGGTTCAGAATGGTGGGTTAGGGAAAGTACTTCATATAACAAGCACATACTGATAATTTAATCATTTCATACTAGCCATGCAAATGAAAGGTTGAAAATTGGTGTGAAACATACAAAATAAAATGAAAACAAGTGATTTTATATATGCTGATATACTCTAGTTACAACCTCGTTCCCAGGCTCTTTGCTCCCGTGTAGATAATACACTATACAAGGATATATTTGTATACCATTAAATCATTAATACCAATACATGAGCATTTCATGAAGATATTTTACACAATTACATTAACATTATTCAATATTTGTATTCCAACTTTTGCCCCCCCCCCGGCTCTTGATAAAATAGCGTATAACCATATATGGCTTAACAAACCCGGTTCCGGCCGGAACTTCCGGCCGGAACTTCCGGCCGGATTTCTTTTTCAGTTCCGGTCAGATCCGGCTCCGGCCGGATCTTAAAATATTGGTTCCGGTGCACCCCTAATGTGCATGGCTGTTGCATTGCCCAACTGTTTGGTAACATTATGTGTGACTAGTCCATTGCATACATGTAGCTTGAAAGAAACTACTGTACTTCCAATATTCAAATCAGGCTTGATACATGCAACAACTGAGGTTCAGGTTGGGGAATTTAATTGTCTCTTTGTCAGTGTTGGAATATAGGAAAGTTATAAAGAAATGTCTAGTATACATGTAGGTGCAGGCAACCTATACAAAATGTTCCAATTGCATGCCTATAGAAATCCCTAGTACCTATAGGATTGTTGACTTATTGAGTGTGGTTGGGGCTGTCTGATTCCTACAGGCTACAGGTCACCTATATAAATATTCAAATCACCCATAAAAACCTATATATATGATCCTATAGGTTGGCCTAATATTAGCTAGACTACTCTATGGGTCAACCTATAGACTTTTTCATGAGAAAAAAATCCTAAAATTCAAATCTTGAGGTATGAGCCTAAGAGCATCTAGTTATTCTAGTAATAACCTTTAAATTGATCAATGCTTACTAATATGTCTATTTAAAAAATAGCAAATGGCCACCTTTGTTACATAGTCTGATGCAAACACAAGAGTAAGTTGGGGAAATGATATTCAAAAGTTATAAGTAAAGAAATACAAAATAGTTTTCCATGTTTGTGTAGAGTGTACTGTCAGTGATATGAACATGTGCCAGGTGTTGCAAAGATTGACAAAAGCATAACAAAACTCTGAGTCACTACTGCTAGCAATATCCTAATTTTTTCGCAACTCAGGTCCTGGTTTGGCTTGGTCTGATAATGTACATATTCTACACTCAAAATTTTCCTTCACCAAAATTACCTACTGTAGTACATGTATATCCAATTTAATCATGTGAAATGCCAAATATTACTTACCTACATTATAAACATGTATTTGATGTACGTGCAGTGTACATGTAGTTCTTTTATAAAATAATAAGAAAGCCAAAGTCAAGAATTATGTTGTTGAACTATTTCATAAAAGTGCAGAAAAATTCATTGTTATCTTTGAAAATATTGTGATGTCATGTAAACAGTGAATTGTTAGAATAAATATTCATCCAATCATGTTTTGTGCTGGTAGACTGAAAGCGAGCCACTGATCTCATCTCGTTCTCACTCCTCAGAAATCCAGCCACCGAACTCATCTTGTTCTCACTCCTGAGGTGTGAGAACAAGATGAAATTGGTGGCTAGCTTTCAGTCTATTGTTCTGGGCAGTAATTAAAATATAATTATTTTAAAATTTTTAACTAAGGTCCCGTTTATATGGATGAGAGTTGTCCCTACCAGAAGGGTCACCCTCATGTAACATTCCTCATGTGAACATCCGCTGTCTCAGGATAGCTAGTAGGGTCACCCAGGGGATAGAGTCACCCTCTTTGCGAGATAGGGTAACCCTAGGGGGTCAGGCAACTTTCCCTCATGTAAACAGTTTCACTCAGCTACCCAAGACAACTCCAAAGGAACACTTCAACATGATTCTTTAAAAGTTGGTTTGCCCTTCGAGACAATGGAAGGTCACCCTGCTAGCAGGGACAATTTTTCCTCATATAAACACTCTGTAAACTGTAGCACTGGGGCCAGGGTGAACCCCTTGACAGGGACAACTTTCATCCATGTAAATACCCCCTAAATCTTTTCAGAGCATTCAATAGATCTAATCTCTCTTGAGATGATCAGAAGTAAAATGGAAATATCAGTATAAAACTCATAGTCATAGATTGCTCAAATTACCTGTCCAAGGCCTACAAACTGGAATGAAGGGAATCTAAAACGAAAAACCGATATTTATATATATAGCTTTAATATTAGCTTTCTTTTGTTTCTAAAGAAAGATATTTAACACATACCTGTGACCTGTAAGCAAATTTTTGTTGACCATGACGATGAAGAATGAAGCTAATCCGTATAGTAGAGCTGCAAATATTTTTGTGCCAAGAGATCTTTTTTGAACGTCTGATTGCATGGTTCGACTGTTTGGTTGACTGTTCATACAGTATAAATATAAATAAATAGGTTCGTGGCAAGGATACTAGCTAAGGTTTATTTTAATATATAAACAATACTTGAGACACACTATGGAAGTCTTTCTCAGACTGTCAAACGTTGCAAAATAAGCACAACTAAAAGAAATCACGACTCTTCCATGTTTTCATCAAAACAGAAAAAATAACAAGACAATGGTCACCAATGGTCGACGTGGATATTTTTGCAAAATTGTTCCGACACTCTCTCCTCCGCAGAGGCTCGGAGGGGCAGGCGTGCGGGTGAGGGAAGACGCGCGGGGAATGATGGGAAGAGGGAAAGAAAATGAGCCTCTGCCAGATAATGATGTCAATATGGCGCCCAAATTCCGTGATGGACTAGGCGCCAGACTCGGGATTTCATTATATAATCAACAAATCTACTAACGCAAAAGTCGGAAATCACTAAACTGTGGACAAAAGACACATTTAAATCGCTGATACTTCTCAACTCGACAATGTTACTGCAACACAAGGACAGGATTTTCCGGTTTTGAATTTATGCAAATAAAAGTATAAAACAAACGCTACATGAGAAAGTTTATCATTCATCAAAGGACGAACTGTTGTAAACATAGATCTTACCATTATGTCGTAGAAAGTTAGCACCGAGAATATTTCTAGCGCTGTTCGTCGGCTTTGTTTATCAAGTTAATACTTAATCAGGAGTGGAAAGCTTCCAGGCAGTTGACAACGTTCGATGAAACGTTTGTCAGTCTGGCAGCGTTTCGAATTTTTCGACCCGTTCGGCAGGTGATTCCATAGAAAAATTCAGAATAACATCCAGAAGTACATTCTAGCCTTAGATCTTGAAGAAAACAATGTACTTCGTGCAAACTATCGTCGCTGTCTGCCATGACCAGAGAACCGCGGATTTGTCCAGAGAACGGCACATTATCTGGCAGAGGCTTCTTTTCTCGTTTTCCGTCTTCCCAGGGTTCACCGCACGCCTCTGACCTTACGCCCACGTTTCTTCCACTAGCGGTTTTCCCTCGTAGCACGTAGCTACTTCATGTTAGACCTCATTATCCACGCAAAGCCTCTGCGGAGGAGAGAGTAGTGGTTCCGACCATTGAACTCTAAATAAACTGGAACGCTAACTCCATAAGAAAGGCCCTATGATTGGGTGAAGTCAAACTTCCGGCCGCTGGGGGTCGCCATTGCACGTCTGACGTCAACAGCACCTATGAGCGGCACGTACAATGAAAAACTGAAAACTCGCTGCAAAAAACAACCATTTTTTAGACCTAAAGTTTTTTTATAGATGATAACGAAGAAGATAGTATGTATTGGGCTTATTGGCCTTGTACCTGAACAATTTCTACACACGAAAATGGATTGAATGACGAAATATCTGCCGAACAAAAGCAAAATTCGAGTCCGAAACTCGTACGGAAAATGCAGGTTTCTCTTATTTTTCTTTGTTATCTCAAACGTTTGAAGGTTGTCTTGCCAAGAATTAGTAATAAGATCATGCGAAATTATAGCTTTAACTCAAGTTTTAGTTGTGGAAATGCTAAATCTGACATTTTTCGATACGAAGAGTAATTCCAGAGCTGTAATAACACACGGTAAAGTGCATTTTGTTGTTTTTTTCCTACTGAAAATTTAAAAATTTAAAACCCAACTGTTTTTATAAACAACCTCTTCATTTTAAACCTGGGTTTCATATGTATTTTCTTTATATTTGTCCAAACCAATGGCAATTTTGGTTGCGTATTGTTGACTTTCATTTGAGAGCTTATATTTTTACTGTTTTCCTTGTTTTTACTCGTCATGTCAGTGTTCACCTACTCTACGGTATATTGGGATTTGATTTAAGCCTAAAAGTGGTTAACAAGTTCAGTTTTTGTTTGATTTCAAGCTGTTTTTGCAACCCAGTTCACCAAATTCAGCTTCATTTTCTCTCGGATATAAAGTAAAAGGGACTGGGGTTGACGTGCATGGCGGCCCCCATGTTGGCTTCATGATACGCCATCGAGTTATCGTTCCAGTTTACTTAGAGTTCAATGGTTCCGACACATGCCGGGAATGCCGGGGGGGAGGGGGGTACCGGGAGGCTTTCGGGCTATTTACATTCATAATCGTGAACAGTCGCCAACAAGTCGGTACTTTCCGTGGGTATTGAAAAGCTGGAAGAAGGAACCTGTAATTCCGTAAACAAAGAACGCCATGGCGAAGAATTTTTGTATCGTGCTGCCTTTCTTTCTAGCATTCTGTGCCTTGTCACACGGAATTAGTGTCTTAAACGAGACCATTAATTGCAGAAGTCAGTGTGAACGGACTTATTCTCTCCATACCTATCCAACGGTGAGTCGTTTTCCATGTTTAAGCTACAATATTTTTAATTTGTCTCTAGCGAAGACGATGAACAAACGCGGACTAGATGAGTTGAGAGGTTGTCTTTGTTGTTTTCTGTTACTGCTTCTCACCCAGACATTACTTTAATACACCCACTCTCTTTCTTTAAATACAGGTTAGACATTATCGAGCCTGCCAGCAAGGATGTTATAAAGCCGTGACCATCAAGGCTTGGTCTGTCTTGGGCTTTCGTTTACACATGAATTGTTCGGAATTAGGTAAAATTTGACAAAAATTAGGCACCTTTATTCTGTCCGTGGCGTCATTTATATTTTATTTTTGCTAATGTGTATCAGATTGGGGTGTTTGAGAGAAGGCTAGCTGGCTGGTGGCCCTTGGATGCGAAGAAGTTGAAAATTATCTCATTATTTTAATATTAAACCCATCCGTGCCGTGCTGGCAGGGACGTTAAGATGCTAGGACGACGACGGCGGTTAAAAAGCAATTCAAATTTTAGCATTAAAAAGAAGGCACGGTTAAATGACTACTGTATTAAATACTTGAAGCTTGTTTTATAATTTTCAAAGTGTTAAAACGGTTGCAGTGTCTCAGACAACAGTTCTCACACCCCACGAGTCAACGTCGTCCTTGAAGACGTGAAAATGCTCTGAGTGCCGTTGTATACAGAGCGAGGACGGTGTTCAGATTACTCTTGGGACTAGAAATTATTCATATTATCTTTGTTTTGCAAGAAGAATGCTTTTGTTTGAAGGACATCGTCCTCGAATTTGCCGTCCTAGATCTTAAGGTCCCTAGTAACGCAGTACTAATATAAAGGTAGGGGGTTAATATTAATATATATGTATTAATATTCAGTTTTTGATGTGGAAAGAGGGGAGGGGGGTGCTAAATGCACTTTTGCCTCAACCTAAAGCATGGGCTCAGGATTTATAGGGGGGGGTTAGAAATATAAGAAGGAGAGGGAAGGCTACAGTAGGCAGGCATTAATTTCCATTAGAGTGCAGTGCCAGGGGAGATATGGTAGTGAATTTGCCATTCAAGGCTGTGTATATAGAGGAGGAGGTCGTGTTATTTAGACCATCATTGCTTAGTAGGCCAGGGTGCATTCTGTGCATAGCTCATGCAGAAGATACACCAAGGCCTACAGAATACCACACCAAGACTTTCAAAATGCCACCCAAGATCATCAAAATGCCATGCCAAGATCTTCAAAATCAAAATGCCACATGTATTAGAGGTGTGCGAATCCGATCCAAATCTGATCTTATCCAATCGGTTTAGGATTGGATTTGGACTAAACTTTTATCATTCGGATCGGATTGGATTTTGTCCTTTTTTTCTCGGATTTGATCAGACTGGATTTTGTCCTTTTTTTCTGAGATCGGATCGGATCGAATTGGATTTTGCACTTTTTTACCTGCATCAGTTTCACTTTTGTCATTGTATTTGTCACAAAATTAACAAATTCACTAGTTGTATGCACTTTGTGCAACAAATGAAGATTACATAAGATAATAATATAGAGGGCAAAATTTCTCGAATATGATTGACTAATGAAGAGGGCATTTTTTTTTGTAATTCAGGGCAAAAGTACTTGCACTTGATTGGTTCCTTGATCAGCAGTACTTGCATGTGATTGGTTGCTTGGTTACTTAGCAACAGTGAACCTCAGAGGACTGCCAATGTTTTCAACAAATCTGCAAGGTTTTTTGGTCTGAAAATGCTTTTTGTTTACTTTCAACTAATTTGAACTAGTGAAAATGAATACAGTAGAAAATGTACGAACTTTTGCCTGTGTCTGCAAAAAGAAAGCTACATGGACAGCGATAGAGCGAGGGAAATTTGGAATGTTGCAGAGCGCCGACCGTGATAAGGAACATTGCACTTCGCCATTTTCTGGACATAACATAGCTCTTAAATAATTTTGCCCGTTATATTATTAACACATAATCGCATGAGTTCTCGTAAAATTAAGGTTTAATTTCACTTGTGTTTTCAAATCTTACAAATTACCCTCGTCGCTTCGCGACTCGGGTAATTTTGTAGAATTTTGAAAACACTCGTGACATTAAACCTTAATTTCCCTTGGCCCCATGCGATTACCTATGTACTTATTATTGTATAGTAGTTTTCTTAAATTTATTTGTTCATTGGTTTTCTTTTCGGAAAGTTCACAGAACTATTGCAACAAATATCCAGTGTTTTAATTTTTTTGGACTGGATCGGATCGGATTTGAGCAGCTGTTTTTGGATCGGATCAGGTTCGGACTACGATTTTTTGGCTTCGGATCAGATTCGGATTGAGAGTTTTGGCAAACCCTTGGATTATAAGGGGTCAATCTGATCCGACGCACACCACTAACGTGTATGCCATTAAAGATGGTGGGAGTGCGTTGGAAACAACTCCCCGTAACAATTTCTGCAATGATAAATGATGTTGTGTGGTGGACTGATTGCCAACGCAAAATTTCCTGAATCTGATTACTTGCTACTGTGCATTCAAGTTCAGTGTCATAGTACTGCAGGCCTTTTCATTTGATGTGTGCAATCGCACAAGCACACACCAGCACATGCACAAACTCAACTACGTCACAGAATAGTAATACAACCAGAAGTCCAACTCAAGTGAAAACTTGTCCGCATTTCTTCAATGTGCAGGCATGATTATTATAATTATACTGTACAGTATATAACAGTTTTCATGGCATAGTAGGTTTAAAGGTGATGTACAGTCCATTCTGCGCATGTACGAAACTAATGTTTACATCTTTATTTACAAAAAAATACTGATACCTTATTCAAGATTGTAAGCTTTTCTTGGTTCCCATTCATTACTTGTACCCAAAACAAAACATTTTCAGGAGAAATAGAAAAAATCTGAGGAAATATCCTAAAAGGACTGTACTGGATCTAAAAAGTTGTGGGGCAGTTCCAAGTGGAGAAATATCAAAGACAGTGGTTGCTTACCTTTTTTGTCCAGGGGTCGGGACATCATCAAAATTTCTGTGGACCCCTACATTCTCCAATGATCTATTTCACTGGTTGAAGGAGGGTCTGCGAGTAATGGTCTCATGGACCTAGGGGTCTGGTGACTCAAAAATGGTCCCACTATTAGTATCTTGTTATGGTCCCAACCATAAATTAACAAATTCTAAAAACACACAAGCTGTGACAAGTGTGGTATTAAAAAATATTGAATACTGATATACCGAGAGAGAAAAATTGAATATATCGAACATTTGATGTTATAGCTAACAGTCATGCATTTGCTTGCATTCATGCAACATACATTATATACTGTATATAATTTATATACAATTCCTGAAGTACATTTTGTTTCTTGTGTTTAGTGTTCTGCATTCTGCATAGTACAGTATGTTTCTTATTTCCAGGTTTATTTTATAGTCAGAAATAATATTTGCATGTATGCTACAGCTCATGTACTGTAATGTACTGCGCAGTACATTATGTGAAAGCCAGTGAAAGGTATAGAATCTTAAGAATTTAATTAAGTACATGTTATTTTTGTTTTTGTTAGCATGCAAGAATCAGTATTTTGAACCAGACAGCCTCTATGCTTGCAAACTGGGGTGTGAGAAAGGAAAAGATGTATTAAATAATGCTAAGAAAGTCCCAACTTCTTCAGGAAAAACAATTCCGACTGAGAATGTAAGTTTTACAAATTTAAATACAGTATTCCAAAGAATAGTTCTAACTCACTGTTGTGTGTACAGCATGCTATTTACTGTATTAAAAATGAACACCAATTTTCTATAATACAGTACACTGTATGCAGTAACATGAATTATTTGTACATGGTTCTTGTCAAATTGCATAGATCTCTAGTAGTGTAAGTTATAACAGACTATACCATATATGTATACATGTATATGTATTTCTCAAACTCATTAATAATTCATGAGATAATCAATCAATCAGAAGCGCTGAATTGCACCACATGAAGTGACTTGAAATACCAAAGTACTGGGCAGAGGACTTGAAATATTATTTCCAGTCCAAGGACTGGAAATAATATTTCAAGTCCTTGGACTTGAAATATTACTTCACACAATCGGTTATTCATCCATATACTAATTACTAATGCACTAATTCATTTATGGGAATATTCATGTACACTAAGTGATATTGAGAAGTCATGTAAAGGCCAACAGTGAGGACTAGACCGGGTTTTCAAGTACTCGGAATTTGTTCCGAGTACTTGAAAACCCGGTCTAGTCCTCATTGTTGGCCTTTACATATTACATATATGACTATACATATATATATATATATATATATATATATATATATATATACCTGTAGATGTATTACTAGGCAAGCAGGTATGTAGGTATATACAGCCTGGGGAAATTCTGTGGCTCAAAGTCTCGCTTTTTTAATGAAAGTCCCTTCTGCGCTTAACAAAAAGTTTTAATTAATAAATATAAAATTATGAATTTCATACGACATGCAATATCAATGTTTGCATAAATAAAAACATTTTCAGTTTTAAAAAAGTTTTTTGTTAATCTTCATCGTCTTCATCTTCGTTGCATTCATCCTCATTGGACTCATTGTTGGTTACTTCTTGTTCGACGGTGACCACTGTTCTCGCTTTGTTGGTGGTTCAGTCACTGATTTTCTCTGTTGCAATGAGAATATGCATCATTTCTCGTGATAAATATTAAATTTCAAGCACCTGTTCAATCAGCATCTTCTTTACTCCATAGCTCGTTGTAAATGCTGACCAGTGACCATTGTATTTGAGTTTAAAACCTGATGACCATCGATTGCATCTAAGTACATGTTCACCAACATTTTCTGGGAGCAATCTGATAGGTTATTACCAATCATTGTGAGACAAGATAATAATAGAAACTTAACAAATGCTAATGTTGATAATATAATACGTTTGATGTGGGTGCAGGTAATTATTACAAAGATGTTTCAGTCTTCAACTGGTGATATTTTCTGTTCAGAAAATGTGGTTCTGCTGGGAAAATTCAGCCTTTAGTCGAGGAGGAGAAGCGAGAAAATGTTGACCATGTAGCACCCCCACTACACAATAGTTTTGACTTATGTTGGAACAGCCTTCATCATGCACAATTAGATACTAGATGGATTATGGATAATGCTGAAATTGACAAATCATTGACAATACTGTACTTAATATGTAATCACAGGAATTTCTAATTTGAGTATGTACAGTACAGTATTTCAACTTGATACAGGCTGTAGCTATGGCGTCTCCTTTGCAATAAGATTGGACATCATGATACACTAATATCTAAGAATCAGTGAATCACGATTATATAGATGTACAGTAGAACTTGAGTTTTACGACACCCCTTTTAACGACCACCTGCTGTTTACGACCACTTTTTCTGGCACGGACGATTTGTAATAGAAATGTACCTCCGATGTACGACCACCTGCCTAACGCGACCAGCGACCACTTTTTAGTGTTCCAAACAAGATATTTACCTGCTGTGAGCGACCATCTCAACATAAAACTGCCGAAATACGTTAAAGAAACACCCGTTTTTTCGTAGTAAACAAACGCGAATGCGACCACATGCAAAAACAACACAGCAATTGTGCAACACTTCCGGTTTCATACCGCATTTTAGACTTGTTTTGCTTCTCTTTTGAGCATTATTTGATAAAAATCTGTGTGAATTTTTGTTGTCAGAGTTAAATACTTTTTAGTTGATGTTTGAGAGTTAATACAATGACTGAACAATTCGAAACCATGAGTAAAATTTTTTAATTAACTTTAGACAAGTTGATCTTGACGATCGTTGACGTTTAATACCGCGACAAGTTTGTATATTTTACAACGGTTTTACAGCGGCTTTTTAACTTGGAAAGGAAAGTGACAAAACTCAGTGTTCACATCTAAAAAATACTACTGGAAGATCGTAAATAAAGGCAAGAGCTAGACCAAACCAGCGTAAAAATTGAATCAAACGTAATAAAAACACAGCGCAAAAACTGAAGTGAGCGATAGTACGACACGATTTTGATATGGAGAACATCGCTCTATAAAGGCCATGATATTTCAGTGTATTAAACGCACAAATGTCAAATTCTTTTTCTCTTAATAACCATATTAACATTAATAAATCAAGACTGCACTTCTTTGAAATGTTCTTGCTTTTCCATTTCCCTTATAAATCTTTATAAATCGCCATTTTCCTAACCTTGAAACAATGTTTATATAAAGAAGCGCTGCAACGCTGCCAAAATGGCTGCTATGACGTCACATCACTACTTGCCATGTATGACCTCCTGTCATTTACGACCACTTTTACCTGGCAACAGGGGTGGTCGTAGAACTCAGGTTCTACTGTACTGTATACAATCTTAATCTGAAATCTGAATATTCACAGTAATTTTGGAACATAAACTTATAAAACATATCCCCATGAGTCCATGACAATGATGACATGTCCTCCTACATGATGTACTGTATGCCTTGTATGGTATGGTGTATTCATATATTTGGGTATTTTGTTTGGTAATTTATACCCTTCAAAACTCTTTCAAATCCCTCTCAAAATGCAGTCCTGAAATGCTATTTCAGGGACTCTAAAATTCAAAATTTTTCCAGGGAAACATGCCCTTGGACCCCCCTGGAAGTTTGTCACACCTTTGACGCTCTCATGTACAGTAAGTATTGCCTGTTTTGACCCCCCCCCCCCCCCCATGCAGTTAATGTGCAGTTTAATACAAACAATAATTGTACATGTATTCCTCTACTTATAGGAACAACATAGCACTGTAACAGCAATAATACTACGACCAGTCATGCTCTTGCACACATATGGCCGTGGTATGATCAACAAGCTTACATACTATGTGCAGTCTTCTACCTCCTATTATTTCAGCACCAACAATGGAGGCATGGTCGTGGTCAACATTCAAGTGAGTACTTGGCTCAGAATAGGGAGGTTTAGATTTCAGTACGAGTACGAGTTCAAGTACGAGTTTCGTACTGCGCACCCCAACTGCGCATTTTAGCGGGAAAAAGCTTGAAAACTCGTACTTGTCATAGTCGTTTACGACGAGATTTCTTGGGAAACTCGTACTGCTAAGTACGAGTTTTTAACGAAGAATAGTAGGAAGATGGCCGAGGAAATAGATCCCTATAATGAACATAAAGAGCTTTTTATTTGGAAAAAAGAACATGAACAGTGTTTTGTGAGGGAGCTTCTTGTAATTGAGCCGTATATGCATCGGCCAAAGTCAACTGAGAGGGGACAGTCTTGGAGGCTGTTGATGGAAAATCTGAACAAGCTTGAGAAGCCTAAGTTTCGCGTTACAGTAAGGTCTGTAAGAGATAAGTTTACTAAGATGGTGGCGAAATATAAGAAAATTGAGAACGACGAGACGACAGCGTCTGGGATAACAGGTAAAGAGTTTGATGAAGTTTATCGTGGGATGACCGACATTTTGGAACGCATCGATGAAGCAAAGTTAATCTGGGAGACTGAGAATGCCAAGGAAAAAACCCAGCAAAGTTTAGAAAAAGCCAAAGCAGAAGATATGAGGAAGAAGGCTACTGAAAGCCTCAGCGAAACCAGAAATAGAAAAGAGGAAGACGGTGAAGAAGAGATCAACCCAAAAAGAAAAAGAAAATCCACTGAGGCATTTGGCCTTGTTCAGGAAGGCCTAAAAATAAAAAAAGAGGCTTTAGACAGAGAAATGCGATTGAGAGAAGCAGAGCTAGAAGAAAGAAGTATTTCCCGCCAGTCCCAGGTACAACTAGTTCAATCACAACAAGATTTTTTTAAAAATATGCAGCTACAACAACAGCAGTTCATGGGCCAAATGCAAGAGCAACATATGCAGATGTTTTCTGTAATGAAGGACTTGTTTACCTCAACAACAAACACAAAGAACACTTAATCTCGATGATAGTTGGTAAGAACTGCATCATTTTTATGAACTGTGCTTGTTTCTCAATTACAAACCTTAACATGTAAAAGTATATTTATTATATTCTCTTTGAGGGCTGGTTATAAATTAACGGGGGGGGGACTGGGGATGGAAGCATTAAATAGAACATCAAAATACTATGCCCCTTCCCATATCTAAATCATTCTAGTCTCTGCTTAATTAAATAGTGGAACTCAAGCTGACTCATCCTGAGTAAAGTAAACTATCATAATGGTGGGCTTAAATTTATTTGACCCTCCTCCCCTTTTGATAGTCTAATTTTTTAATATACAGTAACCCTCTCTTTTGAGAGCCTCAAAAAGTTGTGAGCCCCCTCCCTTTTTCACCCCTTTCTCCACCTCCTTCCCCCTAGTAATTTAGGACCAGTCCCTAATTGTGTTAAATTTTGTTTAAATGTTAAAACAGCAAATAACTCTCATGCTTTTATCATTAAATTTCAGTTGTTATGTAGTTGACTGTTGACTTAACATGTTTTTAAAGTTTACAAAATTATAATATAATCAGTGATTATATGCACTCAGACAGTGTATATATTATACAGTAATTACAGTATATACAAATAAACAAATGCATCTGAGGCAAAGAAAATATGTACAATACTTGTTCTTTTAATTGTTATACACAGTCAAAATTATTATGTCTATTCCTCTCCTTCACCAAGTTGAAAATACTGCTCTAGACTTGGTGGGTCCAAGTTAAAATATGTGCTAGTTGATGAACCATATAGACAAGTAATTGCATTTCTTAGCAAAGCACAGGTAGTGTACATTGTCCCCACTTGTGAAAGTCCAATTTTTTGGTTTTTCTTGAAATCGATGAATGCAAAGTACCCTGCAATCTCACCAAAGATCCATTCAACTGAGACCCGAACCTTACTCATGGCTTTGTTGAAGGCCTTTTCTTGATCTGTTAAATTGTTATGCTTGTACGGTGTTTGCAAGTATACCCGTTCTGGATATGCCTGATCCCCATAAATGCAAAGTGGTCTTCCATCTTCACTGTTGCAGTATGTTTCAAGATTGGTCAACAGATCAGACCTGTGCAGTATCCCAGCGTCATGACTCTTTCCCTCTGTGAATAATATAATTTAAGGTTTTCGGTTATGCAAATGAATTTTTAACCAAAATTTTCTAATAAATAATGATAACTACAGTATATATTGTACTGCGTGTTAAAACAAGGCGAAACGGCTTTAAGGTTTGTTTTAAGTTATGATTCCCCTCCTTACCCTGTCTGCAGGGTTTAGCCCATTTTGATATGGAGAGAGCAGATTCTTATTAAGGAGTCTTTTAGAGATACTCCTCTAAGAAATTGATATTTGAAGCTCCTAGTTGGTAATTTCCACCACCCTGGTAATAAGGAATCAGCCCTGAGAAATCAGATTAAAAAACTTTAGAGCCTAACCAACATTGTAATGAAGTCCCAGTAATAATCTCAGTTCTATTCATAATTGAAAACATAACTAATAAAAAAATGGCAGGGAAACTTTGCCCCCCCCCCCCCCGCTCTCCACCCCTGCCTATTTGGCCTGCCCATTCATCTTCTATTCTTATCCATGACTCAGGTATAGCTGTTGACAATATTGGTTGACCAACGCTGGGGCCTTAAAACATTGAGCAATTGATATTAAGTTGCAGACAGGTTTTCTTTCTCGGTTCTAATACATTTAACACAAAACATATTAATATTTAGCAAGGTGTACTTGTAGAAACACCATTTGTAATATGCATACATTCAGTTAAATAGCACTTTCATCTGATTGTAATTAATGGCATTGGATTTTTGTTAGAAACATTTAAGTAAACAATATTGTTTGTTTGTCAATTAAATTTATAGAATGAAACAATTTACTGCACCTCTCTATAATATTATCGCCCTGCAAGTGGGTATTTTAATAGACAAATTTTTTATATCCAAAGTTTGGGCATTTCACCCAACGGGTGGGGAGTTTTTCAAAATGTCTATTTGGCCTGGGGTTGGCCACAGGGATGAGCACATGTTGAATTGACTAGAACAAAGGATGCTTCATGTATAATTTTTAAGAAATACAAATATTCATATTTGAACATTTCCCCTGGGGTTGACCCCCGGGGACTCTATGGGGATGCAGAGGCATTTGCCAAGTGTTTGTGGCCCCTTTGGGAGGGAGAGAAGTAAAAATTGGTTTCCAAGCCAGAAATCCACAGGAACGTACCCAGGGTATTTGCAAAGAAAGGTGAGTGGTCTTTTGTTTTGAAACTCCAGGATGTTCACTGTTGACTTGAGGCAATGTGCTTTTTGCAAAAAAAGTCTAGCTTCAAATACACATAATAAAATTGTTTAAAATTTTCATTGAAAAGTTGCAATGCCAATATACAACACTTGGAACATCTTAAGGACCAAAATATATATTTCTAAATTCCTTTGAAAAATTTATCAACAAAGGTATGTCAATCTGTTTGCAACTGGCTGTGCTGCTTGATATAGGGTTGACAAAAATAAATACTGCCCTTGGGGGTGCTCCAGGGGGAAGCCACTGATAAAATTAATCGAATTGAAACTAAAATTTAATATGAATATAAAATAATATGAATAAAAAAGTTACCTATTGGCCCGTACAAGTTAGCTATCAGCCCATTTGCTGCAACAACAGATTGGTATTTTAGGGCATGTACCCTCTTGTGTCCATTGTAGACTACTCTCTGATTCACCTCTGGTCTGCATATTGCCCTGACCGTACCATCGACAAAACCCCAACAATTTTCTAGTGCATGACTCTTCTCGTACACTGCTCTGGCATATTCTTGCAATTTGTTTGGTTGCAGCCATTCTTGTTCAAATGATGTTAGGAGGTACCCATGAGTTCCAAAAACAAGTCTCATCACTTCGTTGGAAATCAAACAAAGTTCCGGTTTTGACCTGCCAAACCTTGGTATAAGGTCACTGTACCGACAAGGGTACGAAAATCGTCTGAGAAGAATGCAAAGTCCCTCTAAACCAGTTGCTTTTGTGCCATTTTGGCAAATTATACTTTCAGGCAGTTGTAAAGCTCGTGCGAGTCGTGGTATGTCGTTCTTCGCCACTCGGAATTCAGACAAACATTCGTCTTCAAGCATTGATTCTAATGAAAATCGATCATATTTCCAATACGGAAATATAGGCGCAGCTTCCTCGCATTCTTTTACAAGCAGATAAAATAAATCTTCTTCTATGAGATCTTCCGAATACAGAAAAACAGCTGCCATCAAAAGATCTGCCATTTTGTTCAAATATCGTACTCGTTTATCAGTTTTCTACTTTTCCAATCTAAACACATCTTTGACAGAAAGAACGAGTTCAAGTTGGACCCAGTCTCCCCGCTCTCAACTGGTACTTGAACTCGTACTCGTACTGAAATCTAAACCTCACTAATATCAGAATATGAACTTCTAAGCACATTGTATAATGTTAAGCAGATAAATGCATAGTGTACTCAGTGTTTTGTAGTCCATATGTTACATACTGAATATTTTTTACAAAATTTGTTTGGGTTCTTCCAGCATGAGTGGAAGATGTTTTATATTGGAGGTGGGGACTAATTCATCAATAGAATGATAAGGATTTGCATTTTCTTCTCCCCTGGGCAACAAATTTTAGACCATTTATAGCCCAGTGTCTTTAGAGATACAGTGTATGAGGAGGTGTAGCCCTTCCTGCACACTCCCTCCCCCCCCTCCTTGTTCCACTTCCCAGGTTCTTATCTCTGCTCCCCCACCTTGAGAATCAAGAAAATTATTTAACATAACTAAATGTATGCTTGACACATGCAATGGATGTAAAATTATTGTACCTGTTTTGCTGCATAGGACTACTGTTATGAGACAAATTAATGCATCTTTGTGTGTTTGACGCACTCCCCTCATTTTCATGTGTATGAATTCACCACAAATCACCGAATGAAATCAACCCATTGCTGCCTAGGATGTCTCAGGGTTCTCCCTTTGACGAGTAAAACCGTCTTGGTGTTAAACAGAGTAAAAAGATAAATATGCCATTTTTTGCCAGCTCAGGCTGAAACGAGTTAACACTTTCATGTATGTTATGTATGTATGTACATGTATGTATGTTTTTTTTTATCAAAGTGTGAAATTTGACAAAAACTATTTCTGCAAGGAAGTCAGACATAGGTACCAGTCTCACCATAACGCACGTGCTTCAGAACAAGGCGTGACTAAGCTGCTTGCTGTGCATGTTTGTTGTTACGTGTACACCTGTTAGGCTGTTACTAAATTGGATTTTATATCTTAATTTGTAGAGGGAACCAGAAATTTACGTATCAGCTTCAAACTCTCAGTACAATGATGATGCCGTCATCCAAAATGATGAACCACAGAAGCAGAAGCAGAAGGAAATCAAAGGACATAGTATGTTTATTGTATCTGCGCGAAGTGCAGATATATTGCTGTCGTGTTGTGTGTGTGTGGGTTTGTTAGCTTTTTTGTGTAACTCTAACCAATGCGCGATAATTAAGTCGGGGCCAATCAAAGCTCAGAATTTTTCGGCGTCCCGTACGAGTGTGTACGAGCTGTCAGTTTGAACGATGGAAACAAGTCTTTATCCGATCGTGTTTATCGTTAAATTTGATCTCGAACATTCATTATATTCAAGAAGAACTCTTTACAATTCGGTAAGTATTTTGAACATGAATTGTAGTAAATTTTCAAGTGTGATCTACAACAGTTTTCGTGGGTTGTATGGAGTCATGGACACGAGCACAAAAGATTTTCTAAGGCTCGTTAAAATAACCAAATCCAGCCAAGACAGCCAACACGTGTTTCACCAGATAGAGCTATTTACAAGAAAAGATAGCTCTCTTCGGAGGACAAATCAACTTCTTCGGAGGACTAGAAAGCCTCTTCGGAGGACAAAGCAACCTCTTCGGAGGACAAATCAACCTCTTCGGAGGGCAAATCAACCTCTTCGGAGGACAAATCAACCTCTTCAGAGGGCAAATAAGCCTCTTAATAATCAGAGGAATTATGATGAGCCCCTTCAGGGAAATAATGAGGCTCTTTTGAGAAAAAATGAGCCTGTTGTGAGGCAAGATGATTCACAACAATATACGAAACCTGTTGTAGTTCACAAGCAAAGTATAAATGCTAGCATGTATGATACATGCAATTTAGATCTTTGTTTAAATGAATACAGATCTTCTGTAAGAAAATTAATTAAACAGCCAAATGTCAAACGGTATAGACACCGTGAACCATCCAGAATACCTCTCAAAAAAATTATATTAGCTATGAGAAAGAGGAAAAATCGACGAATAGTTAAGCATGTTCTTAAAAGATCGACTCCTGTGTCATCTGTTTTAAACAAGTTAGCTACCAATTTTAAAGAATGTTGTTTAAAATCTGTGCACATGCAACATTTTTTCACTAAGACCTTTTGGTATTTTACACCATCAGTTGACTTTGTTAAAGTTCAGAAAAGCATTGACGTATCTGAATATTCCTTGTCCTATGTGTTGAACAGTCCATGTGTCAATTCTAATTTTGTGAATCAACAATATGAATTTAAAAAAAAGCTTTTAATGTCTGGGGATATTGAATTAAACCCAGGTCCTGTGAAAAACAGCACTAATGAAACTAGTATAACAATACCATCACATTTACGATTAGAGCAAAGGTTACGAGTATTTCAGTTGAGGCCACTTGATGTTGGTGGTGCTGGTGATTGTTTTTTTCGAGCTGTGTCTCATCAGTTATATGGTGACCCTGGTCATCACTTAGATATTAGAGCTGCTGGTATTGCATATATGAGAGAGAATCCAGGGAGATTTATTGAAAGTAATACAGAGTATTCTTGGTTACAATATTTTAATAACATGTCTACGCAAGGAACATGGTGTGACGGTCTGATTATACAAGCTGTTGCTGACCAACTTAATTTAAGAATTATTATTACTGAATCACAAGAACATTTTTGTGAGGTCAATTTTATACGAGCTGTTTCTTCAGCACAGCGGCCAACTGATGTTTTTTTGGGACATGTAGATGAATACCATTATGTATCAACAGTGCCATTTTCTGAAAATTCAAATTTATCTGAAGATAAACAAACTGATTTGGAAAAATTAGATGGAAATTGTTTAACAAATCAACTGCTTGATGAGAATATTCATAAGCTTGATGAGAATATTCATAATTGTAAAAAGGACCAAAATATATACATGAAAGATTATGCAAAGAAAACAAGCTCTAAAAGAGAGAAAAAGAAAGCTTACATGAAGGAATATATGAAAAGAAAACGATCAACTGAGGACCCTCAGTCTAAGCAGAAAAGAAATGAGTGTATGAAGGAATATATGAGAAGAAAACGATCAACCGAGGACCCCCAATCTAAGCAGAAAAAAAGTGAGTGTAAGAAAGAATATATGAAAAGAAAACGATCAACTGAAGACCCTCAGAAAATAAATGAGTGTAACAAGGAATATATGAAAAGAAAACGATCAACCGAGGACCCTCAGTCTAAGCAGAAAAGAAATGAGTGTAACAAGGAATATATGAAGAGAAAACGATCTGAACCAGTTGATCAATCGATACAAAGTTTAATTTTAAAATTCCATAATATTGTGTCCCAAGGACCACTTTATATATGCACTTGTTGTGACCAATTATGGTATAAGCATAGTGTCACCCCTGCTGCAACACTGAAGAAAACTATTCCTGATATTGAAAAAAAAATTTTAAATAAAACAAGTGTAGATAATGTTGAATGGTTGTGTCGATCATGTCATAAGTACTTAAAAAAGAATCAAGTACCACCGTGTGCTGCCATAAATGGGATGCAATTCCCAGCAAAGCCTTTATTTTTTGATCTAAATGAATTAGAATGTAGATTACTTGCTCCTAGACTAGCATTTCAAAAATTAATGCAAGCCCCCAGAGGTAAACAATTCAAAATCAGTGGGAACATTGTTAATGTTCCAGCAGATATTACAAACACTGTTAGCATGTTACCCAGGTTACCAAATGAAACTGGAACTATTAAAGTTAATCTAAAGAGGAGGTTGCAATATAAAAGTTCAGCTTTATCATTGAATGTAAGGCCACACAAAGTTTTGCAAGCGGCCAATTGGCTTGTCAATAATTGTAATCTTTACAAAGAAGAAGGTATATCTTTTAACCAAAATTGGCTTGACAATAATAATGTTTTATTACCACTTGCTGAAAGTGACTCTGAACATCAAGAAGAACAATCAGAAAATACAGACTGTGATAAGGTACTACCAGATGAAGATAACTGGAGTGAAGATGAAGTAGAAATACCTGCTGGTGTCACAGACACCATGTTAACAGCTACTGATTTCATGACAGACCACGAACGTCAAAAAATTCTGAATGTTGCACCAGGTGAGGGCAGCACCCCTCTCAGTGTTTTCAGAGATGCATATTCTGAAGAATTGGCATATCCAGGTATTTTTCTTGGCCAGAAACGACCTGACAATATTAACAGACTTACAGATGTTCATTATAGTGAAATTTGCAAATCTGAGTTAAGACGGTCAGACAGAAGGGCTGCTATGTGTGTAGAGAATATCTTCTTTAAAACAAAGAAACTCCAAATGAAGATTTTACTTGGTCAATCTCAAGTTGCCTTGAGGAAATGCCAGGACAAAAATAATTCAATAAAAGCTGGTCAGCTTAAACAAAAAGGAGCATTACAGAGAATTATTAATTATGACGAAGGGTTTAAGTTTCTGAGAGCATTAAGAGGGTCACCACCATATTTTGAAAAGGCAAAAAAAGATATATTTGCCATGATAAGACAATTAGGCTCAGCCTCATTATTTTGTAGTTTTTCTTCTGCTGAAACACAATGGATTCATCTTCTTAGAATACTTGGTAAACTTGTAAATAACAAAGAATACACTGATACTGAGCTAGAAAATCTCAACTGGGAGGAAAAATGCAAATTGATTCAAGGTGATCCTGTGACATGTGCAAGACATTTTGATTATCAAATTAATCAATTTTTACAAAAGTTTCTCTTGAGTAGTCAAGGACCCTTAGGAAAAATTGTAGACTGGTTTTACAGAGTTGAGTATCAACAAAGAGGCTCACCACACATTCATATGTTAATATGGCTAGAAGATGCCCCAGTATTTGGTGTGCATGATAATGGTAAAGTTATAACATTTATTGATCAGATAATTACATGTAAAAAGCCAACTGATGATGATGATGAGTTGCTTAAACTTGTTAACAGGCAAGTCCACCGCCATTCTCATACTTGTCGGAAAAAATCCAAGGCACAATGTCGTTTCAATTATCCACAACCACCTATGCGAACAACAAATATTCTGAATCCCTTAGATATTGAAAATATGGAAGAGAGTGAACTTAAAGAACATAAAAATAATTGGAAATCAATCCAAAATTATTTGAATGATTTAAAGGAAGGTGAGGATATCACCTTTGACCAGTTACTAATAAATTTGAAAATAACAGAAGAAAATTATCTACTTGCTGTAAGGTCACGACTTAATTCAGCAACCATATTTCTTAAGAGACAACCAAACGAATTGAGAATAAACAATTATAACCCTGCTTGCCTTAGTGCATGGAGAGCTAACATGGATATTCAATTTGTCCTTGATGTCTATGCATGTGCAATGTACATTGTATCATACATTTCTAAATCACAAAAAGGAATGAGTGAGCTATTGCGAAGTGCATGTGCTGAAGCAAGAAGAGGTAATTCTACCATTAAGCAGCAAGTAAGAGATATTGGAAATAAATTTTTGAATAATGTTGAAATTAGTGCACAAGAAGCAGTTTATATTGTGCTTCAACTTGCGATGAGAAAATCATCTCGTCAAGTAGTTTTTATAAATACCTCGCCCCCACAAGATAGAGTTCACCTATTAAAATCAATAAAAGATATAAGTGAAATGGAGGATGATTCAGAGGAAATTTATACAACAGGTCTAATAGAGCGATATACCAGAAGACCTCGTAGCCTTGAGCATGTTTCTCTTGCTGACTGGGTTGCATGGTATGACTTGCGTAGTAAACCATATACCAAAAAATCGGATAAACTTGATCTTGATAATCTTCCATTGGAGACAAACATTAATGATAGCAATGATGATGATGAAGAGGATGAAGAAAAAGAAGTGGGTGAAAAGAAAAACAAAAAAAGATCAAATGCCAGAATCATACGACATGTATGCTTTAATAAAGAAGTAGACCCGGAGAAACATTACCGTGAATTAATCATGTTGTTTACAGCATGGAGAAATGAAAAAACTGACTTGATTAATAACTGTTCTTCGTATAAAGAATACTTTTTTCAAGTTAAACATATAATAGATGAGCAAATGAAAGAATATGCTATTTGCAATAAAGATTTAAATGACATCGAAGACCAATTAAACAACACGGATAGTGATGATGAAGATGGTAATTATGATTTGATTGCCCCAGGAACACAGGACATTGAACGACAAGATGAATCAGAAGGTGCACAAGACCTTCATCCTGATTTTAATGAAAATTATGATCTTTCCAGTGATATTGGAATTCCTTCTACTGCTTCAAATAGTGAACAACTGATTTTAAATGAATTACCAGACAATGATTACAGACAAATGGTGCAAACATTAAACAAAGAACAAAAAGAATTTTTTTATCATGTTGTACATCTCATTAAAACAACAACTGATCCATTCCACTGCTTTCTAAGTGGAGGAGCTGGTGTTGGAAAGTCACATGTGACAAAAGCACTGTATCAAGCAGCACTTAAATATTACAATACGAGAGCGGGTGATGATTTTCACCAAGTAAAGGTAATAATGCTTGCCCCTACTGGTAAAGCTGCTTTTAATATTAAGGGAAATACAATCCATAGTACCCTTGCAGTGCCAGCATGTCAGTCTTTAAGAAATTACAAACCTCTTGATTCAAGCAGACTTAATACTCTACGAAGTCAACTTGGTGGTTTAAAACTTATATTTCTTCATGAGATATCAATGGTAGGAAGTACAATGTTTAATATTCAAATTAACAATAGACTTAAAGATATTAAGGGAAGTAAAGAAGACTTTGGAGGTGTAAGCATAATCGCAATTGGTGATTTATTTCAACTTCAGCCTGTGATGGATCGATATATATTCAAAGATCTTGATTATGAATATTCCATTCTTGCCCACAATCTATGGCAAGACTATTTCACGATGTTTGAGCTAAAGGAAATTATGAGGCAGAAAGATAGTAAAGTGTTTGCTGAAATTTTAAACAGACTACGAGAAGGCAACCACACTGCTGATGACATTTTAAAAATCAAAGAAAGACTAATTGGAGAAAATAGCATACATGATCCAATGAATGTACCACATCTGTTCATTCAAAATACCAAGGTTAATCAGTTTAATCAGAGAGTGTACCAGGCAGCTACTGGTGAGAAATATTGTATTCAAGCAGTTGATAGTGTTATAGGAGCAAACTCTACTCAGCTTAGAGATAAAATTATGAGTCAAATACCAGATGATCCAAGAAAAACCAAACAAATAATTTCAAAGCTTGAATTGGCAGTGGGTGAAAGGACTGAAATAGCAGTCAATATACGAACTGATGATGGCATGACAAATGGTGCTGGAAATGTCATTAAAAAAATACAATTAAACCAAAGAAACAAACCATCAGGAATAATATGGGTACAGTTCGACCATGCTGATGTTGGTGAAAAAACTAGACAAGAGAATAGGCAACATTATGTACAAGGTATTGAATGTACATGGACTCCGATAAAACCAATTGCCACACAGTTTGCTGTTGGTAGAAACAGAACAGCTCAAGTTGTAAGAAAACAGTTTCCTTTGAGACCAGCTGCTGCTAAAACAATTCATCGATCACAAGGTGACACTGAGCAAAAAATTGTCGTTAACTTTAATACCAGAAGAGCAATACCTCATATTCATTATGTCGGCCTTAGCAGAGTAACAACTATAGAAGGCTTATATATAACTGATTTGTGTGAACAGAAAATAGCTGTTAATCCTCATGTGAAGGCTGAAATGGAGAGTCTAAGAACAGAACGTTATCTTAAACTCAGTGTGATTCCAATTTATCATCTTGACCAGGTTGCTTTTAAACTTTGCTTCCTTAATGCGAGGTCATTGCATAAGCATATTGATGATGTACGCCATGATGTGAATTACACAAGTACCGACATTAATATTTTTGCAGAAACAAGATTTGTTAATTCAGATAGTGATGATATGTATACAATAGATGGGTATACCTTGTTTAGAAATGATGGCAAGCCCTCTGTTAGTTCAAGACCTTGTAGTGGTACTGCAGTGTACAGTCGGGTTGAATTTTTACCTGGCTATCCATATTCTCATAATATCAATGGTATTGAAATAACTATTATGAAAGTAATGATTCTTCCACATGTCACCATAATAGGTGTATATCGCTCACCTAAAATTCCAATACAGCAATTATGCCATGCTTTAGATGAAGTATTGCGATTTACATCTTCCCAGTTTAATATTTTTATTGGTGATTTTAATATTAACTGGGTTGATCAATGTAAAAGAAGACCTTTATATAGTCTATTAGTTAATGATTATAATTACAGACAATTAATATCCAGTTATACTACTGACAACCAAACCACTATAGATCACATTTATACAAATTTACCAGAATCGCAAGCTAAAGGTCAGACATTGGAAACCTATTTCTCAGATCACAAGTCAATATGTGCATTAATTAATTGTTTTAATGAGTGACTGCAAGATGATCATCACTAGCTTATGAATGGTTGGTACATGTATACTGCAGTACATAAACACTTCACATGTAGCTCCAAGTACAAAGGAGATATTTTGGCTCTGAATAGCATAGATATGTTGAGTACATGTACTATAAAGAATGAGAGCACATTTTCACAATAAATTGTTCTTATCTTACCATTATTTCAGTTACCAAAAGTCACAAAATAGGGTAAGCATTTACTTTTTCTGTTAGCACCCCTTTTCCCCCCAAATATTTTCAATTCATTTTAGCAATTTTGTCTTACTTTTTTTAATTTAATTTAATTTGATTTAATTTAATTTAATTTAATTTAATTTAATTTAATTTAATTTAATTTAATTTGTAATACATGTAGTAATTTTCTCATGCATGACATGTACAGTATGTCATGATGTGACTGTTATGACCTAACGTTTTACATGGTACTGTACATTTTAAATACAGACATTCTTTCACTATTATGTTTTGTAGATCTATCTCAACAAAACCACCGGTGTTACATGTACATAGTCTATTATATGGCCTCAAGCAGTGGGTGACCTACCTGTACATCCAATATGAACTGGATCAAGAATTAATTGATACTCACGCAAGAAGATATTGATGAATCAGTCTTTATAATTATAATCCTCCAGTGACCCTGAGTCAACTACTTCTGATCAACAAGCTATTTCTGACACTAAACAGGGAGAGACTTTAAATGAACCTATTTTGGATTCCAACAGCCAAATTATTTAAATGTTGGTATTGAGCAAGAATTCAAGAAAGGTGTTGCTGTAGGTTGTCTGCACAATATCTCCGCAGTAAAAAGTGGAAGCTACAATGTACTTTGATTTCCAACTCCAGACAAAAACAAGAGGTGTCTGCTTTCTCCCACCAATGTGACTGGTGGTACTGTATAGTGGTCCAACAGAGCCTATTATTTCTAGTATTATAGTGCTCCAACAAGTCCTACTGCTACAAAGTGTATAAATGTACAGTACATCAACTACCGTATCAAAGGAGTGAGTTGTCAACTGTACAGTATGCTACCCTCCATAAACAGAAGCCATATTGCAAAACTTGCAGAACTGCCTTGTTGTGTGTAATAGTCAATTTGTAAACATTACATAATAACGCAATAATGGGAAAATCCTAATATCCCATTGAAGCGACAAAGGTACCTCAACTTAGACAAGACATATGGTAACTGCAGAAACCTGTATAGAAACCTGTTAAACATTTACCCAAAATTCAGGTTGTAACCCTCCAAACCTTCATCACAAATGATACTGGATACTGGTCTAGCAGGGTTATAAATATACTTCTAACAAAAATTGTGCTGTCAATGAAAATATATTTTAAACTTTACTGGCCCACTATAAACACAGGCTGTCAACATTTTTATTTTGCTTTAAAATACATTGTCATGTATATTTGTAACTAGATATACTAACAACAGTAAACTTGCAACAACTCAGAGGTATTGTTGTATTGGTAGCAAGATGCATTACCAGCAAGTGTTTCATAACATAAATATCAATATTAACTAATGTGGTGTTCAGCTAAAATGAACCAAACCTAACTGAAATTAATAAACTCTTTTTTAAGTTTATTTATACATTGGGTTTCAATGCACGAGAAGTTCAGTGTCTGAACCCAGCCTAAGGAACATGAATAATAACAATAACATTTAATGTCTTTGCATGTATCAAGAATGAAGCAACATACAGTATAACTGGCATAGAGCACACAGCAGCATCACACAAGTGTAATACTTGTTGTAATTCTTGTGCGGTTTACAAATGTAACTTTTACAAGAGTTGGTATTGTGAGCAGTGTTTCTGTTAGCTCATTCTCCGAGGTGCTGCTTAGGTCAGTATTGACTTTCAGGTGTCCAAAAAGTTGAATTAAACCATTTTCAAAGATAGTCAGAGTTATTTTCTCAGTGTTGTGCTTGATGAGAACATGTACATACCAGTGTCTGGAACAGGATTTCACATTCTGTTTGACATGGCAGCTCTTGCATTCTACAATTCTTCCAGAGTGGCTTGTTTCAATTTTTTTCGAGCACTTGCAGCATGAAAGGTAGGATGAGACTTTTTCAACACCAATGATGTCACCAACAAGGGTAGTGCTGCCATACTGCTTTTGATGTTCACCAGGAATATGAACTGTTGTTTCAAACGGATCAGTTGGTGTTATTGTAGACCCTGTTTTGGCAGTATTGACATACACCTCATTTGTCATCCTATCTCTTTTCACCCTAATGTTGGTAAACATGTAAGTATCACCTTCCACAACGCTATTGACAAACTTTTGCCATAAAATGATCTTGATTGTAGTTGTAGGATCTACAAGTGTACCCTCAACCATTTCTAGTTTGCCAGATTGCACAAGCTTGACAGTATCCAGATCTAACACTTTTGCCTTCACAGTGACAAGTTGCCCAATGCAAGATGACTTGACCCTCAGTAAATCAGTGGTTTTCGGTATTTCAAACTTGGCGAAGTCGACATTGGCAACAGGTTCAACTGACGCATCTACCCCCATCACCAGGTCTTCACTGTTGGACTTCGTGTCTAGTTCGAATTTCCTTAGTTTTACAGGGCCATTGCTGTAGTCCACAAAACTCTTTCGTTTTGGTGGAGAGAAACACACCCCTCTAACAGTTTTACTTTTCGTTTGCAAGAGAAAATCGAAGTAGTTCCCAGTTTTCACGGGAGATATGTTATGCACGTATCCAATAGCAGTACCTTGCTCGAAATCACTCTGAGTTGTTTCGCCAACCGCAGCCTCAGTATTCACGTTATCAGTAGGTTCGTTTACAGTTTCTTTTTCCTCATCGTTTTGGGATCGGACACTTGCATTATCTGATGATGGATCAGTAAATTCGTCCGCCATGCCTTCTGTTTCGCTTAGCATCTTTTCCAGTTGTTCGTCTGTAAATAATTCCATATTTTCCATACTGTTTCTATAAAATAAATTAAAATAAATAAATAATTATAGACCAACAGACTTTATACAATCCCGGCTCATATTTATGTGCAGTGAGTAGTGACAACAGTGAGTTTTTCGTCCTCTGCCACATGGTCCATCTATTTAGACAGGACGTTTGCCTTCTATAAATGCACATTCAATCCTTTTCCATCCAGTGCTCTATCATGCTCAAGCAACGCTAATTTAAACAAACTAGTAGATTTCGCCCACAGACTTTAGCACACAACGATTTTTACGAGCCAAATTGAAGTAGCACAAGAAAGACGTCCATCAGACATTTATATAATTTTTAGTAAGTTTATTATTTAGCGCCAGTCGATCATATTATAAACAAGACGCCCGCTAGGCGTTAACTCGGGCTACTTAATAGTGGGCACTGGCACAGGCTGGTATGGGAAGATTATGCTACGCAAATAATCCAATACACCATGATTCTAACCTGTGTGCTAACAAATGCTATTAGGATAGTTGTCAAGAAAAATTTGAATTTGTTCAACAGAATTATTAAGGTGGGAATTCTGGGCACACAAAAAATTTATCAATCATTTCCTGTAAACATTATGCAACTATTAACCCTTTACCAGGCAAGATTACCAGGAGGTCTCCACTTGAAAAATAAAATCATGTGCCATTAGACAGAGTAAAAGTAAGAAGTTGCTAAATGGCAACCATGCCAAGAACAAAACTAACATACTGGTGTACCAAAACAAATAAATGGTGGCTATACTGATGTACACACCCCAAAACATTGAAATGGTAGTCATAGAACCAAAACAATGAAATGATGGCCGTACTGGTGTACCAAAACAATGAAATAGTGGCCAATCGACCATATTGGCGTACCAAAACAATGAAATGGTGGCTATACTGGTGAACCAAAACAATGAAATGGTGGTCATACTGGTGTACCAAAACATTGTAATCGTGGCCATACTGGTGTACCAAAACAATGAAATGGTGGCGATACTGGTGTGCCAAAACAATGAAATGGTGGCCATACTGGTGTGCCAAAACATTGAAATGGTAGCCATACTGGTGTACCAAAACAATGAAATGGTGGCCATATTGGTGTACCAAAACATTGAAATGGTTGGGCCATATTGGTGTACCAAAACAATAATACACACTTGATGAAAGTAATGTATAAACTGTTTAATAACATCGACTTTTAGTGCAAGACATCAGTACAATAATAAACAATACAAGCAATATAAAGCAAACCACAAATATTAATACAGTTACCTCAATACATTTAACATTCTGACACAAGTCAGTTCAGCTAAATGACAACTTCGATGAAGATGTAAAACACAGCATGTTTACCTTTCACTTGCAAGTTGGCTTTATCAAGTTTCTTTGTTCTTTGATTTACAGCACTTGAGCAACATTTTTCAGTACAATTTAATTAATAACACATGTAAATTGATCGAGAATTTTCGTAAAGGTTTGATCGAGTACTACACATTTTCAGCGTATGGTTATCGAGATCGCGGACCAACCCACGTCTACTATAGTATAAAAACAATGCGAGCGTGTTTATCATTAAAACACAAATTCACTTCGAACAACACAACCAAAGGCGTCAGGAGAAGAAAAAACTCGCCACTCCTGAATGAAAAATATCCGCCATGATGAAACATCAGCATTTGAGCTGTGACGTCGGCCTGCAGTTTCGCAAAGCCTGTCGGGGCAATATCGCGACCCCAAAAAAATAATAACCGGACCGAAACCTAGACTCGTTCTACCACAGGTAGCCCGAGTAATAATAAAAGTCTTCGTTAAAAAAATCATCGCACATTCTTTGAAACATTTCTCAAGCGACATTCATAAATTTAATGAGATTCATAATCATACCAAATTAAAGATTTTACTCACCAAAAGTAGCAGGAACCACTGGCACTCTCTGCTTGAATCCAGATCGAGACGACACGCAAATCCATCATGCGCATGCGCATAAATCCCTCAACTTAGACCCTCAGAGTAAAGCCATCAAGATGCAGAAGGCTAAGTGCTAACATCTCTACAGTACTCATATCTGGCATAAGTTCAAACCAATTGGGCTTTCCTCCGGTCCTCAGTGGTTAGAGGCAGTGCACTAATAGCTTGACTATTAAAGCTATGGTACTAAAACCTACAGTATAGTCATAAAGTATGGTAGTAAAGCTTTAAGTAGGTCAATCAAATTAACATATTAAACTAACTACTCACAAAATTTGACTTAATTGACTAATACAGTATTGACAGTATTTAAATATTTAGATCTCGCTCCCATGAATCCATGATGTCAACAATGACTTTTGAAATACTTGGTGTACAGTAGATATTTTGGCTTTGGTGGTTTGTCGTGAGTCAATCGTTTTATTCTGTGTTTTCATTGGCTCCGAAGGCATTCTTTTGTTAACTTAACTTAACTTACACACACGATAGCAATGTATGTACTCGCGCATGCGCAGTAGATACAAAAACAGCATTGATGCGCAGATACATGTACGCCTCGCGTACCTATTTTTATACAGTAATATGGTTAAGACAGTGTCATGTGTGGCCTTCTTAGTGGGACGGCCAGGCCGCAAATTGACAATATCCCTCAGCTCTGCTCAGTTTTCCTTAAAGTTACCTTAATATCCAGATGACCTGATATTATGACTGGATAATTTACACCTGGCTGCCCTGAGTGAGAATTTCAAAAACTCTAACTGAATACCGGATGAATTATTGTATTGACCTTTAGACTTTATAGTTAATATTATGTGAAAATGTTTCTAATTCTATGAGTGAAAAGCGTACAGTATCTACATTCGTCTGCTCACAGGCGGAGTTCAGCTTAAAAAGACACAAAAATTATAAAGAGGTTTTACAATATACACTTGTTGACTGGCACCGAGGGAAACATCGAGTTTTACGGACCTGACGGCTTCAATGACAATGTCACCCGAGGATGACATTGAAGCCTGAGAGACCGTAAAACTCGATGTTTCTTGAGTCAAAAGTCAACAAGCGTTTTGTTATATACCAAAGACTTTTAAAATACAAAATACCAAGTTGACTCGAAACTTGCAAAAGGCAAAAAGACTTACCAAAACACTTTGACCCTGTCTTCGTAATTTCAATTCAACTAAACAAATACACCAGACTCAACAAGTACAAAGATTTACAGCTTTAAATTTATCCAGGTTTTCTTCAGACCTTCTTTGAAGATATGTATAGATATTCTTTCTTTTGGAAATGGACTATTTCGTAGCAAACATGCTCGAAACAAGCTCTTGTTTTCAAATGTTCCGAAAAGTCCAAAGTTCTTGATCTGATGCAATAATCATTGTGTATTCACGTGAACAACGCATGCATGATTAAAACTGACGTCAGAGGGAAACATTGCATTGTTTCCTTCTTCGTTGTTGACGTCAGAGGGAAACAGTGCAATGTTCCCCTCGGCAGAAAGAAACATTGAGTTTATTGAACAACACGTGACCATGATTTGACCAATAGGATTTCATCTTTGGTATATAACAACGAAATTTATTACCTTCTTCAGGTGATTCTGTTTTCACCTTCGTTTGTTTGTTTGTTTGTCATATTGTCTGTGTACAGAACATCTGTGTACAGAACATCTCAGAACATATTCACCATAGACCAAGTTTCGTAGTTTATAAAATAGATCGGTCGTAGACCAATGGACATGGAATTTTTTTTTTTTTTGCATAACATAAGTGGGAACGAGTACATGCATTCTCGAGCATTTTATTTATATATACGTGTACATGTAGGTCAGGGAGCTAGCCTGGTGAGCGATATGGCTCGCCTTCATATACACGGCCGCTAATAACGCGCTGGTTTATCGTACCGTCGTACTATCTACCGTAGTTTTACAATACTATCTACCGTATCGTACTATGTACCGTAGTTTTACAATAAAGTTGATTTGTTTTGCTTTTCCGCAGGCTACACTGAACAACACGAGTCCTGGATTGTGGTACGAAGAGGTCATCATTGGCTTCATTGCGTTTCTCACAAGTCTGGTGTTCCTATGTGGATCTTGAGCACTATCCTCTTCCTATCTTCCTTTTTCTTGCTGTGGTTGTGCTGTGCAGCCAGTACTACTAGTCCTGCTTCTAAAAAGTCTGAGAAGAAGGTACAGTAACTACAGTATACTATAGAATTCGGAACTAAATTAACTGGCAAGTTACGATAATGTTTCATGACAACTTCTGAAATCACGCACACATTCCCCACCTTTTCCCATCATTTTCGTTTTTCTTTTTTATTTAAATTGTTTTTCAAATTGTTTCATTTTTTCATAATTCATTAGAACTACAATTAAAGGCACAGTGTATTAAATTACCGCTTAATTAACAGTTTTGCGCGAGACAAAAATTATATTAGTAAGGAATAATATTCCTAAAACGTTAAAATAGTATTAAGTCATTAGTGCATTTTCTTACGGACTGTTCAGTCCGAGTTTTAACGTGTGTGATATTCACCATAATTTTAATCATGTGAATTTGAATTTTTCCACGAAGATTTTCACGTTTGCGCCATGGTGACACTGTGCCTTCAAATAAGTTGTGTTGGTTCGTAACAACTTTGCAAACCATACACCTTTTGCGGGAAATTTATCAGTGAAATTTTTAAAAGTTTCCACAGTTTACAGAGAAGCTCAATAAGTTGTACCTTTTTATATATACTATATATATTTTTTTGCTAAAAATGTTTGGCCGTTTACACTATTTCACATTGCTCTATCCAAAACATTCTGAGATGCAAGAATGACGACAGCGGTTAAAAGCAATATAAATTTTGCGATTTAAGAAAGTTACGGTTAATATATGTTTGATACCTGATAGTTTAGTGACATTCAAAACGCAATAGTACTGTGCTACAACAATTGTATGGTCTGTATTGAAGTCAGACTTAACTTAAAGTAGTTCTCTGATGAAGATATTGTCGGCAATGAGTTTCTGCATAATTCTAAAGATATTATGGAACTTGAAAATTGTGCAAAGTTTCATTTCTAAATTCCCATGAACCAAGTTTTTTTACGAGTATTTTACGTGCGAAGTTTGTATTTTGGAGCGCCGCCATTAAATTGGCCGTGTTTGAGAAGAATGAGTTAAGGAGAACTTAATTCAATAAACTCAATTCTTCTCAAGCTCGGTCACTTTAATGGAGGCGCTCTAAAATACCAACTTCACACATAAAATATCACCTTTTCTTCAACGAATTATGAAACAAAACTTTGCACGGTTACTAACTACCATAACATCTTTAGGATTATGTAAAAACATTGCGAAGAGTATTTTCATCAGAGAACCACTTTAACTTAACAGTTCTCCGCATTTTGTAATGAGTTAATGAGTTTCGAAGACATAAAAATACTCGGAATGAAGAACGAGCGAGGACTGTGCTGACTGCTTAATTGCGTCTATATACAGTATCAGATAAAGATCGACTGCATGCATGCTCATGTTTTATCTACTACATGTTGATTACGATGCAATAATAATTGCATGGGTTGTAATAACGTTGTAAGCAATAGTATGCCCCAGTCCTCCTCAAGGTCAACTGGTCCTGGAAGGCTGGGCTGACTGCCAATAAAAAAGCGAGGCAAAACATGGCGGCAATGGGGAATTTTTGGACGTCAGTGTTAGGCCCCTACGCGGTCATCTTGGATGTCAGTCTTAGTCTTTTTCCTCGCGGCCGAACCACAGCCAGCCCAAACGTACACTGGAACGGCATTAAGATTACTCTTGGAGCTAAGAATTATTCATCTCCTTTGTTGTGAGGAAAATTCTATTGTATTAAGGACGTTGCCCTTGACGTTCGCGTTGTATTTGCTTAAGCTCTGCTCTCTAATATTTCAAACGGCCCTCACTTGAAGCTCCGTAAAATCCGAAAAAAAACGCTCGATCTCGCCAAAATTGCCAATCAGTATAGGCCAGTATACTGCATTAGTTAAGAACTTGGCTTTCGGTTCATTGCTCTTTCGACCCACACGTTTATACAAAATGAGGTGACACCGGCCACTCGTAGTACGCATACGGCGAGAGCTTTTGTGAAGCCAAAGCTGGTTTGTATATAAACGTTTCAGTCGAGCTACAAAGAAGATGAAAGCAATGAACGGATAGCCAATCACTTGACCAATGTACTCATGGCAATTTTCGAGATCGATCTGAAATATTCTCTATTTGAAAGTTAACAACCTTTCCTTGTTTTTAGTATAAAGAGGTTCTAATTGACCGTGAGTGGAACTCATCAAAATGTAGTTGAAACTCGACTCGGAAGTCAGAAAGACGCAAGCAACATTTATTTCGAATTTATGGGTCTTGGTATATATTTCCTGCATTTTATCCCCGAGCCGGGCGGAGGGCCGAAGGCCCGGAGCCCGGTGAGGGTGCTAATCTCGACATGCGTGGAGTCCATTTTACACGCGTGGAGAAAAAGCAAGGGAGACGTAATCTCGGAAATAGTTTATTTATTTATTTATATATATATATATATATATATATATATATATATATATATATATATATATATATATATATATATATATATATATAATATATATGTTTGGTACGGTGTCACGCTGTAAGAATTGTTGGACACTGGTGACTAGCGATGCAGAAAACTAAATCTGTCAGTGTTATTTTTGCTTTCGTTTATTACGAAATGGAGCCTGCTCTACTTAAATTAAAAGAGAACAACGAAGAAAAGGATACAAACAGCCGGTTTAATATATCTTGAAGCGAAACGAGAGGACCTGAAGAAACCAAACGCCGTATGGTAAGGGTAGGGGATTTGTATTTTGTCCTTATGCCCTAAAACAATATACAGCTTCACGTTTTCGTGCTTTCCCTTTGCTCGTCCAAATTAACCATAAGTCAGCTTAACTAAAGCTAACTTAAAACACTTAGGCTTTATATATCACGCTTATATTAACCGTGGTGGACGTGGGCTTTGTCGGGTTTCTTGGCTGTGATTCCAAATTTTCGACTGAAACGTTGTCTGTTTAATACTTCTTTCTGGAATCCGATTCTACTGAATTGTTTTTATCTCAGACTCTATTATAAATGTAATTTTTGAGCTGTCAACTTTTAATTCTGCCTTTGCAAAATGTATATGCACAGAGAAGCCATTTAAAGGCTTGCTAGAAATAATCCCTTTTGAAACCTCCTAAAAACAATATATTTTTTACAACCAGAATTTAAATAATGAAATCTAAGTTTTGCTTTGATATGTTCAACTTTCATTAAATGATTTAAATCAGTTTTGTCATCCTATTGACCTATATATCCATAAATTCTATAATTTAATATCCCAAGGATTTAATATCATTTGTTTTTATATTTGTTTGTTTTTATATTGGCTGTATAATCAGGAGTGCTTATTTTCATCAGGGGGTGGGTGGGGGGTGTTTCAAAAAAGCATGTAAACCCCATTATATTCTCCGTGCGCTCGACCTCGTCCTAGCCTGCGTCGCATCCGGTCTTCGGAATTGAAACCCGAGAAAATACCGTCTGCGGACCAGCGACCAGATTCGTGTTCCGACCCCCTGTGTATTTGCATGATTCTTTATAATCGCCTGTGATTCGCTCTTGCTCTGGGTCGTTCTTATCTGCTATATGATTGGCCAAGAGCGATCATTCTCCCGCGGAATAATAAAATCAACATGGCCGTGGGGTTGTTCACAGAAGCCCAGTGGAATTCAGCATTTGAAGAGGTAAAGAATCGGTTTAATTTGACGGACATTCTACCCGAACAAGAAGAATCGATTAGAGAATTTTTCAAGGAGAAAAATATCTTTGTAAATTTGCCAACGGGTTATGGAAAATCGCTAATTTTTCAGTGTCTTCCTATTGTGTCTGACGTTCTTCAGTCGAAGCCTTGTGGATCAAGCGTTATTGTTGTGATTTCGCCTTTGCGTTCGCTGATGGATGACCAAGTTCTCTATCTGAATAATCTCTGTATTCCAGCCATAGCCATTACAAACGAAGAAGACCCAGAAATCATCCAGCAAGTTTTAAATGGCAATTACATCGTTGTGTTTGGTTCACCCGAATGCCTATTGTCAACCGCCACTTGGAGGGGAATATTTACGTGTGAAAGTTTCAAGGAAATGTTGATAGGAGTTGCTATTGACGAGGCACACTGCATAACACAATGGTATGTTAATTCTATTCTTTCTACGTTATATTAACCATGCATCATCAGATCATCTCTGCCACTAGTCTGACTCTGACAGAGCTAGCCTCTTGTTTTGGTTACTGGTTGTAATTATAACTTTTTATTTAACATTTACAGTAGGCAGTTATTAACTCATCACAATGAATATAATTTTTCGAAGAAGTCTTCTAATCTACGCCTTCCCCCCCCCCCCCCTCCCCCCATCTTTTCGAGTTCTTCATAATCATTTCATCTAATACAAAAGATATGTCTTTTTCTGAACAAAACTGCTGCATTAGTAATTTTTTCCCCAGATATTGATGTTCGTGTATTTGTGTTCTTCTTTGAGTTTCCATAGTTCATTGATGAATAAATACAATATTTTAGTTTGGTTTGATGAATTTGTCACATTGTATTTACAAGTAATTACATATAACTTAGCCAATTTTAAATGAATGTAAAATTATGTATTATATTACAGTCATTTTGTTTCTTCAGTTCACACAACTCTTTTTTAATGAAATAGTTGCCTCACTCGAACAACCCTCCCCTCAAATAATTGCCCCTTTTGGTTTCAAAAGAAAAATCATATTTGCCTAGGGTGATTTTATTCAAGGAAATATAGTACAAGGTTAATTTTTTAATTTGTCAATATTTGTTATAAATATTACTTGACAATAGTTTGCCTTGATTTTGTTGCTTTGCAGGGGCTTATCTACAGGAAAGAAGGTCCCCTTCAGAAAGTGGTATGGTTGTTTAGGGGAAATGCGATCACTGATTCCAAAACAATGCCAGATCATGATTTTGACAGCAACTGCAACAAAAGCTACGAAACAGCAAATCCTAGCTACTCTACAGTTGTCCCTTGATGAAGTTAAAATGATTGAGAAGAGCCCAGACAGACCCAATCTTTCCTATGTGGCACATTATTTGGACAAGAATGAACCAATCGAGGCTGCATTTTCATCTTTGATTTGTGAGGTGAAGTCAAGAAATGTCACAACACCAAGAACTATGATTTACTGTCAAACTCGAAAACAATGCTCTGTTCTTTTTCGTTTGTTTCAAATTTACTTGGGTAAGCACATGTTTTATGGCAAGTCTTCACCTCAAAACCGCATTGTGGAAATGTACCATGCAGGAACCCCTTCGTCAGTGAAGGAACATATCCTGGAGAATATGGGCAAAGATGATGGCCATATTCGTATACTAATATCTACTGTGGCATTCGGTATGGGTGTTAACTGCAAGGTGGTGAGAAGAATTGTACATTTTGGTCCTTCAAAATCAGTTGAACTCTACATCCAAGAATGTGGACGGGCTGGGAGAGATGGTTTACCAAGTACATGTGTGCTTCTATTCAATGGTCTGTTGTCTGCCCATTGTGACAAAGATATGAAGCAGTATTTTCAAATTGAAGAATGTCGGCGAAAGTGGTTGATGTATCATTTTGGTGTCAATGGTAACCCTTCACAATTCCATAACTTGCATGAATGTTGTGATATCTGTGCTAGTCAGTGTACATGTGGAAGTGATAACTGTGGTGAGTTTTGGAGTCCAAGCCAATATAGCATGAATGTACCACAACTGTCTCTTACTACATCCGATGATCTGAAAAGTACAGTTGTTAGAACTGTTACTGAAGAAGATAAGGAGTATCTAAGGAAGAAGCTTGTCGAATACCACCAAGATCTGATCAAGCAAATGAATATCAACAAAATGGTCACATGCCCAAATCACATCTTAGAATTTAACAACTTCCATATAAACGAAGTCATTGAAAGCTGCCACAAACTATTTACTGTTGAGGACATACTTAGTAATGTGGAAATATGGCGACACCAATATGCTATTGGCATATTAAAACAAATCAGCGATGTATTTGGTGACATCATGGAAATACCTACCATTGAAGATGATGAATCAGGATCTGATTACTCCATAATTTCTGACTGGGACCAGATTCGAAATGACTCAACCCTTGTTGGCATGATTGACACCCAGGACTTGGAAGGCATGGTTTCTTTAATGGACACATGCAATGATGAATCTTTAATTTCCTTGTGCAACACTGATACGAGTAAATAGCTTTAATGCTTTACTTGATTATTCACAACAGTAATTTGAAATATTGACTTTTATTTACAACTATTTACATCTTATGCCTTTTAATTTTCATGCTAGATGTACAGACATAGAAATACAGAATATATACAGAATATATATATATATATATATATATATATATATATATATATATAATACATTTTGCATTTTGACAAAACATATATGATGCTCTTAGCTGAGGAGTTAGACCCTACTTATAAATGGCAGCCAGTTTGATTTTCTTTTATGTGCATTTAAATCAGCCTTTTGAGCCTCATTCATGTGTAAAGCTTCTTTTAAAATTAATTATGAACACCAGAATGAGGCTCGAAAGGCTTATTTTAGTGCATATAAAAGAATATTAAACTGGCAGTCATTCATGAATAGGGTCTACATGTATATTCTGTATATTTTCTGAATAACTTATTCCAATATATTTTACAGTACTACTACTGTAATTATTATTATATATACAGAGGTAGATTATTAATTATAAATATTATACAGGTTAACATATGCTGTATTAACTGTACATAAAGCTGTTTACTAATCTTATCGTGCATGCCTGTACAAGATCATGTACTTTTTATGTGCATTTATCCAGTAAAACATTTTTTGTAAATTAAATCCACAAAGAATACTTGGCTTCATGTTTGCATATGATGTGTATTTCCTTCCTTGGGTGAATGTAAATGCATTGTTTTCAATTAATGCCTTCACAATTTTTTCAGTATCTTTCCTTGATGACTTTTTGATATGTTTGCCAGATCGCTTGAATACTGACAAACTTGAATCAAACACTTTCACGAGCTCGACCGTGAACCCCAGCGAGTTACTTATTCTGTCTAATGACTTTGGAGATGCACCTGGACCAAGATTCTTCACAGCTTCTTTTATGGTTTTGTTGAAGAATTCCAGCATCAAATCTAATGGGATGTTGGAACTTCCTTTCTTGTTTTTGACTGACCGGTTCCATATCAAGCGGTGGGCTGCTTGGGGACTCAAAAGGGCATAGACTTGAAACATGAGGTACAAGGCTTCCAAACAATACTTTGTGGAAGACCCTCCCTGATGTTTCAAGTACATGAGGAAGAACTTCCAGCAACGTAGAACACGGTCCCCATCTCCTTCTGCAATGGCATCCCAGAAATTCAATATTAGCATACCATAATCCAAAAGAGCTTTCTGGTAGGCTAACATGTCATCTCTGTCCTCCTCACTTCTGTTGGAGTCAATAACAAATGTGTCAGACAAACATTTATCAACAACCACAGAGGGATTGTGACTGGCTTCATGATCACTTCTTAGTTTACCATCATGGGCAAATGTTTTATGACAGCCACGTGCTCTACAAGGATATCTTCCTTCTGAATTTACTTCCCGTTCCTTTGCTTGTTTGGCACGCTGCATTACCTGGACAGACTTAAGAATGTCCTCATTTCTTTTTTGGTCAACAACATAGTCATCTACAACCATGGAAGCAATTTTCTTCAGGTAAACAACTTTCTCTTGCTTGGTTGCAATACTTCCATCTGATAAAACATTCTTTGTTGGCTTTTCATCATCTAAGCTGTTCATTCCCAAAACCTTAATAATAATAATAATAATAATAATTAATAATAATAATTGGAAACTTTATTAAATGTCTTTTAATAATAATAATAATAATAATAATTAATAATAATAATTAATAATAATAATAATAACAATAATAATAATGATAATAATTAATACTTAATAGTTGTAATGATAATGATAAATAATAATAATTAATAACAGTAATGATAATGATAATAAAATTAATAATTATATACCTACAGTACACTACCAAAGCATTTTTTCAACAGTGTGCTGTAAGGGCTGGTTTACACGTCTACGTGTCTGATCAAAGATCAAAGTAAAGGATGTCCTAATTTGATCAAAGAATTTCAAAGGAGTTACTGTCTTCAAAAAGGTGTTTACCCTATCACACACTTTGAACAAACTACACTTTGATCAAAGAAAATTTAATTATCTAAACCAGCCTTTACAAATTACATCACAGAATAGTCACATGTACATTTTACCTTTACTGCAGCAGCAATAATTCTGGCCTCAACCTCTAGTTGAAAAAATCTTCTACAGGGATTAGCTGCACTGGAAACATCGCTTTTAACATTTCTCCGGTTGATCAAGTTGCGGTCACTATACATGGTACACTTATCTGCAGTCGAGGATGGATTATACAAGTTGGTAAATGCCACCTAAGATAGATATAAAATTTGAAACTAATTAGCAATTTCAATTTGTGGCATCTGACCTAATTGTTGACAGATAATTATATTTGATTACATGAATGGACACACCAGTAACAAGGGATGAACCGGAACCTAATTTTAAAGTTCTGATGTCACATGGAGGAGCATAGGTGTATGGGCTCAAACATTTAGGGGGGGGGGGCAAACAAAGATTTGCCCGAATGTTCATACAAATTGTAATAAATTTGCCTGAATTTTGCTACAACTTGCAATAAATTTGCCTGAGTTTCCCCCAAATTTGCCTGAATTTTCAGGGTTTTTCTGAAGGTGCCCCCCCTGCCCCCTGCCACATACGCTTATGTGGAGGAGTGACCCACAGGGATGATTCACCTGTGGTCACTCATCACTAGGGATGAATGACCTCATACAGTAGATTTAATCCAAAATAAAGAGTAAGTTCTCCCAACAATAACCCTGGCACAAAATTGCTACCCTAACACAGTAACACAAGTAGGTCATGTACGTGTAACTAGGGTTGAACGATAGAGGGGTCACTCAATACAGAGGTCACTCATCCCCATTAGAAATATGCTAGCTCTGGTCAGAACTGCCTGGTCGGAACCAAGTCCTGGTGCATGTAGTATTGTATAAAAGAGGATCGTTCACTGCCACTAAATGTGTAATGAGAACCCGTACAAGCAATCTCATTACACATTTTGGTAGCACATATACAATCTACATGTTTGGAAAGATTTATAGGAAGAGTAAACAATCTTCCTTTGTATTCTTTAATTTATACTGTGAGAAAATTAAAATACCTCTAAAAATTTGTTACCAGCATGCCAGTCTGCTACCTCGAAGTGTAACCCCTCAAGACGCTCTTCAGAAGTAAATCCATTTGCCAAAGACATATGGCCATTCAACGCTCTCTCCACACTCAACTGGTCTCCCACTACTCCCTGCTCCCCATACTGCTTCTCATCACCTTCATTACAAAATGGCACATACTCATGAAGGGATCTTAATATGTTTAATATCCCATCCGCATCATTCTCATTTTCATATGTCATTCCAAGGAAGGTCTAAAAGTTTAAAAAAAATATTACAAAACTAAGTACACTGTAACTCACATAGATCAAGGTACTGTAGTAGCTGGAATAGTTCTGTCCTTTCCTTTATCCATTTAGTTATAGGCCATTTCTCGGATCATGGACACAATTTTGGAGGGCTGCATGCATAAAAGTTGGCAGAAAATCAATGAAATTCAACAATTTTTGAAGGTATTAGATTCAAAGATTATTTCTTTAAATTTTGAAGTTAATATCTTTGGAAATAGTAGAAGTTCCTTCAGTTTTCATTTGGCCAAGCTTGTATGCATGTGGCCCAACGAAGGCAAAATTATGTGTGTGCACAATCCAGGTAATGGACTATCAACACTATCAATCAACAACAAAATTAATGTAAAAGAAATAATTTCCTGTCAACATCATACAGTACCAACAGTCTGATGACCTACCGTTTGAGACACACTCTTCATTTCTTTACTGTATTTGTGTGGAATATGAGCTGTGGAGACATCAGATAGAAAGTTAAGGCATGGAATGTTATTACAGATGATTCGTTCAGCCAAAGTTATATAGTTTTCCCGCTGTCTCCCATGATCCTGGATGCTTGGTAAACACTTCCCATTTTCCATCCCTAGCACACCGGTCTCTGGGCATTTGTCGCTTAAATGGTTGCCATGTACACGGTTTTCAGTGCTCATTGAAGTAACATAGTGTTTGTCTATGTTTTGATGTTCCTCGGTCATGTGGTGCACTTCCTGACGATAATCAAGATTATCGAATGTTATTTTCCTGCCATTGTCTGCATCAATCAATAACTGATTTGCAATGGATGGTGTTGGGGCTGCTTGTTGCTCGGTAGATGTGCCTGCATGGCTGTCCTGTTGCTGTGCAAGCAAGGTATCCATGTCCACTCCATGGTCAAAATCAGGAGATGTCATTGATTGTTTTCTTGTTTCTTCCTGTTTTTGTGCCATGTATTTTCCTTGTTGGAGGACAGCATCTTTGACACTCTTGGTGTGATTCTCACCAAATTCATCCAGCTTCTTGTACAAATACTTGTGACTTGTAGTCAATCTAAGGGTACACAGTCGTGCAACTGTTGACTAAAAGTACAACATGAAGTACATTAATGTAATAAATTGAAAAGCTTAAAATAGGTATGGTACTCACAGATGATATAAATAATAGATTCATGTCATGTGTTAGAAAATTTGGAAATAAATTGTAAAAGGGTTGACACTAATGCACTTTCACACCTGAAATAACCCTTATTTAACTTTTAACGCAACCTAACCCTAACCCCACCCTAACCCCAGTGCGAAAGTGCATTAGCACCAAAGGGGTCTATATTATTTACATCACACTAAATAATACTGAAATATTTTATTGACAAAAAAGTGACCTACCAGCCAGTTAGAATGATAAAGGAAAATAGTTATCACAAGTTGTACCGCAATCATGAATTTCGATCTATTCCGCAAACAAACTGCAGCTGCCATTGCTGTTCCAGCATGTAGGACTTCATTCTCAGGTGCTTTGGATCTGCTCCTGCTGTTAACACTAGCTGCTGACATCATTGAATGGAAGAGCGGTGCTCTCTCCCTAAGTTCGTCGTAGAACTTTTCCATTGTGAACGACAGTAGACTTTCCTTGTCAGTCTTTCTCAAGCAGCTAGGGTTTTTCTTGGAACAAAGTTGTGTGCATTCTTTGTCAATATCCCTTGCCATGAGCTTTATCAACTCCTTCTTGATGTTTGCATTTTTCCATGCAGCATTGGCTATTTGTTTGTAAGTCCCCCTCACAAGCATTTTACCTAAAGACTGCAGGTCTTCAGGGAGTTTTCTCTCTTTGCTTTTGGAAGGCCACTTTACTTTTACAGAGACATCAACTCGATCTGGTTCCATTGGTTGACCTGGCATTGCCAGTTTATCAGGTTGATCATGAAGTACCAACGGTCGACGAACACTTCCCGTCTTAGGTTGTTCATTTAAGGCTAAAGGTGATACAGGCCATTGAGGAATAGCTACGCGATGAACGGGCGAGGAAGTAGAGGGAAGCAATATCGTTGATGTTGATTCTTCGCAAATTTTCTTAGCAATGGTATGATTGGTATTATCCTGAATATCACACGCAGGTCTTTTCAGCTGTGGGTGAAGGTCTTCTACGTTGACCCTGTGCAAACTCTTAAAATAACTGTTAATGCTATCGAGTTGATTTAGTAATCCCCTTCGTTTCTTCAGCTTTTGAAGGCAACCACGACAGATGAATCGACTCGTACGCGTCACGTTAAATTCAAGACTTTCCAGCTCCAAAAGAACATTAAATTGTCCCCGTCCTTCCACTAAAAATCTCTCGTAATCTTTCTCAATCTTTCTAAAGCATAAATTACACGCATTTACGCTTTCAGACTGAACAGTTGCCATTTGTTTGACCTATTCAACATTTGCATATGCCAACAGCACTTCCGCCATGTTGATTTTATTATTCCGCGGGAGAATGATCGCTCTTGACCAATCATATAGCAGATAAGAACGATCCAGAGCAAGAGCGAATCACAGGCGATTATAAAGAATCATGCAAATACACAGGGGGTCGGAACACGAATCTGGTCGCTGGTCCGCAGACGGTATTTTCTCGGGTTTCAATTCCGAAGACCGGATGCGACGCAGGCTACCTCGTCCCCTCGAGAGACAGACTTGATCCAAGTCTAGCAGGTGAGGGGTTGTTGCGTTCATGTATTTCTAGTAGTGATGTTATTATGGCCGCGAGAAAAAAGACTAAGACTGACATTCCAAGATGACCGTGTAGGGCCTGAAACTGACGTCCAAAATTAAATTCCCCATGTCCGCCATTTTTTGCCTCACTTTTTCGTCTAGTGAGTGACTGGAGTCAGCCTTCCGGGTACATATAGAGTTCACTGGTCCTAGTGCCAAAAAAGTAGCCTGCGAGCCGGTTGTCCTTTGGGGGGTTGGAGAGAGGAGGACTGAAGGAGAGCCTACACGAAAAGCATTGTTTTACGAATGCCTCCCCCAACTGACGTGACGAGTCAATGAGCAAAGACGGACCACTAATAGGAGCAAATCAATGTAAATAAACAATTAGCTTCTCTATTTTTGAACATTGCGCATCACGGCATCAGTTCGTTTGTTGATAAACGGCAATGTTTAAACTTTATTTTCAACAATCAAGTAAATCAAACCACCGAACGTTTGTTTGATTTCAAGAAATCGGATTTAAGAAATCTTGTCGCTCTGAGCGACTTGCCGGCAAATCAATTTCAAAATGTTTACAGAAAATAAGGAGGACGACGTGAAAAGCTATCCTCGAAGCTATCAAATAATCAATTGTTGAGTTGTTCCTTCAGTTTGTGTTGCTGGACGATTATATCGGGATTTCCGCACAACTATCTTTTCGTTTGTGAAAGCGTGCTGCGTGAAAGTAAAGATTGAAAAACTCAACAGAATGAGACAACGTCTAGGTGCTAATACAAAAAGCTGTGCGTGTTGAAGCCGAATTTTTTTTTCGAACCGTTTCGAACCTTTGTACAACCCTTGATATAAAACGGTCAAAGATATTAAGAATGTTTACCTGATTGCATAATATCTTTTTACACAAATGCATTTAATAATTACAAATTACCAGCAGTCCTCTCTCCTCCGCAGAGGCGAGGGCGTGAGGGCGAGGGAGAAGACGCGCGAGGAATGATGGGAAGAGGGAAACCTTCCCGACGTTCCCCGCACGCTTTACGTAGCCCGCGCGCCTGCGACAATTGTCTGCAACTAACCAGAATAGAAGCCTCTGCGGAGGAGAGAGCCAGCAGTCTACAACCACAAGCCTCAAGCTACAAAGCTACGTCATCAATCATCGTCTCGTCCCAAAGGAGAGCCGTCTCGCAGGCAAAAAAACAAACTATTAAAAACTGTATTTAAGATGTCACCAGTAGGTCAGGGTTGGGAGGGGACACTTGGCGAAGATTGGGGGCATCGACCGCTTGAGATGGTGGTTATAAGTCCTAAAACCCATGTCCTAGACACACGAATTTCTGGGTTAGCGTTTGTGTTAGGATCAGGCTTTCATGAAGTACCTGGGTTATATGTAGAACATGAACTTACAAACCGGATACTAACGACCGTTTACGCCGAATGGGAAAAAGGCCTCGCTGCATGCGCCTGCAAGATGCACATCCGTAATTAACTTCGTGACATTTTTTCCCAGGCATTCTTGATCAAGGACTTTTTATCGGCGTCCAAAGAAAAAAATGGTCAGGATGTACCTCTCTTGAAACTTGACGACGACGAGGAACAAGCAGGTCCGTTACCTCCTAAAACTGGATCTGCTGTTGTTAATATTTAAGAATTGTACAGTGAAGAAGGTTTTACATTTTGACCTTTTGGTGTAGTTGTCTAGCATTTTTAGGGGAGATTGACGAACGGTGTTTATAGCTATCGAATATAATTTAATGTACTGTATAGTTTACGAATCATTTATCTCTGTCGCTCTATATCGTTTGGGTATTTTCGAATTTGAACTTTCTTGATTGTCAGTTAATTAATATAGATAATTTTGATCTGTTATGTTTCGTTGATTGTCAGGTAATTATTATTGATAATTTTGATCTGTTATGTTTTCTTGATTGTCAGGGCAATCTTGGGTGGGGTGGGCAATCTTGGATGGAGTGAATAAACTTGGATGGAGTGGGCAATCTTGGGTCGAGGGGGCAATCTTGGGTGGAGTGGGCAATCTCAGCCGGAGTGGGCAATCTTAGGTGGAGTGGGCAATCTTGGGTCGAGCGGGCAATCTTGGATGGAGTGGGCAATCTCAGGTGGAGTGGGCAATCTCAGGTGGAGTGGGCAGTCTTAGGTGGAGTGGGCAATCTTGGGTGGAGTGGGCAATCTCGGGTGGAGTGGGCAATCTTGGGTGGAGTGGGCAGTCTTAGGTGGAGTGGGCAATATTGGGTGGAGTGGGCAATCTCGGGTGGAGTGGGCAATCTTGGGTGGAGTGGGCAATCTTGGGTGGAGTGGGCAATCTCGGGTGGAGTGGGCAATCTTGGGTGGAGTGGGCAATCTCAGCTGGAGTGGGCAATCTCGAGTGGAGTGCATGGGCAATCTTGGATGGAGTGGGCAATCTTAGGTGGAGTGTGCAAGGGGGTGTCACTTTGGCCACAGACTGCATAGAGTTGCCTGTGGTGTAGACTAAAGGTTTTTGTCCAATTTGAGGCAGCACTTCACTTGCGATAGTTATTTCTAGTTAATAATAATAATTAGCGTTACAAGTAAGTGGAAGTAAGTTATTGGTAATATCAGTTGACCTTATGGACCATGTCAATTAAGTTTGGTAATGCAGGCAATGCAAGGTCTCGTTCTTTTATCTACCGATCTGCGCGGATTTTTGCAGGGTCTCTCGTCAATATATGGATTCTATAATAAGATGATATGGTGAAGTGCATGAGAACTCGATTCAACCACTGCACGTTGCATATGTAGCATATATAATCCTATTATATTTGTTATATAGTAAATTGGTTATATTAACTATTAAATAACCGAGAGTGAGGTCTTTACGGTAAAATATTAAACCGAGGTCTTGCTGGCCAGTTTGAGACTGATTTGAGGTAAGATTGAAAATGTTTCTCGAGTAATTTGCTAACTTCAACCTGGGACGTTTGCCAAATCCTCCAAAGTCGATTGTTTGCGGATGAGTTAAGCTACGTATATATACACCTGCTCTTCCGCGTTTGCCAATTACCTAAATCCTCTCACTTCGCCCTATTTTAACTTTTTAGGCCTTATTCTGGCTTTAATTCGCAGCTTACTTTTGTTTGGGGGATATTCTCCGTCTTTGCCAACCACAATCTGTTATCACTTCTTCCTCCAACGCTATAATATCTTAAAACCTCAAATCATGAATTACGAGACATTTATAGTCGCGTAAAAGAACTTTTATGGGTTTGCTGATATTTTTATTTTATGATATCACTACGTAAATAATCCCAGATCAGATCTAGATCGATACTCGGATGAATTTCAATCATTGATACCAAAATATCATAATTCAAGACATCTCCAGAAGTTAAAACAGTTTTTTATATCAGATCTGATCTCGAGCAAGTTGCTTAATATAATTGAAAAGAAATTCACTCGTATAGTATACAGTTTTTAAAACCCTGCATGGGGTTATTTTAATGTCGTGTAGAATATTTCTGATTTATTAATATACATTTTCTCTTCTCACAAACTGAAACTGATCAACTCACAGTCTCTATTTTATCTATAATTTACGTCTGAATAATCGGCACGGTAAACAAGGTTATATATTGGCAGAAAAAAATATACTTTTTCGTGTATCATAAACGCAACTGTAGACGATTGGGAAAACTCAAATTCAAAAATTCGTTTTATTCAGTCAGGTTATAATTTTCGCTTTCTAAGTGGTCATGGTAACTTGAGTTAAAATAATTATTGACATTGTGGTTGGCATGTTCTGATCAGATAAACTCATTAAAAAAGGGTGTGGATGTCAGCATTAATCCAGAGGCATTAATCGATATGTAAGTGCATGTGTCATAAACGAATCTTCCCGAATGACAATTAACACTTACTGCGCCGAGGGAAACTGTGTTGAGACAGCCAACGGGCGGTCGAGGGGCCACAAAACACACTGTTTTCCCGAGGTACCAGTAAATAAGTGTTTTGTTATACATCAAGTGTTATATGACAACAATATATTGAGCAAAACCTTTAGACATTGTTTTAAATTAAGGAAAACTGGAAAAAACAGTCAAACTAGACCTGATCATGCACTTCCGGTTTTCATATTTTCCCCTATGGGTTACGCGCGGGAAACATCGCTGTTTTCGGACCACCACGCGAGGACCCTTGCCCAATCAGAAAGCTAGAAAAATGAACTTTGACACAGGATATATAACAACATGGTATATTAAACCTCTATAGATATTCTTCTTATGCAGTATATAATCTCAAAGTTATACAAATAGTTTCTAAAAAAATATATATAACGGTTGTAACAAGTATATATGTAGTTTTTCAAAAGTCTTGGAAACGCGCTTTGAGTTTTCCTGTTTGAGCTGCCATGCATGTCAGTAATGTATATCTTTTCCTTTGATCTTAAATCATAATAACCTAAATCTATCATTAACCCACGTGTTGGCATACTGACAATATTTATACATATGAAGGTACTTCACGGATAAAACCATAAACAAATATTAAAAAGTAGTATATGCACATGTTGTCTTCTTTTGTTTCAAGGAAGTGTTCTGCAAATTATAGGATTTAGTCTTAATAAGAGGATTTATAGGAATTTGTAAATTTTTGATAACGGATTAGCTACGGTTGTGACACGACCGAGTTTTTCTTTGACAAGTTTTTCCTTTGCTCGAACACAGGAGCCCATCTTGGCGCACTGTGGCAGACTCGAAAGACGCGCGGGGGACTGTGGCAGGGGATTTAAAAAAAAAAACGAAAAACGGTTACCGGAAGCGAAAAAAAAAACAGAAAACGAGGGGGAAACACACCACGATCGAGTGTGCCACAGTGCCCACGCTCTGCCAAGATGGGCTCCCTGTGGCTCGAACCCAGTACAATCTTCCAGTTCGAGTCCCGTCTGGAGCTCAGAGTTTTTTGAGCAGTGACACTAATGACAGTCTGTACGGCAAAAAACAACTGAAACTTTAACAAGTTCAAACTGAAAACATGCACTATACTTCGGTAAGTTTTCCCTATTAATTGACCTGTTTAAAAGTCTGTTTGCTCGTGTGATAGGTGATACGACATGAATTAATAAGTTGTTTCTTGAACTGTCAAGGGGTTTTTAATAGTCAAAAGCTAGCTTCATGCTACAATCTTGGACAAAATTGTTGAGAAAATTTTGGAATTTCACTTAGTGTTAATATTTAAACATAAAAATACGATAATAACTTTAAGTATCCCCCCCCCCCCCCCAAATCAATGTTGGGTCACAGAATAAAGACTATACAGAAGGGCCACTCGGGTCGGAACCTTTGAAGTTTTTGTCTCCGCGCATGTCGCATTACGCATGTTGCTCAGCCAGTAAACTGCATGTTCTGACCAATAAGCACGCTGAACTGGCTGTCCTAGCCAGTAAACTGCATATTTTTGCATAAAAATACGAGGACACGTTGTACCGCTAAGTGGCCCTTCTGTATAGTCTTTATTCTGTGGTTGGGTGACTCCTCTACCAAAATATTCAACATTGATAAGGGGAGGGGGGGGGGGGGGCAAAAAAAATCAAAATAAACCTAAAATATGCAGTATTTTTCATATTTTTCAATTTTTCTCAAGTCTTCTTGTCCAAGATTGTAGCTTCTGGGCCATGAAATATGCTTAGGGCTTCTGTCAGAATTGGGCATTGCGTGCTCAACTTCGAAATCAATTCCTCTGGCACTGCTATTTAGTCTTTCGAAATTTAGTCCATTATAGATAGCACTTATACATGCATGAAAATACAACTGCTTTTTGCCGTCAAGGATAACTTTTCTATAGTCGTACAGACGGCAAACATTGAATAAAGTCAGTTAGGAAAAATTAACTGCATGTCGAAAACTGACAACTTGTTCAACGTTGACACACGAGCACTGGGTGAAAGCACCAACTACCAAGGGGGCAAGGAACTTGTCAAGAAAAACTTCATCATCGTGCACGCGTGGGCTTTACTGAAAAACGTCTCAAGTACGTAATGAGATATGAAACATATTTCAATGGCGTAAGTTCATAAGTTTAAAAACCACTAAAATAAGTTATTCTTACCTCAAGTTGCATTGCCCTAAAGGTTTAGCTGTCGGAAACGGTTTCATATCTTTTGTAAATTAATAAATATGAAACTGTTTCGAATTAATTAGCCCAAAGATCGAGTAAATCAAAGAACTGCGCAAGTTTCATGATGATATACTTTGTTTTTACTATAGCTAATCCGTTATCAAAAATTTACAAATTCCAATAAATCCTCTTATTAAAATTAAATCCTATAATTTCCAGAACACTTCCTTGAAACAAAAGAAGACAACATGTGCATGTACTGTAAAGTATCTTTGCATGTACGTGGGGTAATGATAGATTTAGGTTGTTATGATTTAAGATAAAAGGAAAAGATAAACATTACTCACATGCATGGCAGCTCAAACAGGAAAAAATCAAAGCATGTTAATTTCCAAGGCTTTTGAAAAACTACATATACATACTTGTTAACTGATTGTCAGCCGGCACCCTTAACAGTGCTTTCAAAAAATATCCTGCGTGTAATCAAGTACTTTTTATTGATTTAAATTATCGCCTGCTTTCGGAATTTTTTTTTGAGTTATATTTATATATACTACTTCATGTATGGATTCGTTTAAAAGTAAATAACAGTAAAACGTTCCTATATATATTGCACATGTTAACGTTTTTCCGTATTTATTTGGGACTGGCCAAACAGATCTAGAATTGACGGTACCGAAAAAGATAGCGGCGGTACATTTAACCACAATGCTTTGCGACCTCAAATCTTGTTTATCACTCTAAGACGGATGAAGTAAGCAAGAACTTCATTCCTACCAAAGTTGATCATTTTAAAATCATATCTTGCAATAATTCTGCAAGAAACGATATTTACTGCACGCAAAGGATTGTGGCTAAATGTACAAGTCGCCATCTTTTTCGGTACTATACGGTCAATTGATATACGATACCACGTTTGTACGACGCTACGCAGGCAAGCGTTTCTTAGTAGTCTGAGTACGAGTACGACGCGGGATTTTCGTGAAAATGTGATGCTTTCTTTTTCGTTTTTTTCTTTTTAAAACAAAGCATGTAGATAAATTTTGGCAAGTATGGATATATTTTTATTACCTTTAATTTACAATACAAGTGTATAATCTGCTAGAGTAAAATTCACGAGTTTCTCAGTACACTAATCACAATCATTAAAATTCGATTGAATTTGATTGGTTACCGCAGAGATTTATCTGCGGATAGAAATCTTGGCTGGCGATAAGCAAATGAAAAGTACATCTTTTAACCAAATTGGCCAAACACTAAATGCGAGTATATGAATCCTCCAGTCGGTAGCCGGCGCCGCAGACAGCGGTTGTAAACAACAATGGCGCCGAAATATCAGGAGTCTAGTGAGGAAATTGAATATTTACGCGAAGCAATAAGTTCTGGAGAAAACAAAAACGGCTACAAAATGGGAGTGGAAATTGTTAATGGTAAGATCGTTAAATTGTTTATCAGTGTTTGTTTAAAACCAAAGAACTGCGACTTAACAAAATAAGATTTTAATATGACCAATATTCCAATGATCTTGAATTTGTTCTATTCTTTTGTGTGTCTATATACCATATAGTATGATACATTCTAATTACTTATCCAAATATAATTTATAATTCATGAAGAAAATTAAACTATTAGGTACAAATTACATTCGTCCTGTTTTTATGAATTTTTAACCAAATATTATTTCCCAGGCCACAATTGGCCACATAATAGAGGTTCACCCTTTACAATGATGCCTGTTTGTGCGCGCGTTTTGTCAATGCTAAGAAAATGCAGATGAGTACACTAAAGAGACAGAATTGGTACTTTATCATTTAGCCAAACCACCTAAAATCTGAGTAGCTGAGTGTAAATTAAAACTCAAGTGAAATTTACATGTAGTGGTGCAACTTGCTTTCAGTGAGCTGTGAGCCCCAAGCAATTATATCAATCCTTTTCTAAAGTGGGTGGCAAACATTTTTCTTCCTGGTCCCAGAGGTCCTACGCCGCCCGCTCCCCCCCGAAATGCTGAAGCGGCGAGAGAACCTCTGGTCGAACTGGCCGTTTCTTTGATCGCTCCGAGCCAATGAAGTCGCTAGGGTCAGATCTTGACCCCATTTTCTGATTGGCTAAGAGATCTGTTAGGGGGGTTTCGATTAAAAAAAATAATTACAGAACTACAAGTCAAAGGTGGAGGCGTGAAGAAATATATTGCATCTTGTAAGGCGTTTGTAGCATCGTTATGTTAAAATCTCCGGAGCAAAATTGCAAAACAAAGCCGTAAAGAACAAGAACTAACAAACACCGTTGCTGGTGCACATTTCTGGGCCGTACCTTAGTACACCAAGTTTGCAGTGCGTGGAGGTATAAATATTATTTCAGTGCGTAGACTAAACTATTATTTCTCCTACTCAAGAAATATTTCTACATTGCCATACGGATTTGGCGATCGAGTATTAATCTGCCGCCGAACTATAATTTATATATACCGAGAACGTCGTTCAGCAAGCTTTCTCTATATTCTCTAGTGGGTTCGCCATGACATCCAAGTATGACGTGTTTTTTTTTAATTTGAATACAGTTGTTGCATAAATGAACTTGTCATATCATTCTGTGATTGTAATTTGTAAATCCTATCGCTAATTTTATTACGAACATAATGACGGCGTCGTAAATGCCAAAAGCAAGGCGCCATGTATTTGTATTAACCACCAACGAATTGATAGCTGTTTATTTTTTTTAACTCCTATTTTGACCTCATCCAGTCATCTCATACATGCTAAAGAATAAAAATCCGTTGTTTATGACCACTCTAAAGAAGAGAACGTGAACTAACACTGATTTGAAAAAACGTGCACGGAAAAATTAAAGAATATTTGGCGCGTACGTCACAAGCAAATTATTCACACGCATTGATTCAAAAGAAAACAACGTAAACAACTGATAATGGCGCTTTATTTGTGTCAATTTCTTTTACTTTCCCTGTATAATTTGGCTGCGGCGTATTTTCTCTCGTGTCATTACATGAAAAAATTCAAAACGTCTGGTTATATCTTTACCCCAAGCCCCCAAACACAAATCTAGAATAATGCATAATTATTTCTTTGTGAACGGGTGACATTTTTGCGTTGTAGGACTTGTAGTTGTACGCATAAAATTCGGTTTCGTTTCGCAATTTTTCTGAATAGCAGCGGTATAGAAATTAAAGCGCCATGGGGAAAAAATTCTGCCCTATGGATAAGAATTTTCCTGTTATTGTAGCTTGCAAGTGATTTTGAAACGATCAAACGAACAAATAATTTTATCACTGAAGCGGTCGAGCGAGTCATTCAGCGCAACTAATAAGTTGTCTTAAGGATTTTGGGTGAAGGAAAATTCGAGTGTAGAATTCAATTCCTGCCGGAAGGCCCGTGTAGTTGCATTTTTCGCAACTGGTCCCGGTTTGGTCTCAAAATGTATATATTCTACACTCGAATTTTCCTTCACACAAAATCCTTAGAACACGCTATGTAATCGAGTGAAATGCCCAATATTATGAGGCGCCAGGTGTAAAAAAATTATTTAGCAAATTTTGTTAATCAATTTTCCATGGTTTGTAAACAATCACACAAAATAACCGATTATTTATAAATAAGCAATTCAATGCAGTATGATTGTTTATAAACAATCATTTTTGAAGAAATGCTTATTTATAAATAATCTTTTATCATTCAATGATTGTTTATAAACAATCATTTTTGAATAAATGCTTATTTATAAATAAGCATTTGTCACTCATGGATTGTTTATAAACAATCATTTTTGATGAAATGCTTATTTATAAATAAACATTTCTTCAAAAACGATTGTTTATAAAGCGAAATATTGCTTATTTACAAATAATCATTTTACGTTTAAATAATGCTTATTTATAAATAAGCAATTGCTTATTTATAAATAAGCATTTTGGATGGTTGCTACTTCATGTATGCCTATTATAAGGTCCTGACATATGTCCTCAGAGGGCCGTAGATTGCAGTACAATTTAGTAGAATGGCTATGCTTTAGATTGCTTTAGACTGCTTTAGAGTTCTTTAGGCTGCTTTAAAATATAGAAAATTTTGCCATGTGCTGTGCAGGAAGATTTCTTTCTTTTGCTTCTATTAATAAAGTTCTATAAACAAGAAGACACCGTGATAGGCAACATTTATAAGTAAAACATGACTTGAGGGAAATTAGCGATTAAATTTCCCCTAGCTTTGCCTCGGGAAGATTTGTAAAAGTCCTAGCTCGGGCCGCTAATTTCCCTTAAAGTCATGTTATTAGTTTGTAATATTATGATCGCCGAGGAAAATTTTGAGAATCTTACCGACAGGAAATTTACATGGTTGATCAGAGAAGTTGCATCTAATTTTCCCGTGCGTTTTGAATGAGGGAAAATATATGCAAGCGGGAAATTTAGAAGAAGACAAAGGATTTTTTTCTAATTTTCCCTCATCAACATGCACGGGAAAATTAGAAAACAAAGGATAAATTTCCTTCTTGCATGAGTGAGTGATGAGGGAAATACGAGGTTTACATCAGGGGCGTAGGAAGCTTGATAAACTTAGGGTGGCCGATTCCCACGAGGCGCCACCATGGTTGGCGCCGAGCGGTAAAATTTTGAAAATTTGGAGTCTGCGGTAAAATTTTGAAAATTTGGAGTCTCTAGATCGTCGGAAATGGCATTTTCAGAGTCTCCTCTACCTCTTTCGTTAGGCCCTTTCGTTAATTCTTTCATTATAATTTGTGAGTCTCTTGCTATCCGTGAGTCCGGATGGATTATTATTATTAATTGGCCGATCAGCGCAATCGAAGTCGCACTTATAATGCAATTTTTTTAAATTCAATTATTTTTTGGAAAGCTATTCCGGCCCCCCTTTATAAAATATTGGGGACAATTGTAGATCCCAAATACAAAAACAGCATCGAAGACACCCCAAAACAACCTGGAAGTCTGTAATGGAGTCGAAAAAACGTAACACGTTTCCCCTTCTTGTCAACCAGTCAACTGACCTTTACACTCATTTCTCGTTTCCCACAAATACAAAGATTGACTTATTGGCTGCAGGGTCTCTTTTCGTACGTAGCAAGCGAATGCGCGCCACACAAACGCAGTCGGGCTAGCCCGGTTAACTTGGCTCACGCGATTGATTAGGATCTTACTGTGGTTTTAAAACTCGCATAAACTAAATTTGCAAAGAAGAATTGGTTTAGGTTTTCGAATCCTATAACGATGGTTAAAATCTCCTTTTGTGGCCGAAGAAAGAACTTCGTGACACAAGTCAGTCCGGTTAGCCGGGTCATGTCAAATCAGCCCCTAAAGCACGCTAAAGGAGTCTAAAGCTTAAGCAGTCTAAAGCAACCTAAAGCAGTCTAATTCACGCTAAAGCAGTCTAATTCACTCTAAAGTATTCTACTGAATTGTTCTCTACTCTTTGTGCTGCAGTCTACGGCCCTCTGAGCCTCTGAGGACATAATATGTCAGGACCTTATAATAGGCATACATGAAGTAGCAACCATCCAAAATGCTTATTTATAAATAAGCAATTGCTTATTTATAAATAAGCAATTGCTTATTTATAAATAAGCAATTGCTTATTTATAAATGAGCATTATTTAAACGTACAATGATTATTTGTAAATAAGCAATATTTCGCTTTATAAACAATCATTTTTGAAGAAATGTTTATTTATAAATAAGCATTTCTTCAAAAATGATTGTTTATAAACAATCCATGAGCGACAAATGCTTATTTATAAATAAACATTTATTCAAAAATGATTGTTTATAAACAATCATTGAATGATAAAGGATTATTTATAAATAAGCATTTCTTCAAAAGTGATTGTTTATAAACAATCATACTGCATTGAATTGCTTATTTATAAATAATCGGTTATTTTGTGTGATTGTTTACAAACCATGGAAAATTGATTAACAAAATTTGCTAAATAATTTTTTTACACCTGGCGCCTCATACAATATTACTTAATAAGTTGTCTTGTCTTGTCTTGTCTCGTGGACTGTTGGTTTTTTTTTCCTTGCTCGACTGGTAAAACGGCCAAATTTCTAGACTTTTATAGTTTATTTCTCCTAGCCTGCGCCTTAAACGTCTTTAATAAATAAAAATTTCTATTAGTGGTGCAAAACGTTTTAACCCCCCCCCCCCCCCGTTCAATTTAATTAGATTACTGCAACATGAAAGTGAGATTAGTGGCGTCTTCGACCAGAGGTTCTCTCGCCGCTTCAGCATTTCGGGGGGGAGCGGGCGGCGTAGGACCTCTGGGACCAGGGTAATTACTACGGATGTCACCGAAGTGTCGAAACGTGAAAAAATTCGCACGACGACCACGCCTACAAACGTTAGCCGCCCCACCCACAAACTTATACGTTTATTCATGCTTTTATTTGTCAACACTTCAAATCAACTAATCAAGGCGTTCAGAGGCTCTCGATCGTAAAGTACTTCGTTATAAAGCAAAGTATTCTGTTTTACATAGCTAAACCACTTAATTGCGATCGAATATGTTTTCCGGGAGAGTTCGGAGATATGAATTTAAAGTTGGGCATGGCGGCGAACAAAAGAAATGGACAAAATTTTTCGTTCATGAAGAAGATATGAAAAGCTTTACCCCTGATTTGTTAATTCGACATTTGCAGGAAAAGTGTAGATTTTCAAACAACATTTTAAACATTAAATACATGGAGAGCGACAAAGATTGGATAGATCTCAGATGCAGTGACTTCGAATCATAGTTCTGATAAAAACGGTATCATTCAATTGGTAAGCTACTGCGGATTTAGGTTGAGTGTTTCGGGTCATCCGTTTCCGCTAAACGTTTGGCCAATGAAATCACAGCGTTGCTAGCGCCAAAATAGCACGTTGCTAGGGCGAGCACTTATCTTTTGCCTGAACTGCGCCTAGTTATTTTGTGTAATTCTTGCGAGGATTTTTGTGTACTTTAATAGTCTTTAAACATTATGGATAATCTGGTATATAATAGCAGTGATGGAATTGAATTTATAGAAGTCAATGTAGAATATTCATATTATTCATCGACGCGTAGGACCCCAATTTATGTCACCAAAGAAGGACTTCAGACATTGGGCTACGAGGATTTTACTTCTCACATATTGGATGAAATACCTTACCTTAAGAAGATACGAGGACCTTTAAGATACTGTTTGAAGGATTGTGAGAACAATGAAATTGATTATATTTCGAACACAGAAGTTCGATATAACAATGCTTTATTCCACATCAAAACGCTATACACAGCTGATGGAGGACTAGGTCCTACTTACAGAAAAATACGTCATAGCTACAGCCTCGTTATCGTACCAAGACAGTTCTTCATCAGCTCGCTGTTCACAGCAGACGTGGTTTTTTGTTTCTCGAGAACTAAATTAAGGGTTTTCAATCCGACCAATTCAGGAGGTATTTCATGGCATCCACGGAGGAAAATGTGCTCCAGGTTACAGATGGCCAGCCTTCTGAAACGCCGCGAGTTCGTTCGCGAGAAAAACAACCGGTGTCGAAGTCACCGAGTAAAACTATCCCCGAAAACCGCTCGGCGGTCGGGGGGAAAAAACGAGCTCACAAGGTGAAGCGACCTAAATCCAGCTCAAAAAGATCAAAAAGATCTAAGTTTTCACGTACCTATTCTTCCACTTCGGAGAGTTCTAGTAGTACCAGTGGCTCTTCGGAGGATTCCGAATGTTCGAAAAGCTCAGCCGCTAACGAAGTTGCTGGAAAACATGGCATCGCCAGTGAACAAGAAAATTCAGTTTCGGAAGCGGTTCTCGAGTTCGCTGCTATGGCAGCCTTCAAAGGACTGTCTAAGTCTGAGCGAAAGAATGTTTTAAAGGAGTCGCCTGTTCCTTTTCACGCCGATTTACGGCCCAAAAAAGTTGACTCGTTTGTCAAGAAATATTTAAAACGAAAGGGCATCAATTTTAATCCGGTCATGGACCGCCGACAACTAAATCTTGCTGCCCGGGTCTTAGATCCTCTCGGTCCACTAATTCAGTTGTGGGAGACAGCTATTTCAGCCGAAAAACAGGGTACTGGTTTAGATCCAACCCTGGTTGTCGAGTTTCTTCGCCAGGCGATCTCGCTCGTTGGCAACGCGTCTTTTGTGGCCTTGTTGACCGTCGAAAAGGCCTTCTGGTTAAGGTTTCACCAGAGTGCATGGATCTTCTGGACGACCCAGAGTTGTTCACCAGTGGAAGTTCAGATCTTTTTGGGAAAAAGTTTAAAAAGGCGTTGCTCAAGGATCTAAAGCTATCCAAAGAAATGGATAGTCTCGTGAGCCGCGGTAACCATAACAACCGCTTTAAGCCTTTTCGTTCACAGCCCGGGAAAGGCCCGGGCTACAATCCCCGGTCGGGGTTCCGCTCGTGGAGCGACAAGCGAAACTGGAACGGCCAGACAAAGCAGCCGTTTCGAGGAGGATTCTCCCATCGCGGGGGAAAAACAGGTTCACATTACAACCAATCGAACCGAAGTTAAACAAAGGTATTGTAACAGATTTATTACAAAAAACTCTCAGACCAATCGCAGTAAATGGTCTGGAACCTTCGACAACTGCTCATCTGCCAGTTTCGAGTCGTTTAAAAATAGATTTTCAAACAATCGACAAAACAGTCGCTCTAGCCGGTCGTTTGGCTCATTTCCTGCCAAACTGGCGTTTAATCACACACGATCCGGAAGTGTTGTCGGCCGTCGGGGGTTACAAACTCGAGTTCATAGCCACTCCGACGCAAAACAACACACCTCAAACTTTACGTTTTTCACACACAGACTCAATCAAAATCGACACCGAGATTTTAAATTTACACCAAAAGGGGGCATTGAGCACTGTAACGCCGGCTTCAGGCCATTTTATAAGCAACTTGTTTCTAGTTCCGAAACGCGACGGAACATCCCGACCAGTGATCAACCTCAAGGGCTTAAACGCGTTTCTCCCGTACAATCACTTCAAGATGGAGGGTATTCATCTTCTGCGGGACTTGCTTCGCCCAGGGGACTGGCTCGGGAAAATCGATCTAAAGGACGCGTATTTTGTGATTCCAATTTGGAAGAACCACAGAAAATACCTCCGATTTGTATGGAGAGACACTCTGATGGAATTTGCTTGCCTCCCCTTCGGGCTGGCTCTGGCCCCACGGTTGTTCACCAAAATCATGAAACCGGTGGTGGCACTCTTACGCAGGTCAGGCATTCGCTTGATAATTTATTTAGACGACCTCTTGTTCATGAATTCGCAGGAAGAGGGTCTCAGACAGGACATGGCCACAGCCCAATATTTGCTAGAGAACTTAGGGTTCGTAATAAATTTCGAGAAGTCACACTTCACACCTTCTCAAAATCTGGAATACCTGGGCTTTGTGGTCAACACCCTAGAGATGACTCTGCATCTTCCGGGTTACAAGGTGGAGTCGATAAAAACTCTTTGCTCAACGTTCCTAAGACAACGAGAGCTTTCAGTCAGGGATTTATCCCAATTGATAGGAACGTTAACAGCGTCGATTCAGGCAATATTTCCCGCTCCATTGCATTACCGCCATCTTCAGAACCTAAAACATCAAGCACTTTCGCAGAGGAAGGGCTACGACTCCCGCACGGCCCTCTCCAGGGAGGCCAGGGAGGAGATTCAGTGGTGGTTAGTCCATCTCGAAGCATGGAACGGCCGTGCAATTTTACCCCCTTCTCCCGATCTGGTGATCGAGACGGATGCCTCGAAGTCAGGTTGGGGGGCGGTTTGTCAGGGTGTGAGAACCGGGGGGTTATGGTCTCAAATGGAGAGCAAGATGCATATCAACTGTCTGGAGCTCCTAGCCGGTTCCTTTGCTGTCAAGAGTTTCACAAAGGACCGATTGTGTGTCCACGTGAGACTTCGAATGGACAACACTTCGGCGGTGGCGTATGTGAATCGGTTGGGAGGGACCCACTCTCTGGTCCTTTCCAATCTAGCTTTAGCACTTTGGGAATGGGCTTTGCAGCGCAAAGTCATTCTCAGTGCGGAACACTATGCGGGCCACCTCAACACCATAGCGGACTGGGAGTCTCGCCACTTCAAAGACACCAGCAATTGGCACTTAGACCCAGCGGTTTTTCGCTCTGTCATGAAAATTCGGGGACCTTGCGCGAAGGACCTTTTTGCAGACAGACTGAACAGTCAACTTCCCCAGTTTTTCAGCTGGAGACCAGATCCAATGGCGCTAGCCTCGGACGCACTGCAGCAGGATTGGTCTCACGAGAGGAATTACGCATTCCCTCCATTTTGCCTCATTATGCGTTCGCTGGCCAAGTTGCGGGAGAAGGGAGGAGAGTTAATAATAGTTACCCCAATTTGGCCAACACAGGCTTGGTATCCCAGCCTTTTAGACATGTCCGTTTCGTCCCCAATACTCCTTCCATCGTGCCCGAACTTGCTTCTTGGTCCATGCGGGGAGATACACCCCTTAATCCAGAACGAAACCTTGATGTTGGCCGCGTGGCACGTATCCAACAATCCTTGCAATCGAAAGGTATTTGTGAAGACGCTTCCCAGCTCATCTTGGCAGCTTGGCGGCCAGGTACAAACGCAGTTTATAACTCCGCCTGGAAGAAATGGCATAGCTGGTGCGTCGGACGGGAAATTGATCCACTTTGTCCCTCTTTGGCAAATATAACCAGTTTTCTGGTTGGTCTTATAACCAAGGTTTAGAATACAGAACGATAAATACTTATCGTTCGGCTCTGTCCGGGGTTCTTGCTCCCATTGAGGGATTTTGCAGTTGGGCAACACCCGCTGGTTGTGCGTTTGTTAAAGGGAATCTTGAATTTACGTCCTGCTATGCCCCGCTACCAACACTCCTGGGATGTCAATTTGGTGCTAAATTACTTGCGTTCGTTACCCAATAATGAGGCCATATCCCTCAAACTGCTGACACACAAGTTAGCGATGTTGCTTGCCTTAACAGCGCCGAAACGCACTTCTGAACTTAAAATGTTGGATATTCGTTTTATGCGCCTCCTTCCTGAGGGAATCGAATTTACATTACCGGGTCTGACAAAGACCTCTTCTGAGAAATCGTCCGTCTTCTTTGCAAAATTTGATGATGACGAGAATCTATGTGTTCTTCGCTGTTTGCAAGCTTATCTTAAGCAAACAAATTCATTTCGTCCTGCTATTAATAGTCTTACAACTCCAAATCAACTTCTCATCAGTTATCATAGACCCCACAGACTGGTTAAAGCGTGCTCTATTGCTCGCTGGATTAAATCCGTCATGGGTAATGCAGGAATTGACACTACTATTTTCAAAGGACATTCTACGCGGTCTGCATCAACCTCGAAAGCTCGAGAAAGTGGGGTGTCCTTGGAGGAAGTTGTTAAAATGGCCGACTGGTCTGGCCCCTCTACTTTCATTCGTTTTTATTACCGTCCACGTTTTAGCGATTTGTATGCGAGGGCAGTTCTAACTGATCCCTCTTAACTGTTTTCGGTCCTGGTTGGTTATCTTTTAGCTTTAAACAAGCATTGTTATATCGAACTTCTGTGTTCGAAATATAATTGAGGATTTTGCAAGGGCGCGAAGCGCCTGAAGTAAAGTCGAGATTATATGAGAACACAGAAGTGAGATATAACAATCCCACCCTCCCTTCCCGTGATGTATGGTGTTTTTTTCCGTTTAGATTGTTCTTGACCATGGTTTGGGATGGGTTGCGTTGGTTTTCATCCTCGAACCGAAGTTTGTTTAGTCTTTGACTTTTGTAAAAATTAACGTATTTTTACGTGGTTATAAATTAGGAACATTATGTTAGCTTCGCTCGCTGATTTTGAACTGTCTTGGTACGATAACGAGGCTGTAGCTATGACGTATTTTTCTGTAAGTAGGACCTAGTCCTCCATCAGCTGTGTATAGCGTTTTGATGTGGAATAAAGCATTGTTATATCTCACTTCTGTGTTCTCATATAATCTCGACTTTACTTCAGGCGCTTCGCGCCCTTGCAAAATCCTCAATTTATCTCCGAAATACAGCACCCACCAGATAACTCGGCTGCTTGAGAGTGGCCTGAAAACGTTTAACGTACGCGTCATTGAAAGTGAGTCGCCATTGCCCTCCAATAACAAGACTGCGACCACAAGTAGTCGTCCCGTTGACCAAGCCAGTACATCCACAAAGCCTATTCCAGGTGCAGTGTCCAGGACATGAACGCGAAGTTATCCAGCGAAATTTGTCTTGTTCTGTTGTCCACGCGCTAACTTATTTTATAATGAAATAGGTACAGGGCCGTAGGCAGGATTTTTGAGTCAGGGGGCAAGGGGGTATGCTACCCGGGAAAATTTTTGAGATTTGAGAGTCTCTGAAATGGCATTTCCCGCGATCTGACATCATATTTGAGCAAAATTTTGAACATTTTAAAACTTATTTTTAAGACACGTTCTCTCATTTTTTGTCTAAAACTACAGTATTACATATTTACAAAAACAACGACAGTCATTTGCAACTCACTTGTCACTTTTCACCAAAATGTTCAGAAGTTCGTTACGAAGTTCGCAAGTTCGTTGGGAAATTCAAAGTTCGTTTTCAACTACGCAATTGATTGCCGGCTACTAGGAACCAAGCAGTCAATCAAATGCGTAGCTTAAAACGAGCTTTGAACTTCCCAACGAACTTCCGAACATTCTGGTGAAAAGTGAGTAGCAAATGACTGCAAAATAATAGTTACTCTAACGGGATAAAGGCATAAAGCGCGAACGCAACGCGAAAACTCATTGTCACAGTTATGATATTAAACGACTAGTTAGTTCTTTATTCTGTGACTCTGGGAATATGTGATGTTGTTGCGCAATTATTAACTATATAACTGTCTGAATACCAATAAAAAATAATAAGAAACATTATAAAAATCATATTTTGGATTTTCTCGGGGGGGGGGGGGGTGGGAGGGGGGGGGGGCAGTTGCCCCTGCTGTCCCCCCGCTATCTATGGTCCTGGTATTGCATTACTATGAGTTATGACAAATGCCAGGCAGGATAGTGTGAGTTCACTGTGGCTGACAACATGAACAAACTGGCCGAAATAAGCCGATCTAGTAAGTCATTACATTATTGTAAACAATCTATTGTCAACTGATGATCAAGTTTTCCGACAACCACAAAATTTTGAAAATTTCCGACAAATATCAAATAGTAGGGGGGGCTATAGCCCCCCCTGCCCCCCCGGCCACGACGCCACTGTCCAGGTGCTATGCCTGTGTGTGCAATGAGTATAAAACCAGAGCCTCGTCAGCCCTCAAGTGATAACGTCCGTCTCCCGCTAGAAAGGTATGCGCGTAAACAAGATAAAGAGTTAAACCGGATGAATGAAGAGATTGTGAGTAATCGTTCTCAATTAGCAACGTTTGATGCGAAACTAAGTCAGGCTTGCACGGAAAACAATGGCCCGTTAACAGCATGTGGGAAATGCCATTTGAAGCTAGGACATACTCGAAGGAATTGCTCTTTTAGTCCGTGTAAGTCTGCTTTTTCCTGTGGTATGTTAACAAAACATGCTGATCAAAAAGCGGAGAGGTCGCACCTGGACAAGAGCCTCAAAAGCCTGACTTCCAAATTATCAAAAGCTAGAAGGGATGTAGAACACGCAAAGCTGGTCATGCAGAAGGTAAATAATAACTCATCAAAACGTATTGAGAACATTATCATGCAAGAATTTCCCCAAAGATATATAACGCATGGTCTCAGAAATTGGGCCCTTTTGAATAAAGATGTTGTTCGGTTAGAAGGAAGACTAAAAGGCTCACTGCCGACGCGTGCGAGTATTTTGCCACTACTATGTGACATTGTTCGTCATCCAGAAACATCTGATGGTCATGCCAAGTCAGGCAATGGGAGCGCAGAACTTGCAATGAGCGGCAGCCGAGTATTACCCCAGAAAAGATTGCTTGAGGAAGAGTTTGCTATACGATATCCAAACTCAAATAAAAGATCAAGGCAGCTACTACCATTTGCGTTCAAGTGTTTAGTGTTTAGCGAATTAACTAGTTGTTTCCAGGTTTTGAAACAAACGTTGTCCAATGACAACTCATCGGTTTGACAGATCAAACAATGACGAATAGGGGGTGTAACTTTTCGTTGTTATTGCTTCCGTTTCAAGTTTCAACGGTTTGTTGATATTTTCTCACGGGCCACGGCAAACATAGGATACAAAATAAATGCGTTCGGCAGCCGTCATATCGAAGTGAACTACCCACTGATGTGGAACTACCCTTATCTAAGCGACCTACGTTTGCTGATCATTCCAATTCTCACAATTAAGCCAAAGAAAAGTATATTCCAAGCAAACGCTGCGGTCTGACATGAACGATGACAAGTCTTGACAACGAAACGTTACACCCCCTATTCGTCATTGTTTGATCTGTCAAACCGACGAGTTGTCATTGGACAACGTTTGTTTCAAAACCTGAAAACAACTAGTTAATTCGCTAAACACTAAACACTTGAACGCAAATGGTAGTATTTCCATCTCAATCTTCAACGTTCGTAAACTCTCAAGAAGAATATGACTTCAAATTGGCCATACAATTACAACAGGAAGAAATACAATGCGAAAGCAATTCCAAAGTCAACAAAGACTTTTCAGATGTCGCAGTCGTAGATGTGGAAGATTCGGATCCGGATGATGCAGCGACTGAAGAAGATTCAGATGATGCAGCGAAGGCAGCTGCTGTATTACTCTCTTTAAATAATGCAAATGTATAAAACTGTAGCTTTATTTGCAACAAACTATGGTGAACCGAGAACATAAACCTTGACCGTTTGATGTTCAATCTCTTCATGTTTATTCTTTATAAATTACGTTAAAGTTTATGTGTTGATATATTAAAGTTCCAGATGTTAAAACCAGGTGCCTTTGAACAGAAAATTGTGATTTTTTCTTTATATACAATCTTCAGCATTGTTTTGCTAGATATCACGTTTAATAAACTATTAGACTCACTAATTTTATCAGTCATACTGCAATTAGCGAGCCATTGTTGGGCGATTATTCAGTACGTTCGAAAGTTTAAAAACAAATCAATCAACTTGCAGCGTGATTTGACAGGTTCTTTTGAAATCACGCCGCAAGTTGTGAAATTCAGAAACTTGCAACTTTCAAACGTAAACAAACGTGAAAATAATCGCAAGCCTTACGGTGGCTTGCAAATGGCAGTATTTTGAGATAAAGTAGTCGGTACTCTGTTCATTTGTGTTATGATTTATTAAAGTTTGATTATAAAACACAGTTTTCACTACTGATTTCTAAATCTAATACTAAAAATATTCTCGCGATTTGTTACATATATACAGTAGGATTTAATTATAAATGTCCATGTACCCAGTTACGTTATAAAACCCTGCCATGTCCCCTGGCGAGATATGTTCAATTGCAGTATAAAGCGACTCTTTCAAGTTGTGATTAGTTACATGAATAAACTGATTCTTCATCAAAGTGCGAATTTTGCCAAACACATACTCCACTGGATTTAAATCTGGTGAATAAACAGGCATGTATACCAACTCGATATTAAGATCGTGCAAGAATTCACCAAGAATTCGCCCGCCTTCATGGTGGTGGGTGGGACAGTTATCCATCACTATTATATTCCCAGCTTCTAGGCAAGGTTGGTTTGTTCTTGGGTCTCGTGAGTTGTAGGCTTCCTGGAAGAATCGCAGAAAGTCTGTGGTGTTACGGTATTTGCGTAGCAAACGCCAGCCAAGGATGCCATCAAGTTAATGTTATGTTGGGGGTTTCGGCGTATCTTTGGAATTCCAGCGCTCTTTTGCCTCTCGGTGCATGTCCATAGTTGCGTGTTGATGCAGTAGGAAGCTTAAGGCCACATTCATCAAAAAACTTTACAGTATACGGATCTTTCTGGTAAAGGTAATCTAAAAATAACTGTGTGTACGCCATATTTTGCACAGTAAATCTTTCCTGTGCCACAGCAGCAACTTTCTTGAAGGTAAACATTCCACTCGGCAATCGCCTTCGCACTGCGTTGGATATTGCGCTTTTTGAAACCGTTCCACACGGTAAGTCACCAAATTCATATAACTTCTCTAAAATTTCATCATATGATATTGAAGGTTTCCCTCGTATTAACGCTTCGATCAGACAAAGATCACCATACGACAGATGGCTAGGATTTCCACCGCCATGTTTTTCAGGAGAGAATGAATGCTCTGAGCAAAACTTTTTCCAAATTTTTGCAACGACCACCGGACTGACACCAACTGAACGGGCGATCGATGCGTAAGTGCTAGAAAATAGACCAGTTGCAGTATCCCCATCTTTACTTATTATTTTATCAATAATAAGAGTTCTTAAATCTTTTGTCAGAACTTTTCCTTTCACGTAACTTCGACCAGTACTACTAACAGTCCACATTTTACTGAAATTTGAACCTTGGTCACAGAATAAAGTCTGAGCCTTGGTCCTTGGCAACATTGAATTTGAACCCCAGCAACGCTGTGATTTCATTGGCCAAACTATAAGCGGAAACGGATGACCCGAAACACTCAACCTAAATCCGCAGTAGCTTCACATTTATATTATAGTAATACAAACTGCAACAAACTGAATGAATAGACGTATTTTGCTTTCAGTTTAATAATGTGAACATGAACTACAAGTTAGTTAACTGTTTATATTCAAAGTTCTTCCAGTTTTTGTTATTTACATTGTATTAATAAACGTATTCATATTTTTGGCCGGAGATTAGATATCAATATAACCTGTGTAACGATAAAAACCACGCATATCAGCCGATGTTATTTATTTTAGCCCTTCGTATACAGCAACATGCAAGTTATCTCTCAGTAAATCTCTATACTCTAATCTTTTCAGTACTGTTTTTAGCTTGTTAAACACTGGGTTAAATTCTGGAGAGTAAGTCGGTAAATAAACAAGAGTACATCCTATATTGTCGAGCCATTCACCTAGAATCTGTCCCCCTTGAAAATGATGAATGGCGCAATTATCTAAAATAATATGATCGCCATATTCAAGTATGGGTCTTCCATCGGGCTGAAAATTCTGCGATGCTTGGGCATAAAACTCGAGGAATTTCACAGTATTACACGCCCCACGCACTGTGTTTGCATACATAATTGCGTCTGCTCCACACAAGAGATTTAGAGTGATATTCGTGTCTGCATGTTTCGAAATATTTCTACGCATGACGTTCCAACTAACGAGTGACCATAATTTGGATTCGCTACATCAGGAAGTTTAATTCCTGATTTGTCGAAAAATTTAAGCTTATAAGGATCTACTGTTGAAATGTAATCAAGAAATTCTTGGCAGTATTCAATGTTTTCTGGAGTAAATTTCTCGGCGGCAGGTCTAACCATCCGTTTCCGCGACCATTTTCCTCCACTCATGTAATTTCGAACAGCTCTATTCAACGCTTCATAAGGGATCTAAAATCGTCATTCAAAGCTTTTCCACGGATAAAAGTTCGACCATGTTTATTAACTTCACCCATTTTGTCAACTAGAAACGTGTGGCAAAAGCATGAATAAACGTATAAGTTTGTGGGCGGGGCGGCTAACGTTTGTAGGCGTGGTCGTCGTGCGAATTTTTGCACGTTTCGACACTTCGGTGACATCCGTAGTATATACAAGCATTATAGCAAAAAGAAGATTTAGTCATCAGCATACAAAGCTAGTCAGAAAAAGTCACTGAGAGAAGAATCATAGGTGCACATAACATTCGTGCATGTTTTCCAAAGGCACGTGTCTCCAAATGTGAACTTTTTAGCGGTTTGCTGAATGGTGAGTGAGAAATGCGAGGATTTTTTGAATCTTGGAAAGTTACTGTCTATTTATAATGATGAGCTGTCTTCAAATGTATAAAAATAACTTGCCACAGTCCAGGTGAACACATTGAGAGAAAGATTTTTAGGCAAGGTTTTGACACTATTAGAATTAATTAGCAATAGAAAAACGTGCACAGGATGCATACTTAGTAAAGATCTACTTAATAATAACGAGTTTTCTGATTGGTTATAAGTATCCAATCACATTGTAAATTACAGGGGTGGATACAGGGGGGGGGAGGGGGTGACTGGGTGACTAGTCACCCCCCTTCCCTGCCCCAACCAATACAGGATTATACAGTGATACACTAGCAGCTGTTTATACAAATCACAACAGTTGCTCGTGTGTAAAACATACATAAATTATATTGTATAACAATGCTTATTGATACAGGCCGTAGCTATGGCCTCTCCTTTGCAATAAGATTGGACATCATGATACGCTAATATCTTGTAAATTTGAAACCCCAATTTTAAAACAGTAAGAATCACGATTATATAGATGTATTGTATACAATTTCAATCTGAAATCTGAATATACATAGTAATTTTGGAACATAAACGTATAAAACATATCCCCATGAGTCCACGACAATGACGACATTTGGTGTATTCATATATTTGGGTATTTTGTTTGGTAATTTATATCCTTCAAAACTCTTTCAAATCCCCCTCAAAATGCAGGAAATGCTATTTCAGAGACTTTAAAATTCAAAATTTTTCCGGGAGAGCATGCCCCCGGACCCCCCTGGAAGTTTGTCGCATCTTCGGCACCACCCTGCCCCACGTAGTAAGTATTGCCTGTTTTGCCCCCCCCCCCCCCCCTTGTTAAATATTCTGAAAGAAACAACTGAGCACCTTATAGTCACCCCCCTTGCAAAATCCTGTATCCACCACTGAATTACCAAGATTTTTGTTTGGGTTAGATGATCTAAACCAATCAGACTGGTAAAGTGATCAAAGGCAGAAGAGTGGAAAAGAGGCAGAGGGTAACTAGCCTGCGAAAACAGCTGTGTACTCCTTACGTGAAATAAAAGTAGTGTGTTGTGTAGGCAGTGTTGAAATACAAATCGAAATATAGTAAAGTTTGAGTACTGCTGAAAAAATATTGAACGTAGTTTCCAACGTTTCGAGCGAAGGCCCTTCGTTAGAGAGAAACGTAAAGAGTGTAAACAAACAACGAGCTTATATACGAAAGGTAATCATGTGACCAAAAATAAGTCAATCAGATAAAAATGACAATAACAAAGTTATAATTAATACAAGACGCCCGCTAGGCGTGAACTCGGGCTACTGTGGGCTGGCGCCTTGCAAAACAATAGAACGGCAGCAGTGCTGTTTGGAGTTAATGGTTGAATTTGATGCAACTTTCAGTCAATTGACTGTAGTAGTGGAATATTCATCATAGAGAAAATCATGGTGGGTATACTGGTGTACCAAAACATTGATTTGGCAGCCATACTGGTCTGCCAAAACATTGAAATGGTAACCATTACTGGTGTACCAAAACATCTAAATGGTGGCCATACTGGTGTACCAAAAACAATGAAATAGTGGCCATACTGGTGTAACCAAAACAATGAAATAGTGGCCATACTGGTGCACCAAAACAATGAAATAGTGGCCATACTGGTGCACCAAAACAATGAAATAGTGGCCATTTGGCCATATTGGTGTACCAAAACAATGAAATAGTGGCTATACTGGTGTACCAGAACAATGAAATAGTGGGCATATTGGTGTACCAAAACAATGAAATAGTGGCCATACTGGTGTACCAAAACAATGAAATAGTGGCAATACTGGTGTACCAAAACAATGAAATAGTGGCCAATTGGCCATATTGGTGTACCAAAACAATGAAATGGTGGCCATACTGGCGCGCCAAAACAATGAAATAGTGGCAATACTGGTGTACCAAAACAATGAAATAGTGTCCATATTGGTGTACCAAAACAATGAAATAGTGTGGCCATACTGGTGTACCAAAACAATGAAATGTGGCCATACCGGTGTACCAAAACAATGAAATAGTGGGCATATTGGTGTACCAAAACAATGAAATAGTGTGGCCATACTGGTGTACCAAAACAATGAAATGGTGGCCATATTGGTGTACCAAAACAATGAAATAGTGGGCATATTGGTGTACCAAAACAATGAAATAGTGTGGCCATACTGGTGTACCAAAACAATGAAATGGCAGCCATATTGGTGTGCCAAAACAATGAAATAGTGCGCATATTGGTGTACCAAAACAATGAAATGGTGGCCATACTGGTGTACCAAAACAATGAAATAGTGGCCATACTGGTGTACCAAAACAATGAAATAGTGCGCATATTGGTGTACCAAAACAATGAAATGGTGGCCATACTGGTGTACCAAAACAATGAAATAGTAGCCATATTGGTGTACAAAACAATGAAATAGTGGCCATATTGGTGTACCAAAACAATGAAATAGTAGCCATATTGGTGTACCAAAACAATGAAATGGCAGCCATACTGGTGTATTAAAACTAAACATTGAAATGGTGGCCATACTGGTGTACCCAAACAATAATACACACTTGATGAAAGTAATGTATAAACTGTTGAATAGCATCGACTTTTATTTGCAAGACATCAGTACAATAAATCAATAATAAACAATACAAGCAAAACTGAAGCAAACCATAAATATTAATACAGTTTAAACCTCAATACATTTACATACAGCATTCACAGACACAAGTCAGTTCGGTGTAAGACTATGATTGTGAAGTTAGTTTAACTTAGAACCTTGTTGACTTCCGGTCGGTTAATCGTTCCCAGTGCCCTCGGCCGACGTTGCTACGCAACGAGAACTACGTTGTCAGAACGTTTTGCTTTCTTTTTGGCGAACAGTTATAGTAGGAACAAACGAACAATTTATTTACCTTTTTCGTACCGTTTTTGTGTACAGCTGAGCTCCTAGAGAGTATAGACGTAAGTTATCACTCACCTTTATTGTTTCCTATTTGTTTTTTGTATTTTAAGTCAAACCAAACGGTGGTTATTACAATTTGTTAATGTAATTATTTGATATAGTTTCACCGCATTACCTGAGGTTTATTAAATCACGTTTAAAAACACTTCAGTCTCGTGTGGTTGACACTTGCGAACTCCGGCTCTACGTTTCCCCGAGACAACGGAGCTGGGAACGCGACAGTGAAAGTCTGTACTGCTTATTCGAGGAGCCATTGGAGAAAGAAAGGTACGATATTTTAATTGTTCGTTCAGCAATATATGTCAAGCCTTTAATTAATTTGATGTTGTAATGAATTCGGGGAGCGATAAATCGACAATTGGAGATCCTAAGGAGCCTAGCTCTGCCAGTCTAGTGGTATCTACTAATACTAAAACTATGGAGACGTCTGTAAACCCGCCGGTTCATGGACAGGAGGAAGAAACTCAGCCAGTTTCTTCAAACAAAGAAACACTAGACGACGAGAAGCGACAGCGAACCTTGTCACAAAAGGCAATCCAGAATGCTATCCAGACCAAAGATGTTGAGCTCAACGCAGAAGAAAAAGCGCTAAAAATTGCTTCAGACACCGTTTACACTGCATTAAAGAGGAGAGTCTCTGTTAAAGAAATTCAAACTGTCTTAATTCCATTGCAAGAAGCTTACATGAAGTACAGAGAAACATTGAACGAAGTGGAGAGTCTTTACAAACAAGATAAATGGGGCGAGTTCACCGAACAGGCGCAGCTAACCACCGAATCTAGTCATGTGACATTGCATTACGCCCATACTGCTATTAAGAATGCAACAGAGAGGCAACATGATATAATTCAAGAAACAAAATCACTAAGTTCTAGACATACACGTCACACCTCATCATCGCACACCTCCACATCTTCTAATAGAGCGAGGAGAATGGCCTTGGTTGAAGCCGCAGCAGCAAAACAACAAGCTGAGTTTGACCGAATAATAGCAGAAAAGGAGAATGAAAGAAGGCAATTTGAAGCCGAGGAAAAATTCCGTCTCGAACGCATACGCGGACAACATGAACGTGATATGGCCATCCTAGCAGCAGAAAGAGCGACAGCGGTTGCAGATGCCAAACTACGAGCCATAGATCAGTCAATTATCGAAGAAGAGAATCTTTCTGCGCTAAGAGAGGAGGATGAACCAGAAGATGCCAGGTCGCGCACCCAAACTTGGATCAACACTCAGGGCCAGTTTAAACAGCATCCCACCACAATACGGAATGGAGCCGGTGAGAATACAACATCACCAATTTACATGGCAGACAGGAGAAACACCACTGTTCCATCAGTGGGTCATGACATAATCCACACAGAAACTCAAGATAATATTGGTATTGGAACCTTCAAGCCATTGACCCCAAAGGGATTTGCCGGAAACCAACCTATCTACAAACCACCAACACCGATACCAGCAGTAGTCGCCACGAACCAATGCATGGAAGGAATCGCAGAGACAAACCAACAATTAGTAGCAAGCCTGGCAAGGCAGAATCTTCCTAAGTGCCATCCTGATGTATTCGACGGGGATGCCACCTTGTTCCACCCTTGGAAAAACACTTTCAAGGCGATGATCCAAGACACAAATCTAAACCCTTCGCAAGAGATTGCCTACCTACGTACCTATACAAAGGGAAAAGTTCAAGAATTAGTCAACAACTTCAGAAAAAGACAACAAGATGATTCTACACTCACTCTACAGGAACTCTGGACCGAACTGGAAAGAAGGTATGGTAACACCGCTGTTATAACTAATGCCCTGCTTGAAAAGTTACGAGAGTCAGCGAAGTTCAGTGGAAGGGACAAAGTAAAACTTCAAAAATTTGCGGATGTCTGTAGTGACGTAGATAACCAAATGACGCGCCTCTCAGGACTTGCTTGTCTCAATTATGCGAATGCCATTCGTCCCATAGTGGATAACTTGCCGAATTTTCTCAGGTTCAAGTGGGAGAAAGAAGTTGTTAACTACGCAGAAGAAAACAACGATGCTTATCCTGGATTCCACAAGTTTGCAACAATGATCCAAAAACAAGCAAGATTTAGAAATCATCCGAATGTCTTGGCTGGTGAATCATCCAACCACGAGAACACGCTAAAGAAAAATGAAAGGAAATGGAACCCTGAAACCACTAACAAATTCGAAGTAGAGCGCAAAAGAGTATTGAAATCGGAAACTAGAAGCCTGGACAATGAAGATAGAGAAAGAAAGGATCACGAGAAGGAAAAATACTGCTTGTTCCACGAGCGGAAGGGACACGAACTGAATGAATGCAAGGCGTTTGGCGAGAAGAGCTTGGAAGAAAGAACGGAGTGGATAAAGAAAGCAGGCCTTTGTTTCCGCTGCCTGGTCGCGAAGCATCGAGCGAAACAGTGCAGAGCGAGCGTGAAATGTAGCAAATGCAACAGCAGTCGGCACCCAACAATACTGCACAAAGAAAAGGAAGTAAGAAAGGAGGAAGAAGAAGTAAAAGAAGAAGATCACTCTGATCAGGGCGAGGAGCTGCGACCGCGTTGTACCTCAGTTTGCCAAGGGAAGACCGGAGGACTGTCTTGCAGCAAAATAGTGCTTGTGGATGTCTTTGCCGAAGACAAACCAAACAAGGTCCGTCGTGTGTATGCAATAATGGACGACCAGAGCAACGCTTCAATGATAACTCCAAGCCTCGCAGAACAACTGGAAGTAGACGGCCCCACAGAAAGGTACCAGCTCTCCACTTGCAGCAGTACCAAAGAAACAAAGTACGGTCGCCGAATATCTGGATTGGTTGTGAGCAGGGGCGTAGGAAGCAGTGTTACTTTGGGGGGGCTACTTGAGTTTGTGTAATGTGCATTCGCGGCTTTGCCACAAATCCGCCTAGGGGGTCCACGACTAATTTTCAGCTTCAGCAGAGAAATGGTCACAATGCGCTGTGCGTACTGGGTTCTACTGCAGCCCAGGCCCCTCGCGTCCCTGCCTGATGATGCCTGCAGAGAAATAGATTTCGGTCATATGACGAATTTCCCGTTCTGTACGAAAGAAATTCATATTTTTAAGGTGTTAGGAGGACTTATTTTTTATTTTTATAAATTATTACCAACGATCTCTTTAACTCATTTAATCTCAAACCGTAGTTGGGCAAAATATTGGGGGGGCTAATATCAGCAAGATAAAATATTGGGGGGGCTGCAGCCCCTTAGCCCCCCCGGTTCCTACGCCCTTGGTTGTGAGGTCATTGAATGGTAGAATCGTCAAGTTACCGAAGTTAATCGAGTGCGATCACATTCCACAAGATAAGTGCGAGATACCGACGCCGACTATGACTGGACAACATCCCCACCTCCAGGAAATTACCGATGAGATTCCACCTTTAGACCAGGATGCCAAGATTGAGATCCTCATCGGAAGAGATGCACCGGAATTGTTGAAAGTACGAGCATTCAAAAATGGCCCAAAGGGAGCGCCATGGGCTCAGAAGCTCATCCTGGGTTGGACAGTATCTGGCCAAATGTGTCTGGATCGAGTTGGAGGGCCAGTCCACATCTCAGCGCGTCGTACAGCGGTGGAGACTACGCATGACAAACTACCTGTGCCTCTGGAACCAGAATTAGAATGCAAGAAAGAACACTCCTCTACCTTAAGAGGCCTTCCAGAATTTGAAACCATTCCTTGCCCGAACTATTTCAAAGTTAAAGAGAAATATAGCGAGTGTTCTGCAAGAGAAGAGATAACAAATGACGTCTACCACACAACCCCAGAAGACAATGAAGCCAGTACATCATGGGAGGACCGTCGCTTCCTCGAAATTATGGAAAAAGGGATTCACAAGAATGAATCCGGCAATTGGGAGATGCCATTACCCTTTCGCGCCAAGAACGTGGTCATGCCAGACAATCGGAAGCAAGCCCTCAACCGTCTTCATGGTCTACTACGTTCTTTAAAAAAGAAACCACAGATGGAGCAAGACTACTTCGAGTTTTTGGCCAAAGTCTTCGAGCGCGGACACGCCGTCCCAGTTCCCTACGATGCACTGTCGGAGAGTCATGATTTAAGAAAGACGGGAGAGCAAACGGAAGAAGTCCGTCCTGGCAGAGTATGGTATCTTCCCCATTTTGGAGTTTACCACCCCAAAAAACCAGACCAGATTCGTGTGGTGTTTGACTCTTCCTGTGAGTACAAGGGCGTATCTTTAAACAAACAACTATTGGCTGGCCCAGACCTTATGAATAGCCTACTTGGTGTCTTGATGCGCTTCAGACAAGAGAACGTCGGTGTAATGTGCGACGTGGAACAAATGTTTCACTCCTTTCATGTCGACCCAAAGCATAGGGACTTCTTACGTTTCCTATGGTTCAAGAACAACGATCCTTCGCAGGAAATAGTAGAGTACAGAATGACCGTTCATCTTTTTGGTAACGGTCCCAGCCCGGCGGTGGCTACCTTTGGAATGCGAAAAACAGCAGACGACGGCGAGGAGAGGTATGGCACCGATGTCAAGAAGTTTATCTGCAAAAATTTCTACGTCGACGATGGGCTGACATCCCGATCCACAGACAAAGATGTAATTGATTTGGTAAAAGGAGCACAGGCCACACTGGCCACGGCCAATTTACGCCTACACAAGGTAGCGTCAAATTCAGTCACCGTGATGGAAGCTCTCCCAGCTAAAGATCGAGCAAAGAACATCCGAGACCTCGACCTGCGACAAGACCTTCTCCCAGCCCAACGCTCTCTAGGTGTACAATGGAACTTGCACGAAGACACTTTCACCTTCAACGTCTCTCTACAAGAGAAACCATTTACACGTAGAGGAGTTCTCTCTGTGGTAAACTCGGTGTATGATCCTCTAGGACTAGCAGCTCCGGTCATCCTAGTTGGAAAGCTATTGTTACAGCAACTCGTTATCCTTGGAAAGGAAAAGCAGCATGACGATCCTCTTGGTTGGGACGACCCTCTTCCTGATAATTTGATGCATAAGTGGCAGTGCTGGAGGAACGAGCTTGTAGACCTGGAGAACGTCTCGGTACATCGATGTTACCACCCAAAGAGTTTTGGTACTGTCGTGCGAACCGAAGTTCACGCATTCTCGGACGCTAGTAAAGACGCCATCGGAACGGCTATTTACTTCAGACAAGCTGATCGAGAGGGAGTGGTGAGTGTGTCTCTTGCCTTCGGCCAAGCAAAAGTGGCACCAATCCAACCAACAAGTATCCCCCGCCTCGAGCTATGTGCGGCAGTGTTGTCAACGCAAGCTGTAAAAAGGCTGCAGAAAGAACTCGAGTTAGAAATCCACGACGTAATTTTCTACACAGATTCTAAAGTGGTCCTGGGATATATTGAGAATGAAGCCCGAAGATTCCACGTATACGTCGCAAATCGAGTACAGTTGATTCGAGACGTCTCGGAACCGCGCCAATGGAGATACATCAACACTTCGAAGAATCCAGCCGACATAGCCACTCGTGGCATTACAGCTAAAGCACTGATGGAATCAGAGTGGCTGATTGGACCCTCATTTTTGAAGCAAACTTCGTTGAGTCCCCCGTCTGCCGATGATCACGGGATTGGTATCGATGAGAATGATCCGGAGGTCAAGAAACAAATTAACGTCCGCGTCACAAATTCCAAGAAAATTCCTGAACTGGGATCAAAAAGATTTGATCGGTTTTCTGACTGGTCTACTCTTCAACGCGCTGTGGCAAACGTCGTCATGAGAGCAAAACGTTGCACGATTAAGTCTGATCTACGAGTCCAACGAGATAATCGACCAACTAACGGCAAAAATCAACGTTTACCTACAGGAGCGGAAGTTAAACAAGCTACGACAGCAATCATTAGGGCCGTGCAAAGAGAAAGTTTTGTAGCCGAGATCAACGTCTTGGAGAAAAGAAGCAATGACAAGCCCGAAAGCCGTTGCCTTCTGGAAAAAAGAAGAAAAGTACTTCGAAGATCAAGTCTCTATCGCTTGGACCCCTTTATCGATGAAGACGGAATTCTCAGGGTCGGCGGACGTCTTCAACGGTCAGATTTGTCGTTTGAAGAGAAGCATCCAATACTCTTACCCAAGAAACACCATGTGTCGGAGATGGTAATTCGGCATTACCATAAGAAGATTTATCATCAAGGTCGCCAAATCACTCATGGGGCACTTCGCCAAGCTGGTTACTGGGTTATTGGTGGCCATGGAATGGTGGCCAAGATCTTGGGTCTTTGTGTGACCTGTAGAAAGCTGAGAGGAAGAACACTCACACAGCACATGTCCGACCTACCGACCGACCGCATGGAGACCAGCGCGCCATTTACAAACGTCGGTCTAGACGTGTTTGGTCCGTGGGCAGTACGAACAAGAAAACTAAGAGGTGGTGCAGTCAATGCAAAACGCTGGGGGCTCGTGTTTACATGTCTTAGTAGCCGGGCAATCCACATCGAAGTACTGCAGTCCATGGACGCTAGTGCATTCATCTGTGCTCTACGCCGCTTTTTTGCGATTCGTGGTCCGGCAGCCAGACTTAGATGCGATTGCGGCACAAACTTCATTGGAGGGAAATCGTAGCTCAATGATGCGCTCATGGAGTTGGATCAAGAGAAAGTAGAGAGATACGTAATGGAACAAGGATGTGAGTGGGTATTCAATCCGCCACATGCCTCCCATTTTGGTGGTGTGTGGGAGCGACAGATAGGAACAATCCGCCGCGTCTTGAATGCGATGTTGTTGGGCATCGGAAGCTCCCAACTCGACGACGAATTATTGGCTACTCTCTTGGCAGAAGTAACAGGTATTGTGAACAGCCGTCCCATCGCTACCATTACATCGGACATTGACGAGCCAATCCCTCTAACACCAGCCATGTTACTTACAATGAAGAAGCGTCCACTCGCTCCTCCACCAGGCAAATTCGTCGCCCAAGATCTGTATGCTCGTCGGCGTTGGCGTAGAGCTCAATACCTCGCTGATCAATTTTGGCTTCGTTGGAGACGGGAATACTTACAGAACCTGCAAGCTAGACCGAAATGGTGCGAGAAGAATCGGAACCTCACCGTTGGAGACGTTGTCATTGTAAAGGACAAAGACGTTTCCCGAAATGACTGGCCTATGGGAAGAGTCGTAGAGTCTATAGAAAGCGAAGATGGAAAGGTCAGGAAAGCCAAGGTTATAGTTGTTAAAGATGGAAAGAAGAAAACAGTCTTCCGTCCCATTACTGAGTTCATCCTACTACTATCAAGCGAAGCCTGAATTAAAAGACAAGGATGATATCCTTGGGCGAGGAGTGTGAAGTTAGTTTAACTTAGAACCTTGTTGACTTCCGGTCGGTTAATCGTTCCCAGTGCCCTCGGCCGACGTTGCTACGCAACGAGAACTACGTTGTCAGAACGTTTTGCTTTCTTTTTGGCGAACAGTTATAGTAGGAACAAACGAACAATTTATTTACCTTTTTCGTACCGTTTTTGTGTACAGCTGAGCTCCTAGAGAGTATAGACGTAAGTTATCACTCACCTTTATTGTTTCCTATTTGTTTTTTGTATTTTAAGTCAAACCAAACGGTGGTTATTACAATTTGTTAATGTAATTATTTGATATAGTTTCACCGCATTACCTGAGGTTTATTAAATCACGTTTAAAAACACTTCAGTCTCGTGTGGTTGACACTTGCGAACTCCGGCTCTACGTTTCCCCGAGACAACGGAGCTGGGAACGCGACAATGATGTAAAGAAGATGTAAAACACAGCATGTTTACCTTTCACTTGCAAGTTGGCTTTATCAACTTTCTTTGATTTACAGCAACATTTATTAGTACAATTTAATTAATAACACATGTATAAAATTGATGGAGAACACATTGTCATTGATCGAGAGTTGATCGAGTAACACACTTTCAGCGTACGGTTATCGAGATCGCGGACCAACCCAGGTCTATTATAGTATAAAAGCATTGCGAGCCTGTTTATCATTAAAACACAAATTCACAAGTTTCGAACAACACAACGAAAGGCGTCAGGAGAAGAAAAAACTCGCCATTCCTGGTGTGAAAACCGCCATGAACATCAGCATTTGAACTGTGACGTCAGAAGTGTCACATGCCGCACAGTTTCGCAAAGCCTGTTGGGGCCATATCGCGACAGAAAAAACCCCCAGACCGAAACCTAGACTCGTTCTACCCAGTGGTTCTACCACAGTAGCCCGAGTAATAAGTCAGCGGTGTAAGCGTGGGCTCACATAAGGAACCTATGAATTAATCCAATAAACTAGAAATACATGAATGCAACAACCCCTCGCCTGCTTTATATGCATTTTTTAACCCCACTCCCCCCCCCCCCCCCCCTAATTTCTGTTTTTGTTGTATTAATGACACACAGATCATCTTTAAATTTTATATGTATTTTTGAAACACACACCCCATGATTAAAATATTAAAGCCCTCCTGATATGCATTTATAGGGTGACTAACTGTTTACTTTCAGATTTCTGATTTGAAAATTGAACATTTGAAAGCAAAATTTAGGTTTCATTAATTGAACTATAGCTGTAAAACATATATTCATTGTTTATAGGTTTCCAAGGGAATTATTTTTAGCAAGTCTTTAAATGGCTTCCCTCTGCTGTTCTGCATACATGTTTTGCAAAGGCAGAATTAAAAGTTAACAGCTCCAAAACTACATTAATAATATAAAGTCTGAGATAAAAACAATTCAGTAGAATCGGATTCCAGAAAGAAATATTAAACAGACAACGTTTCTGGCGAAAATTTGGAAATACTGCCTAGAAAATCGGCAAAGTCGGCCCATGAGTATTATAAACAATAAGTGCATATACACAGTCAATGAAAAACACCACGTCCAGATAAGTTTTACAAGTTTTTAAAAAGGTAAGCACGAATATAAGTGGAGCTGTATATCATTTAGGTTTAAGCGAAAACATGAAAACAACACATTGAACACAATGTATTCAACTTTATATAATAGATGCTAGATTAAGTTTAACGGACGAGTGACTATAAAAGGGCTTTTATTTAAACGTATTGCCGGACTTGGAACTTAATACAATGAATCCAATCAGCAAAATAAATATACAAATCCCCTACCTGAGTTACCACAAACACTGCCAATTCAGATCGACTTTTTGTTTACCATTAAAAGCATTTTAGTGTCTTTAGTATCTTCAGGTTTTCTGGTTTCTCTTCAAGATATATTAAACCGCCGTTTGTTGTTTTAGTAGAGCGGGCTCCATTTCGTTTCTTTCGTTTCGCAAAATATAACCATAGATTTAGTTTATAATTTTGTGGTGCTTCGTTGTCAGTCACCAGTACAACAATTCTTACCGCATGACACCCTACGACGTATATATACATATATATATATATATATATAAACAGCTTCCAGATTTTCGTCTGCCTTCGCTTTTTCTACACGCGTGTAAAATGAACTCCACGCGTGTCGAGATTAGCACCCTCACCGGGCTCCGGGCCTTCGGCCCGTCGCCTGCTAGGCGTTAACTCGGGCTACTTAATAGTGGGCACTGGGCAGTGGCACAGGCTGGTATGGGAAGATTATGCTATGCAAATAATCCAATACACCATGATTCTAACCTGTGTGCTAACAAATGCTATTAGGATAGTTGTCAAGAAAAATTTGAATTTGTTCAACAGAATTATTAAGGTGGGAATTCTGGGCACACAAAAAATTTATCAATCCTTTCCTGTAAACATTATGCAACTATTAACCCTTTACCAGGCAAGATTACTAGGGGTGCACCGGAACTCGGTTCCGGCCGGGTAGTTCCGGCCGGAACTCTGATTTTTCGGAGATCCGGTTCCGGCCGGAACTGATTTAAAAAGCATGGCCGGAACCGGAACTCTGTCGTTTTCAGAGAGATTGAGTATCAAGTTTATTTATTAAATAACATCGATCAAACAGACTGAACAGATCACATTTCAACAACTGTGAAGTATAATTTACATAAATACTAAATAGCAAGAAACAACATGGCATCCAGTGAAGTCCAATATGCAGTTACTTAAATCATAAAAAAATGAACCAAGAAGCGGCGAAAAGCTAAAGCGTGTAACAGACGTAATCACAATTAACGCTATATATAAATATCTTGTGGAACACACCACAAATGTTTTATTAAGCAAAGCTTTCAGTCTGTCTGATTGTGTTTTAAATACACTGATGATGATCCGGGCTTACACGGACAGAAAGCACTTGCTTATTTAAACATTCGTGGTGTGTTCCACAAGACATTTATATATACTGTAATCGCCATGCAAACATATAAAGAACTTATCACAGTTAGTCAGTTAATGTTACTGATAAAAAGTGTTAACAGCACACGTCTTTAGTGTCCCAACTGCTTAGAGTTTGGGATTAATTGGGAATCGAGGAAGATTATGGTGCAGGAATAGTAAGTGTTCACCATTTCGTGGTAGAAGGCGTGCACGATGCTCCTCAAAGACGTTCCCAGCTTCGGAAAAGAGGCGTTCGGAATAAACGGACGATGCTGGACAGGATAGATAGCGACGCACTACTTTGGCAATGGTTGGATATATTGATTTCTCTTCTTTCCAGAAACTTAAAGGGTCCTTGCACCTTTCAACAGTGGGAGTAACAGCGTATCTGTCTACTTCACTTGCCAACTCAGATAGACTAGGTCCCTTCGGCCTTTTCCGACGCGTCTTCGAAACTTCTGTTTGATCTCTTTCAGAACTTTGTTCATCATCAGAACTTTCTTCATCAGAAAGCTCTTCAGTAGAACTGACTTCGTCATAGCACTTCAGAAAATCAGAATGGATTTCCTCTTTTAGCGATTTGGGTGTGTTTGTATCTGTACGTTGTTTCGCAGCCTTTTCTCTTTCGGTTGTTTTTTTCCCAGCGGCCTTGTGGGTATTGCCATCTGGCCCATCTTTGTCTGTTGCCTGTGTATCGGCATCGCTATTAACTGGCATAACTGCGGTCTGCATCTCTTCTAGAAGCCACTTCTTGGCAATTTCCTTGTTGTTCAGGAACTTAAACTTGTAACGTGGATCAACCACCGTTGTGAGGACATAATTCTTGTCTTCCTTGACATTTTAATTTGTTAGGTAAACAAGAAAGAAGCCGTTGTCGGAGGGCGTTACGTATTTCAGTTTTAGTAGTTTGCACTCCACTATCATGACCAGGCTTCGACAAATATCGATCAAGGGCAACGACATGAGGAATAACATCACCCAGTGTCGACTGCTCTGAGCTAACTTGCTTGGTAATTTCAAAGAATGGTTGAAGAATGCGCAGAATTTTCTCGCACAGATTCCATTCGTTTGAGCTTAGTATTGGGACATCGTGGTTAGCAGTGTAAATCTGAAGCGGTCGCTTGAGAGTTAATGCTCGTTCAAGCATGAGGTACGTGCTGTTCCAGCGTGTAGAAACATCTTGAACCGGGAACAATGGTAGTTTAATACCTTGTTCAGCTTGAAGATTCTTCAGTTCATTGCGAGCCAGGCTCGAATGATTAAAATGAGTAGCAATACGACGGACTTTTGCACAAAGATCGATAATAGTACGCTGACTGAAGATAGAATCTTTCACTACGAGATCAAGAACATGAAGGAAACAGTGTACACTTGCTACATTTGCCAAACGAAGTCCCAAAACCATATTGGATGCCCCGTCACGTACAAGGATGTGCTGCCTCTCCTCAGAAATCTCCCACTCTCTCATCATTTTATTGATCATATGATCAATATTTTCCCCAGTGTGAGAACCAGGAAAATGCTGAGCGCTGAGAACACCACTGCACCGTCTGAATTCCTCATCGACCCAGTGCGCTGTTAGCGAGATAAACGATTCGATAGAATGCTGACTGGTCCAAATGTCAGACGTAAACGAAACATGTGGGGCATGAGTTTCATCCAGTTGAGCTGAGAGACGGGCTTTTATCTCCTTGTAAGTATTGGGAAGCATAACATCCGAGAAGTATCTTCGACTTGGGATCATATATTTTGGTTGAATATGGGCTAGTAACTCAATGAAGCCTTGGTCTTCGGCGATTGGAGAACGGCTGATTGTCAATGGCTATCATGTTCATAACTTTTTGGTGAATGGCTACAGAACGGTGATCGTTGATGTCCCAATACTTTTTTTGGCTGAAACTTTCTTCAAGGGTCATCTGATTCATAGCGGTTAGCTTCCTCTGCTTTGGAGACGGTCCTGTACCCGCTCCCTCTTCCTTTCTCGACTGCTCTTCCCGTAGCGCCTTTTCTTGTGCCTGGCCATATTCTGTTGCGTGCATGGATTTCATATGCTTATGCAGTGGAGAGGTGCTGAAATCCTTGGGAAGACATCCAACTTTTCCTCTCCGTAATCCTTTTAAACAAAGTTTACATTTTGCAACTTCATCCGCCTGGTCCTCGACAGTGAAAAACTGCCAAATTATTGAAGTTGACATGACTTTCTCATCTTGAAACAAACGTAATTAAAGTATTGGTTAATATAGTTATTCTTTAGTTAACTGACTCAAAGATAAAAACATCGACAAAATAATTGTATGACTTTACTAACCTGATCAAAAATCTGCCATCATTGGAAAAAAAAATAACTCTTGTCTTTTTTATAACAGCGTTAATTTTTTCACAGATTTTATTCAATAATATCACAGTCAGCGGTTCGGAATGGTGGGTTAGGGAAAGTACTTCATATAACAAGCACATACTGATAATTTAATCATTTCATACTAGCCATGCAAATGAAAGGTTGAAAATTGGTGTGAAACATACAAAATAAAATGAAAACAAGTGATTTTATATATGCTGATATACTCTAGTTACAACCTCGTTCCCAGGCTCTTTGCTCCCGTGTAGATAATACACTATACAAGGATATATTTGTATACCATTAAATCATTAATACCAATACATGAGCATTTCATGAAGACGTTTTACACAATTACGTTAACATTATTCAATATTTTTATTCCAACTTCCCCCCCCCCCCCCCCGGCTCTTGATAAAATAGTATATAACCATATATGGCTTAACAAACCCGGTTCCGGCCGGAAGTTCCGGCCGGATTTCTTTTTCAGTTCCGGTCAGATCCGGTTCCGGCCGGATCTTAAAATATTGGTTCCGGTGCACCCCTAAAGATTACCAGGAGGTCTCCACTTGAAAAATAAAATCATGTGCCATTAGACAGAGTAAAAGTAAGAAGTTGCTAAATGGCAACCATGCCAAGAACAAAACTAACATACTGGTGTACCAAAACAAATAAATGGTGGCTATACTGATGTACATGCCCCAAAACATTGAAATGGTAGTCATAGAACCAAAACAATGAAATGATGGCCATACTGGTGTACCAAAACAATGAAATAGTGGCCAATTGGCCATATTGGTGTACTAAAACAATGAAATGGTGGCTATACTGGTGAACCAAAACAATGAAATGGTGGTCATACTGGTGTACCAAAACATTGTAATCGTGGCCATACTGGTGTAACAAAACAATGAAATAGTGACCAATCGGCCATACTGGTGTACCAAAACAATGAAATGGTGGCCATACTGGTGTACCAAAACAATGAAATGGTGGCCATACTGGTGTGCCAAAACATTGAAATGGTAGCCATACTGGTGTACCAAAACAATGAAATGGTGTCCATATTGGTGTACCAAAACAATGAAATGCCAGCCATACTGGTGTACCAAAACATTGAAGTGGTTGGGCCATATTGGTGTACCAAAACAATAATACACACTTGATGAAAGTAATGTATAAACTGTTTAATAACATGGACTGTTAGTGCAAGACATCAGCACAATAATAAACAATACAAGCAATATAAAGCAAACCACAAATATTAATACAGTTACCTCAATACATTTATTTAAACATTCACAGACACAAGTCAGTTCAGCTAAATGACAACTTCGATGAAGATGTAAAACACAGCATGTTTACCTTTCACTTGCAAGTTGGCTTTATCAACTTTCTTTGTTCTTTGATTTACAGCACTTGAGCAACAGTTTTCAGTACAATTTAATTAATAACACATGTAAATTGATCGAGAATTTTCGTAAAGGTTTGATCGAGTACTACACATTTTCAGCGTACGGTTATCGAGATCGCGGACCAACCCACGTCTACTATAGTATAAAAACAATGCGAGCGTGTTTATCATTAAAACACAAATTCACTACGAACAACACAACCAAAGGCGTCAGGAGAGGAAAAAACTCGCCACTCCTGAATGAAAAATATCCGCCATGATGAAACATCAGCATTTGAGCTGTGACGTCTGCCTGCAGTTTCGCAAAGCCTGTCGGGGCAATATCGTAGACTCGTTCTACCACAGGTAGCCCGAGTAATTACGACAGCGCTAAAGGCCTGGCCAAACGCTTTCAACATTTCATTCAACATTGCTCAACATTGTTGAACGCGTCTTGAACGAAAATTTGAACATGTTCGAAATCCCAACTGTTTTCACTTCTCCCTTTTAAAAATTCCACGTCCACATGAGAACAGGAAAATGGCGTTTTCAAAAAGTTCCACTTTGGAGACCGTCTTTGAAAAATTTCGTTTTTGATCACGTTTTCCACATGTGTGGACGGAAGGCCAATTCGTAAAAAAAGTTGCGTTTTCAAAAGAAATCCGACGCCTATATGTTTTCGCACATTTCCTTGAGTTGGGATGCAAATGATTACATTCGAATAGTCGCATACAATTAAATTGAATTCGACATGACAGAAGTGTGACGTTTGAAACGCCGGCTCTATAAGGAAACGTATTACGTATGCATGTACTGGATTCTTTATAATATATATATATATATATATATATATATATATATAATATATGGTCTATTAGGAATGCTTGGAAAAGTCTAGTATAGTACAGAATAGAGACACCTTGCGGAAACAATAAATATTGAACTGTTTGATAACTAATATAAAATATAACTGAAAATAATTATTCTGTTCAAATGTTCAGTTGATGCTTGGTGTCAGAAGTTTAACAGAATATCTCATTATGTACTATTGTACTACCAGTAGCTCCTGACCCACAAGGAGTAATGAATCAGCGAACTAGCGAAGAAGAAGAAGAAATCGATGCCTAAGGTAAAGATGTAATTTTTAGGATGACTCGAGTGCTGAATTGTACCATAAACAACTGAAATTTTACGGTTCATATGAATTTCAATGCTTACTTTTTAACATCTCTATTTCAACCTCAATTCAATCTTTGTCTTTCAATTCCGCGAACGATTGACGTAAGCAGCTGTCTAAATTCCATATTACAGAAAGTGTCGCTGTGTAGTTGATGCGCATAAAGAAAGTACCTGATACGCTGAAAACTATTTACATGACGCGCGCGCGCAGAAGAACTTTTTAACGTACCTTTATATTAAAATTCTGCAATGGTGTAGAATATTTCAATGTCGTATTACTGTGAGGAAAAGTGTGTAGGTTTTTTTATCCAAATCAATTCCAGCTTTGAAAATTAATTCAACCCGTCACCTTGACCTTTCAATCCAATTGACGTCAAACGACGAAATTCTGTTCCTATGTTGCAGAAATGAACTGTCTATGCCATGCGATAATTTCCTGTTCGAGCTATTTTAAAAAATTCTTTTTTGTATGTGTGAAATTCTGAAATTCTTCTCTACTGAGTCACTTCAAAATGACTATTTTTACCAATAAATCTCTTGGTCTCGCGCTTTGCAGGGGATAAATTCACGCGAAAGGTCAATTAGTTTTATTATTCGCGTGCATCTGGTTACTATCGCTTTGCTCATTTCAATCTCATTCAGTTACTTTAATCCTTTCCCATCGGTGGATTTTTCCCGCTAGAAAATTGCCGCCCAATAAATTCCGAGAACTCGCTACCGGTACCGTCTAATTCAGACTTTCTGCATTTATTTTGAAGTAGAAGATATCTCTAGTTGGTGAACAAATATTACATGTCTCCTTGCCGGTTAATTTATTGGTTCATATAGATGTTTCTAAATGCTCTAACTGTCTATTCCTGGTTTGCACTTGACGTCATGGCAGCCATGTTGGAAGAACTTTAATGGAGTATGTTTCCCTCCAACATGGCCGCCGGTTCTTTGTATCTTAAATCTCAAGGGATTCAGGGATTGATTGCAAACCATCAATAGTGTTATACATTATTTCATGTAACTTAAATTTTAATGACAGTTTATTTAGTTGTGTTACTCATATATAATACCTCGATTACTGTCTCGTCTTGTTTATTTCCTCAAATCTTGAGTTTTTACAAGATGCTACTTTTCGGTAACTTGTTTTTCCAAATTTTGTTTTGTTTTATATTACTCATATAATATTTAATATAGATAAGTTTTGTGGAAACACCACGTAAAATATTTCTTTGCTAAGCTTTCGGCCTGTTGACTCACTCAGGCCTTCATCAGAGCAATAATAACAAACTGTTGGCTCACGTCATTTATAAATTAATATAATTGCTCTGATAAAGGCCTGAGTTAACAGGCCGAAAGTTTAGCAAAGAAATATTTTACGTGGTGTTTCCACAAAATTTATTTATATTACTTTATCGCCATGAAAACGTTCAAAGAATTAATCATATAATATTTACTGTATATATGCTCTTATTCTCCCCATTGTTTGATTATGCATATAATATGGGGTGACAAAAATAACTCCTCCTTATAATGGACCAACTGCAAATTCTTCAGAATAAAGCAGCTAAAACTATCCTTGATGTTCCTCATTTATCTTCCCCAACTGAAGCCCTATACACCGGCGCTATTTACATAACATTTTAACTTGAAATGTTGAAATGTTAATTTTTAACGATCTTGAAGTGTAAAAATAATTTAATAGATTTAGATTTCGAACTATGTAACTAATATTAATCATACTTATGACACAAGACGCAAGGACGATATTACGATATACATGAGCAAATACGACGATATTTATTCTGTTTATATATAGACACAATTGGGCCATTTATTCCGGCGAAAACAATAGGTTTGCGACTTAAATGACGCGCTTTATTTAATCGGCGACTTATTTTCGTTCGTAACAGTGAAATTCATCAATTTCTATAGCTTGTTGCCAGGGGCGTCGGAGTTGCGGGGTCCGGGAAATTCCCCCCGGGAAATTTTGAAATCTAGAGTCGCTGAAATGCCATTTCCTGCATTTTAGAACAAGGATTTACAGAATTCTAAAGGTCCAAAAACGTCATAAAATATTCAAAAGACAACACTTTTCCGGACATTGAATATCTGCATTCAAATTCCTTTATTATATCTTTATTCAAAGTCGTGGGTTAGCTAGGGTTAGTGTATTGTATTGTGTTGGGTCAGGCTTACAAGAGGTACATTTAAAAACAGAATTCAATGTATAAAATATATGGTATGTATAAAAATTGTTTTCTTGTTGATTTTGTTAATCATAACTTTATTACTGGCCTTGCGTGATGAATATATGTACCATGCATCGGACATTTCACTGAAAATTGATGGCGTTTCCTGTATTTTGTTTTGAGATAAAATAGAAAATAGATAAAATAGAAGAGTTTATAGTGAGTCAGTGAGGTGAAGAATTTCGTGTATATTTGCCCTTATACTATTTTATCGATGATGAAATTTACTTCGCTCGAAAGCCCTGAATTATGACTTGCCATATATTTGTCCATGTTGCGCAATGCATGATTACAATTTACAAGTTACAAGGCAATGATGTTAGCAGCAATATATGTGCGTGAAAGCTGTTCACGGTTGCTAAGGCTTTGGCTCCCTAAAGCGCGGGCTACGATTTCCAGCGGTTTCTCAGTGGGAAAGGTTTTAACGTGAAACAAAATGGCGGATTTCATCAAAAGTAACATTCATTGCATTGATGAAGGAGTCTGAGCTATACAACACTAGATAACTACACCCCGATATGTTGAACAATGAAGTATCGAAAAGATTTGTTAGTTCAAATGAAGTTTGATGTTGCAAAATATTTGGAAACATTTCAGACCCGCCGTTGAACGGTATCATATAATCATATAAACGAAGAAATATCAACGATTTAATATATTCAGCGTTTTAATACGAATTGTTCTCGCCATTAAAACACAAATTCCAAAGTCGAATTTTTACTTCAAATCCATATTATTATTTCTCTTTTAATTTTGTTTCTATTATAAAAATTAATGCAAGCTACCAACTCAATATTTGTTGTTCATGCCGCGATAATAACTTTAAAATAGTTAAAGTAAACTACAGTTTAAAATACAATATCTTCATAGCGTGTTTCATTAATTAATTGAAACAAGTTTAAGTACATGTAAGGTGTGTAAAAGCATTAATGAACTCTGCATTACTGAAATAAGAATTCAATGTTTACATGTACTGTATGTACTTGCAAATACATAAAATGCTTTATTTTATGGATATATAATTACAATTAAAATGTTTAATTGTGAGTAAGAAGTAGACTGAAAATCCTTTAAAAACTAAACTAACTACTGAGAAACTGATCTGGTTGAATGATTAGTCATAAATAATTTTCATGTATATAATACATCATACATGTAGAAGTTGGACAACAATTAACTGGTCTGGCCTGGGCCATATAACTAGGCATTTTTAACAACAATTGACTGGTCTGGTCTGCTTTAGGGTACTAACTAGCAGAAGTTGAACAACAATTAACCAATCTGGTCTAGACAGATAAATATGAGTTGAACAATGCTTAAGCAGTCTAGCCTGGGCAAATAAATTAATAGAAGTTGAACAAGTACAACTAACCAGTCTAGCCTGGGCAGATAAATATGAGTTGAACAACAACTAACTGGTCTAGCTCAGGTAGATAAATATGAGTTGAACAACAACTACATGTAACTGGTCTAGCCTGGGCAGATAAATATGAGTTGAACAATAACTAACCGATCTTGCCTGGGCAGATAAATATGAGTTGGACAACAGCTAACCGGTTTAGCCTTGGCAGATAAATATGAGTTGGACAACAACTAACCGGTCTTGCCTGGGCAGATAAATACTGTATGAGTTGAACAACAACTAACCAGTCTAGCCTGGCAGATAAATATGAGTTCAACAACAAGAAACCAGTCTAGCTTGGCAGATAAATATGAGTTGAATAACAATTAAACAATTAAATAAATTAGATGCTTGTCCACTTCTTCTTTTTCAGACAGTGAACTCTGTCAAGAAAGAACACAACATTGCAAGCTAGTGACTTTTTTTAATCATTTAATATTTTTTTGCCCATATAATGTTATTTTTCTACTATGTTTCTATACTAGAAACCTTAACAGGCTTTTTGTTAAGACCCCTGGTTGAAATTGTATTCTACAATCTTTGACAAAATTGTTGTAACAAAAGCAACATTAACATGTTTTGCATCACTCCGCCTACATTCCTCGACCCCCCCCCCCCCCCCCCTCCCTCCCTTAACAATGTTGTATCACCACAAAACATTCGTGATTTGTTCTCTATAGGTTCTCATCACATTTCCGTTGATGGGAAGCCAACATTGAATAGGGGGGATGGGGGGATATAAAAACATTGTGAAATGTCTTACTTTGGTGCACATGTTCCAACTCATTTTGTCAATGATTGTCTGAGTTTTTTATGCAAAATTTTACGATTATTTTCAAGAGAAAAACAAATTTTAACTAAATAACTTCATCAAATATTACTTAGAATACGTGAAAATGAAGCACCTAATTGTTTTAATGAAGTATATTTTATAATATATTATACAAATTATGCATTTCAATTGATTTTCGTCATAATTCAGAAATCATAACTTGGCAAGTTGCGAACACGCGTTTACGTAACGGCACTTGGTAACTATATTTTTGTCTATTACCTTGTATTTTACATAATGCAAATTGCGAGAAATGGCTTACGCCATGCTCTCCTTTACTTTTACTATTCATGGTCAGAATGAGGTCGCAGTATTCCCTTAAAAATTATCTCCAAAGTGTCATGGCGTATACTATAACACCTTTTCTCATATTACACTGCCATTGTGACACCCACTGTGTCTTCGTAGGAAGTGCAACCCTGTGGTTCATGTTTCGCACGACTTGTATTAGATATTGTGCTATAACTTCCTATATTTTCTATTTTGTGTTAATGCAAAACCATCATGTTAATCCTTATGATGTAGCGTTTCATATGAGTACACTTTACCATAGGGATACGATTATTTTTCATACACTTTACCACACTTTACCACACTTTACCACAGCGGTGTTTATAAATTAAATTAAGTATCCTATTATTTATTATACACTGTTCGTGGTAAAGTGTGGTAAAGTGTGGTAAAGTGTATGAAAAATTATGATTTTGCCATGGTAAAGTGAATTAATATGATATAATTCGATTTAACAAAGCTTGTTTAACCGTAAATTTTTAATAAAATGTATTTCTTACCATCATATATACTGATATAAAGTGACGGGTAACTGAATATGATATACGACACCATCGTTATTAAACACGGCAGAGTTGCATGGCAACTTCAAAACAATTAGTTTATTCCTTCAAACTCACATACAGTCTTTGAAATTCGGGTTATTTGTTATCACTAATTCTTAAATTGTAGTTTACATTAAATACAAATTATTATGACCATGTATAACATTGAATTGCTGTTTTGCACAACATGTGTTGATAATATTGATACGGTTTAATTAGTAAGTGAGTTCAGTATTTTGTTCGTCGACCCTTAGTTTCCACAATATGCTTTAGTCTTTTAGGCATACTGGATATTGTCTTATCAGTGTACTCTTTGGACGTTGACCAAATATTGTATTTAACTGCACTGCAGAACTCATCCCATGTCTGATGTGTGATGTTATTCTTTCTCACTTGGGCTTCAATGTGCTTCTAACGACATGGAATATATTCTCAATCGGGTTAAGGTCTGGCGATCTTGGTGGAATGGCTTGCATGCTAATGCCGTGGTCTGCCAAACATGTTCTTGCTTTTCAAGACGTTTGTGAAGGGTCGTTGTCCATCACAAATATTTTCTCGTCTGTTTCACCTTTTCCAGCTATTTCGAACAAATTTGGAAAATGTCGTGTTATAAATTGCGCGAAAAATTTTCCGTTCATCTTTTCGTATGGCTCGGCTAGAATTACTCCTTTCCCATATGATATGGCGACAATGAGATGCAATCGTTTGCCTCCGGCCAGATCTTTGCTTCCTTTCGTCGTTACTACGAGACCCTCGCTTCTTTTTCGCCAAACTCTGTTCTTTGGTTTCATCGCATCACTCATCGGGTTTCCTTTGTAGATGAAGGATACTCCGTCCAAATAAAATGCCACGTCTTTCGTCCAATAATCGGCATTTTTTGCACACATTGCCCTTGCAAATGTGCGTCGTTGCTTTAGATCCTTTGCAGTAAGGATCCCCTTTCTACGACTTTGTTGAAATTGGAATCCCAGTTTCCGAACTTGTCTTAAAAAGGTCCTGTAATGGGCTGTATCAAGACTGATTCCACTTGTCTTCACGACGTCCATAACAGTAAAATTTGGATTGTGTTGGCGGATTTTCGCAACAGCTCTTTTAAGTTTCCGTTTATCACGCGCTGTCATAACCTGAGGTGTGCCAACTTTTTCCCCCGACTGCTTTCTTTCCTTTTTTTCCCTTTCAGTTTCTTCTGCATGTAGAAGTCGCCAAACACTTGTTCTCGATATTTTCGTCTTGTAGGCAATCTTTGCAAGAGAGTATCCCCCTTGCTGAGCCAACACAAGTGCGTGTGCGCATTGCAAGGCCGTAAGTCGTCCTTTGAACACCATTTTTGAAAGAACTCATTGTGACGTCATTTAATTTATCCAATATAATCAATTTTGATAATTTTAAAGAGGAATACTAGCACTTTATTTGTAATAGCAGTTTCTTAACATTATCGCATACATTTAGTTACATTTTAAATGTTAAACGTTAATACAAAGATACCATCATTTTCAGACAATCTTTGACAAAATTGTTGTAACAAAAGCAACATTAACATGTTTTGCATCACTCCGCCTACATTCCTCGACCCCCCCCCCCCCCTCCCTCCCTTAACAATGTTGTATCACCACAAAACATTCGTGATTTGTTCTCTATAGGTTCTCATCACATTTCCGTTGATGGGAAGCCAACATTGAATAGGGGGGATGGGGGGATATAAAAACATTGTGAAATGTCTTACTTTGGTGCACATGTTCCAACTCATTTTGTCAATGATTGTCTGAGTTTTTTATGCAAAATTTTACGATTATTTTCAAGAGAAAAACAAATTTTAACTAAATAACTTCATCAAATATTACTTAGAATACGTGAAAATGAAGCACCTAATTGTTTTAATGAAGTATATTTTATAATATATTATACAAATTATGCATTTCAATTGATTTTCGTCATAATTCAGAAATCATAACTTGGCAAGTTGCGAACACGCGTTTACGTAACGGCACTTGGTAACTATATTTTTGTCTATTACCTTGTATTTTACATAATGCAAATTGCGAGAAATGGCTTACGCCATGCTCTCCTTTACTTTTACTATTCATGGTCAGAATGAGGTCGCAGTATTCCCTTAAAAATTATCTCCAAAGTGTCATGGCGTATACTATAACACCTTTTCTCATATTACACTGCCATTGTGACACCCACTGTGTCTTCGTAGGAAGTGCAACCCTGTGGTTCATGTTTCGCACGACTTGTATTAGATATTGTGCTATAACTTCCTATATTTTCTATTTTGTGTTAATGCAAAACCATCATGTTAATCCTTATGATGTAGCGTTTCATATGAGTACACTTTACCATAGGGATACGATTATTTTTCATACACTTTACCACACTTTACCACACTTTACCACAGCGGTGTTTATAAATTAAATTAAGTATCCTATTATTTATTATACACTGTTCGTGGTAAAGTGTGGTAAAGTGTGGTAAAGTGTATGAAAAATTATGATTTTGCCATGGTAAAGTGAATTAATATGATATAATTCGATTTAACAAAGCTTGTTTAACCGTAAATTTTTAATAAAATGTATTTCTTACCATCATATATACTGATATAAAGTGACGGGTAACTGAATATGATATACGACACCATCGTTATTAAACACGGCAGAGTTGCATGGCAACTTCAAAACAATTAGTTTATTCCTTCAAACTCACATACAGTCTTTGAAATTCGGGTTATTTGTTATCACTAATTCTTAAATTGTAGTTTACATTAAATACAAATTATTATGACCATGTATAACATTGAATTGCTGTTTTGCACAACATGTGTTGATAATATTGATACGGTTTAATTAGTAAGTGAGTTCAGTATTTTGTTCGTCGACCCTTAGTTTCCACAATATGCTTTAGTCTTTTAGGCATACTGGATATTGTCTTATCAGTGTACTCTTTGGACGTTGACCAAATATTGTATTTAACTGCACTGCAGAACTCATCCCATGTCTGATGTGTGATGTTATTCTTTCTCACTTGGGCTTCAATGTGCTTCTAACGACATGGAATATATTCTCAATCGGGTTAAGGTCTGGCGATCTTGGTGGAATGGCTTGCATGCTAATGCCGTGGTCTGCCAAACATGTTCTTGCTTTTCAAGACGTTTGTGAAGGGTCGTTGTCCATCACAAATATTTTCTCGTCTGTTTCACCTTTTCCAGCTATTTCGAACAAATTTGGAAAATGTCGTGTTATAAATTGCGCGAAAAATTTTCCGTTCATCTTTTCGTATGGCTCGGCTAGAATTACTCCTTTCCCATATGATATGGCGACAATGAGATGCAATCGTTTGCCTCCGGCCAGATCTTTGCTTCCTTTCGTCGTTACTACGAGACCCTCGCTTCTTTTTCGCCAAACTCTGTTCTTTGGTTTCATCGCATCACTCATCGGGTTTCCTTTGTAGATGAAGGATACTCCGTCCAAATAAAATGCCACGTCTTTCGTCCAATAATCGGCATTTTTTGCACACATTGCCCTTGCAAATGTGCGTCGTTGCTTTAGATCCTTTGCAGTAAGGATCCCCTTTCTACGACTTTGTTGAAATTGGAATCCCAGTTTCCGAACTTGTCTTAAAAAGGTCCTGTAATGGGCTGTATCAAGACTGATTCCACTTGTCTTCACGACGTCCATAACAGTAAAATTTGGATTGTGTTGGCGGATTTTCGCAACAGCTCTTTTAAGTTTCCGTTTATCACGCGCTGTCATAACCTGAGGTGTGCCAACTTTTTCCCCCGACTGCTTTCTTTCCTTTTTTTCCCTTTCAGTTTCTTCTGCATGTAGAAGTCGCCAAACACTTGTTCTCGATATTTTCGTCTTGTAGGCAATCTTTGCAAGAGAGTATCCCCCTTGCTGAGCCAACACAAGTGCGTGTGCGCATTGCAAGGCCGTAAGTCGTCCTTTGAACACCATTTTTGAAAGAACTCATTGTGACGTCATTTAATTCATCCAATATAATCAATTTTGATAATTTTAAAGAGGAATACTAGCACTTTATTTGTAATAGCAGTTTCTTAACATTATCGCATACATTTAGTTACATTTTAAATGTTAAACGTTAATACAAAGATACCATCATTTTCAGACAATCTTTGACAAAATTGTTGTAACAAAAGCAACATTAACATGTTTTGCATCACTCCGCCTACATTCCTCGACCCCCCCCCCCCCCCCCCCTCCCTTAACAATGTTGTATCACCACAAAACATTCGTGATTTGTTCTCTATAGGTTCTCATCACATTTCCGTTGATGGGAAGCCAACATTGAATAGGGGGGATGGGGGGATATAAAAACATTGTGAAATGTCTTACTTTGGTGCACATGTTCCAACTCATTTTGTCAATGATTGTCTGAGTTTTTTATGCAAAATTTTACGATTATTTTCAAGAGAAAAACAAATTTTAACTAAATAACTTCATCAAATATTACTTAGAATACGTGAAAATGAAGCACCTAATTGTTTTAATGAAGTATATTTTATAATATATTATACAAATTATGCATTTCAATTGATTTTCGTCATAATTCAGAAATCATAACTTGGCAAGTTGCGAACACGCGTTTACGTAACGGCACTTGGTAACTATATTTTTGTCTATTACCTTGTATTTTACATAATGCAAATTGCGAGAAATGGCTTACGCCATGCTCTCCTTTACTTTTACTATTCATGGTCAGAATGAGGTCGCAGTATTCCCTTAAAAATTATCTCCAAAGTGTCATGGCGTATACTATAACACCTTTTCTCATATTACACTGCCATTGTGACACCCACTGTGTCTTCGTAGGAAGTGCAACCCTGTGGTTCATGTTTCGCACGACTTGTATTAGATATTGTGCTATAACTTCCTATATTTTCTATTTTGTGTTAATGCAAAACCATCATGTTAATCCTTATGATGTAGCGTTTCATATGAGTACACTTTACCATAGGGATACGATTATTTTTCATACACTTTACCACACTTTACCACACTTTACCACAGCGGTGTTTATAAATTAAATTAAGTATCCTATTATTATACACTGTTCGTGGTAAAGTGTGGTAAAGTGTGGTAAAGTGTATGAAAAATTATGATTTTGCCATGGTAAAGTGAATTAATATGATATAATTCGATTTAACAAAGCTTGTTTAACCGTAAATTTTTAATAAAATGTATTTCTTACCATCATATATACTGATATAAAGTGACGGGTAACTGAATATGATATACGACACCATCGTTATTAAACACGGCAGAGTTGCATGGCAACTTCAAAACAATTAGTTTATTCCTTCAAACTCACATACAGTCTTTGAAATTCGGGTTATTTGTTATCACTAATTCTTAAATTGTAGTTTACATTAAATACAAATTATTATGACCATGTATAACATTGAATTGCTGTTTTGCACAACATGTGTTGATAATATTGATACGGTTTAATTAGTAAGTGAGTTCAGTATTTTGTTCGTCGACCCTTAGTTTCCACAATATGCTTTAGTCTTTTAGGCATACTGGATATTGTCTTATCAGTGTACTCTTTGGACGTTGACCAAATATTGTATTTAACTGCACTGCAGAACTCATCCCATGTCTGATGTGTGATGTTATTCTTTCTCACTTGGGCTTCAATGTGCTTCTAACGACATGGAATATATTCTCAATCGGGTTAAGGTCTGGCGATCTTGGTGGAATGGCTTGCATGCTAATGCCGTGGTCTGCCAAACATGTTCTTGCTTTTCAAGACGTTTGTGAAGGGTCGTTGTCCATCACAAATATTTTCTCGTCTGTTTCTCCTTTTCCAGCTATTTCGAACAAATTTGGAAAATGTCGTGTTATAAATTGCGCGAAAAATTTTCCGTTCATCTTTTCGTATGGCTCGGCTAGAATTACTCCTTTCCCATATGATATGGCGACAATGAGATGCAATCGTTTGCCTCCGGCCAGATCTTTGCTTCCTTTCGTCGTTACTACGAGACCCTCGCTTCTTTTTCGCCAAACTCTGTTCTTTGGTTTCATCGCATCACTCATCGGGTTTCCTTTGTAGATGAAGGATACTCCGTCCAAATAAAATGCCACGTCTTTCGTCCAATAATCGGCATTTTTTGCACACATTGCCCTTGCAAATGTGCGTCGTTGCTTTAGATCCTTTGCAGTAAGGATCCCCTTTCTACGACTTTGTTGAAATTGGAATCCCAGTTTCCGAACTTGTCTTAAAAAGGTCCTGTAATGGGCTGTATCAAGACTGATTCCACTTGTCTTCACGACGTCCATAACAGTAAAATTTGGATTGTGTTGGCGGATTTTCGCAACAGCTCTTTTAAGTTTCCGTTTATCACGCGCTGTCATAACCTGAGGTGTGCCAACTTTTTCCCCGACTGCTTTCTTTCCTTTTTTTCCCTTTCAGTTTCTTCTGCATGTAGAAGTCGCCAAACACTTGTTCTCGATATTTTCGTCTTGTAGGCAATCTTTGCAAGAGAGTATCCCCCTTGCTGAGCCAACACAAGTGCGTGTGCGCATTGCAAGGCCGTAAGTCGTCCTTTGAACACCATTTTTGAAAGAACTCATTGTGACGTCATTTAATTTATCCAATATAATCAATTTTGATAATTTTAAAGAGGAATACTAGCACTTTATTTGTAATAGCAGTTTCTTAACATTATCGCATACATTTAGTTACATTTTAAATGTTAAACGTTAATACAAAGATACCATCATTTTCAGACATGTCTGAGTTTTTTATGCAAAATTTTACGATTATTTTCAAGAGAAAAACAAATTTTAACTAAATAACTTCATCAAATATTACTTAGAATACGTGAAAATGAAGCACCTAATTGTTTTAATGAAGTATATTTTATAATATATTATACAAATTATGTGCATTTCAATTGATTTTCGTCATAATTCAGAAATCATAACTTGGCAAGTTGCGAACACGCGTTTACGTAACGGCACTTGGTAACTATATTTTTGTCTATTACCTTGTATTTTACATAATGCAAATTGCGAGAAATGGCTTACGCCATGCTCTCCTTTACTTTTACTATTCATGGTCAGAATGAGGTCGCAGTATTCCCTTAAAAATTATCTCCAAAGTGTCATGGCGTATACTATAACACCTTTTCTCATATTACACTGCCATTGTGACACCCACTGTGTCTTCGTAGGAAGTGCAACCCTGTGGTTCATGTTTCGCACGACTTGTATTAGATATTGTGCTATAACTTCCTATATTTTCTATTTTGTGTTAATGCAAAACCATCATGTTAATCCTTATGATGTAGCGTTTCATATGAGTACACTTTACCATAGGGATACGATTATTTTTCATACACTTTACCACACTTTACCACACTTTACCACAGCGGTGTTTATAAATTAAATTAAGTATCCTATTATTTATTATACACTGTTCGTGGTAAAGTGTGGTAAAGTGTGGTAAAGTGTATGAAAAATTATGATTTTGCCATGGTAAAGTGAATTAATATGATATAATTCGATTTAACAAAGCTTGTTTAACCGTAAATTTTTAATAAAATGTATTTCTTACCATCATATATACTGATATAAAGTGACGGGTAACTGAATATGATATACGACACCATCGTTATTAAACACGGCAGAGTTGCATGGCAACTTCAAAACAATTAGTTTATTCCTTCAAACTCACATACAGTCTTTGAAATTCGGGTTATTTGTTATCACTAATTCTTAAATTGTAGTTTACATTAAATACAAATTATTATGACCATGTATAACATTGAATTGCTGTTTTGCACAACATGTGTTGATAATATTGATACGGTTTAATTAGTAAGTGAGTTCAGTATTTTGTTCGTCGACCCTTAGTTTCCACAATATGCTTTAGTCTTTTAGGCATACTGGATATTGTCTTATCAGTGTACTCTTTGGACGTTGACCAAATATTGTATTTAACTGCACTGCAGAACTCATCCCATGTCTGATGTGTGATGTTATTCTTTCTCACTTGGGCTTCAATGCGCTTTCTAACGACATGGAATATATTCTCAATCGGGTTAAGGTCTGGCAATCTTGGTGGAATGGCTTGCATGCTAATGCCGTGGTCTGCCAAACATGTTCTTGCTTTTCAAGACGTTTGTGAAGGGTCGTTGTCCATCACAAATATTTTCTCGTCTGTTTCACCTTTTCCAGCTATTTCGAACAAATTTGGAAAATGTCGTGTTATAAATTGCGCGAAAAATTTTCCGTTCATCTTTTCGTATGGCTCGGCTAGAATTACTCCTTTCCCATATGATATGGCGACAATGAGATGCAATCGTTTGCCTCCGGCCAGATCTTTGCTTCCTTTCGTCGTTACTACGAGACCCTCGCTTCTTTTTCGCCAAACTCTGTTCTTTGGTTTCATCGCATCACTCATCGGGTTTCCTTTGTAGATGAAGGATACTCCGTCCAAATAAAATGCCACGTCTTTCGTCCAATAATCGGCATTTTTTGCACACATTGCCCTTGCAAATGTGCGTCGTTGCTTTAGATCCTTTGCAGTAAGGATCCCCTTTCTACGACTTTGTTGAAATTGGAATCCCAGTTTCCGAACTTGTCTTAAAAAGGTCCTGTAATGGGCTGTATCAAGACTGATTCCACTTGTCTTCACGACGTCCATAACAGTAAAATTTGGATTGTGTTGGCGGATTTTCGCAACAGCTCTTTTAAGTTTCCGTTTATCACGCGCTGTCATAACCTGAGGTGTGCCAACTTTTTTCCCCGACTGCTTTCTTTCCTTTTTTTCCCTTTCAGTTTCTTCTGCATGTAGAAGTCGCCAAACACTTGTTCTCGATATTTTCGTCTTGTAGGCAATCTTTGCAAGAGAGTATCCCCCTTGCTGAGCCAACACAAGTGCGTGTGCGCATTGCAAGGCCGTAAGTCGTCCTTTGAACACCATTTTTGAAAGAACTCATTGTGACGTCAATAGGTTCACTCATCACATTTCCGTTGATGGGAAGCCAACATTGAATAGGGGGGATGGGGGGATATAAAAACATTGTGAAATGTCTTACTTTGGTGCACATGTTCCAACTCATTTTGTCAATGATTGTAGCCCGAGCCCATAGCGAAAGCTATAGTATTGACGCAGTGTGTAAAATAAGAATCTTCCATAAATTTTGCAGCGAACCTTAGACAGGCAAATTTGTGACAAGCTAGACCTTGCGGCATATGACTAGACCTCTAAGGCAAAATACTTTGCCGAATCTATTTAGTAGATCTACTTAAGACTTTTCAAGACTTTTTCTCAAGACCTTTCTGGACAATCGCGGCACAAAGGTCTTGCAAGACATTTGACAGACTATTGAAATCTTATAATTGTCAAGAAAAGGTCTAGCAAAGGTCTCCAAGATCTATCATAGTCTATTTAAAGACCTTGTAAGATCTTTCGTTTTCGTACGGGTAATAACTTTAGAACCAATAAAGCAATCAACACTATATTTGGTGACTTTTCCCAACTAAATTTATCTGGGAACATTTTCGTTACATCGACTTGCGTTGAGACAGTGTGATGTTGCCATTGTAAGTGGTAACCCAACCTCGTACCCAGGGCCATTTGTAGGGAACTGGGCCAAGATGGCGGGAACAAATGGCTGGTGGAGGCTAGGCTATCTCAGCCTCTGATTGGTCAAGAGCTTATGGCGTAAATCAAACGGTTTGATTTTGTATCTTTTTTGAAAAAATTGTATTTTGACCTTGTCGGTTGTTCCTGGGAAATTATATTTTAAACCATGCAATAATTTGGTGTAATTCGGTATAATTACTGTGTAAAGAACTGAGTTCTAGTTAACAAAATGCGCAATATACTGCGCGCATTTTGAGCTAGCCTCCACCAGGGCCATTTGTCCTCTAGGTTGAGATATTTTGATAGATTTTACGAAATTCTGAGTACTCTGTAAAATTCACTGTTTTGCAGGATTTTTGCAGGATTTTACCCATGTGGTCACAATTATTGACCATTTATGATATTTTTAATGATGATAACTCGCCTAAGACTATCCATGACGTCATAATGATGTCATCGCTGTTGCTAATGTCTTACTAAATAGTAAACTTCTCTTACAACTTGAGATAATACTTCAACACATGGAGCCTACAGAATTTGCCTCACTAAAATCAATTAAATGACATCATTTTGATGTCATAGTACGTTACCATGGAAACTCAATGTGAAACTCATGTGAAACTTCAGTGGCCATCGGTTAAATAGTTTTCGATTTAAAGGGGGGCCTCAAAAGCCTCCCCCTGGTCCCAGAAGAAGGAAAAAGCCTGGTCTGAATTAAGGGTTACGTTTTACGAACATCCACGAATGCCTGTTACATATGTATTAATATTATACTATGATGTATTTATTGTATAATGTTTGCAATATAATTATAGGCACTGTTACCGAACTGTAGTTCCAGTGGATGTCAGTGTATTGGGTATAGTATGGTGTCCGAACTTGCAGAATGCTTCCACTGCGGGCATAGTAAGGACAGACATAGGTTACCACCAACATCGTCAGAAGTTGACTCTAGAGAAACGACCATGGATGTGTGTGTTGCAGGTATAAGCATATCGCGAAATAAGTATGATTTAGTTTCTATAAGTTACGTCTTCACCATTATGCAGTGACCCAGATTTAAATATATAATCTAATAATTTTATTTATAGGGTATGGATGGGGTGACGTCAAACGCGATGTTGTAAACAAGCGAAATCAGCACGGCGAGGAGACGGGTGGAAGCACGCAAAACATTGTTAGTTGAATAGGGCTATTCTTTTTGTTTTTGTATAAATCAGTTACTCGTACATTTTTTACTGCATGTACGTTGTTTCTTACTCTGCACTAGGGGGTATATAGGGTAGCTAATGACTACGCCGGTTACCTAATCCTGTTATTGTAAAGGACTATCGACTGTTTCACGCATCAAAATGACGTCAAATTTGCGTTAAATAGGCCAGAATAGCACCAAGCAGAGAATACAATTGTGTTATAAACCCCACCTTTTAAACTGATTCTAGATCCGACACTGATCTCTAGAGTTTGTTTTCTTTGCTGTTTATTCGTTTTTAACTGCATAGCCATTAATGTGCTGATGCATGATTTTCTTGTCAGGGGCGTAAAAAATCTCGAAGAGGTGCAGCGACAACAAAAGTCATTGATGTTGTAAAAATGGACAGAAAATATTTCAAGTGGAGTGGACGCATAACATATGGAGCGACAGGTGCTT
>OZ035998.1:5672808-5682808 GCA_964035015.1 Corallium rubrum
CGACCCGTTTCATTAGTTTATTGGTAGTGATTTTGAAAATCAAGCCGCGAGATATTCAAATTTAAAGTCAGTAATATGTGAATCAGGAGGATTTTTTATCATGTCCTGATTTCTTTTCTCTTTTCTTCATGTATATCAATGAGTTTTTGAATGGGTATTGTCAAACCATTAATAACTCAAGAAGAAAATTGCTTCGGGGTTAAGATAATATGTTGCCTCAACGCGAGGGCTTGGTGGTGAGAACAAAAGCGTGACGTAAACCCGCATACGGCTCCTTGAATTATGTCAACTGCAGGCTTCATGCACTAATTTACAATATCAAAAAGGATAGCGGCATATTTATGTTTCCGTTTCGTTCAAAACATGCACTATATTTTGAAAAATATCTTTAAAAAATTACTGAAATGACACTGACAATAATAAAAACAGCCGTCTGTTGCGTACTGCATGATTGTTGATTTGTCATATTAAACTGTTTTTAGTATTCGTTCAGGTAGGATTATTGTAAAATGTAAAGCCCTCGTCATTTTTGTTATTGTGGAATACACAATCTAATAATCGCACAGTTGTTGTACATGCAGTGTCGGTTTGAATGTGATATTCAAATCATACTCGTGCCATACTTGTTTGTAAATGTGTGTCTGATTATCTAGCTCACTTTCCATCAATATTTGTTTACTTTATATATGCATTTTCGTTATACTCATAAGAAAAGTGAAAATAGTGACGACTCCATAGATTCTGTTGTGGATACCTCTCATGAAGGTTCGACAACTCGTAGTAACAGTTTGCAGGTAGGCATAATGCAGCCATGCTGCATGCAGACTTACTGCATAAATAAAACTTATGTACTGCTTTTCAATATACATTGCTGCCGTGTTGTGCAGTTGTTTTACATTTGAATTTTCTTTAGAAAAGTGAAGTACACGAAATCTCAGAATCCAGGAAAAGTGAACTCCCCGCAATTTCAAATTCGTGGAGAAGTGAACAAGTCGAAGTTAAAGAAAAGTAACTACGAATTATTTAACTATCATCTATGCAAAGACCAAATTATATTTCAACGCAGGCTATTTTGTGAAATACAAACTGATTGTCAATACGTCTTTAACCTGATTTGAGTTCAAGCGAAAACGACGATATGGATTGCATGGGCTTTAATTTTAACACAATTTGTGTTAGTTATCAGACTAATTGAACAGGAAATATGCACACTGTTGCATCCGATAGCAACTAGAGACGCGCTCATTTCAATAATAGGTGTTTGTAGACGTTCTGAATTAAATCGTCTAAAGCAAGAAACAACAAAGGAATGTTTTGTCTTTCCTTTCACGATACCGCCAACTTGCATTTCGTTATTCGTCTTGCAGATTATTGGATGGAGTTATATATGGTTGTTAATCGGTGTCACGCCTCACGGTATTGCTGTTTCAGCGACATTTGTGGCATAATATTCACGTCTGACTTGTCTTAGGGGGTGTTCATATGATCGCATCACACTTATTTCCCTATTAAAATTTAGTTGTGTTTCTATGAGAAACTGGGCTGGTTTCTCAGCGTGCATGTGCCGAGATCCCGGCAGGCAGGATGAAATTTGCCCATAGTATAACACATCGTCCCGTTTACCAGGATGAAGTCATTATGGACAAAAAGTTAGTTATTTTTGATGGGATTTAAGGATAGTTGAAGGTTTTATTGTTTTTTGGAATATCAATTTCAATTGTATAATAAAAGGATTGACTTTGAAGCAAACAGACCTGTGCAATACGACAAAATTTTGATCTTTGATGTAATATATCATGCACAAGGAGGAGTGTTTCATCAGGATATCCAAACACCGAGACGTTTGTTGAAAACCGAGGCGAAGCCGAGGTTTTTGAACAAACTTCGAGGTGTTTGGATTTCCTGATGAAACACTCCTCCGAGTGTATGCATAGTCAATCGAGAAATGGTCTGGAAACTCGGCAAACTTCAAAGCGCTTATAATGAGCTGTGATTTTATGTTGAACCGTACCTTACACCGTGCACATCCTTTGTTTTAGGTTTATTAATATTTAAATAGCACGGTTGAGTGATTGAACTGAACTGAAACGTTGCTATTGGACAATTCGTTCACTATACTAAAATACAATGTGTTCAGTGCCCGTGCACCGTGCACAGAAATGCATAAAGGCGAACAAAAAGATAGACCAAAGACTTTAGCTGAGTTTCCAGACCATATCTCGATTGACTATGGTGTATGATATAGCATCTCAATGAAAGTTTGCTTAATTTATGTATAATTCCTTCCTCCAATATCCAAACCACAGTCACAGTCACAGACACAGACACGGTACTGATTTCAATTCCTTTGTGTTCTCTTCGTGAATTATTAATGAGTTTGAGATGGCTGATGTCTTGTCACGGTCGTCACAGACAAGCTAATTTTATTAATGATTTCTTCTCGCTTGGCGGGATGAAAACTACCATATATGAACACAAGACAGACTTCGTCTCGCTTACCGGGTCAGCCCACTCGCCGGGATCATATGAACGCCCCCTTAGAAAATCGAAAATTTACTATGGTAATGGAAATGTATGCTGAACAATTCGTATCCCTATACTTCTACTATTTTCTTTTAGTTTCAAACGCCTTTTTGGAAGAAACCTGCATGTATTCGATTTTTGTATGGATTTTTATCAGTCTAATAAATGGCATTTTTATTTTTCAAACAATGCATATAGGTTCAATTTTACCATCGAAGGAACTGAACGAAGTACTTTAGGTATTAATTTTTTAATATTATATTTATTTGAATATAATATTTTGAATTGTGAACGAATTTTAACGGATATTTGTTGCTGCAAGCTGTTCCGTTAAATATATTTGTTAGAACAGTGTCTCGTGCATCTGTCTGCGCCATTGCATTTACGTTACTTTATTTTCTATTATACCGATAGGATCTGCAAAACTTATCTTTGAACGGTCTGTCGATTCAAGGTATTCTGACGAGAAGAGCACTTTGTCCTGTGATTGCAGATCACAATGTTTTTCCAGCGAACGGCGAGACAAAATTGAAAAGGAATTTGGCACTGATTATGCTGTTGCACCTCCAGACTATGACCCTTCAGAATGGGGATGGGAACTTACTGGTTTCAGTTTAGGTACGTGACACGGTCGTCACGTTAGTGCTTTCACTTTTTTTTTTTTTATTTACGTATAATTACGGAAGAATAAATTTCATAAATTTAATAGGATTTCGTTAAACCTTTTCTTTTGCACACGTACTAAAGCGTTTAAAGTAGGTACTTCATCTGTTCATAATAATTAATTGGTAATTATTTGCAGGCTTTTCATCAGGTATTTGATATCCATTTAGTCCATTGGAAATCCATAGTATCATCGCTTGCAAAATTCGTTTAACCAACGTATGTATATAGATCGGTCCCACGGTATATATAGCATGCAAGATTTATGGCGGCAAGTTCATTTTACTATACTTTTTGGCGTTTGTAGAACACAATATGCATGGACTGTGCGGACACTAAAATTGGAAAAAAAGTTAGCTGTTACCTACTAAAACTTGTAAAATATTCGACCATAATTCGAATTCGAATATAACCATATTCGAAACAGACGCCCGTCTCGAAACAATGAAGATTCAAGAGAAAATTTTGTAGCAAGTCTACTCATATCTGAACTTATTTAGGTTCCCAAAGGATTACGGTAAAACAGACAGCCATTATCTTTTATGCATTGCTATTCCGTTGATTGTGTCCATTATATGACGTTTGAAATAATTATTTTCTTTAGTGAAAGGTGAAGATGAAAATTACTTGATTGAAAGAGATCGGAACTCGCTGGACAACGCGTTTGACATCAAACTGTGTGCAGCCACGCCAGGAGAAGGTATGGGTCAATTCAGAAAAAAATAGTGAAGGAAATTAGGCCATGGCCCATGCCATGATTAACGCGTTCTTCAGTTATATATTTCCCATCTATATCATATTATAAACCGGACATGCATGCAAGTGTTATTGGGTAAGGGGATGTGACACTCCAACTATTCAGAATAATGGTCGGTATTCTGTAGGGAAAACGTGACTTGTCGGTAAATTGATTGGGGATAGGTTGGCAAATTTATTTTAAGATTGAGTTGGTCTGTAAATGTAGGAGGCTACTATATAGATGCACCACACCCACCTTACTCAAAATGGTCACTGCATGTAGGCCATTAACACACAAAAAAGTGTAATTGAGTGTAATAACTAGGCATAGACTGTTTCGGCATTTATTGTTCACCAATCTTAGCCGATTTAATTATGTCTGGTAACTTTATGTAATGTTTAATAAACGAGCAGTAGTGCTTTATCGGATATAAAACACGAGGCGGAAGCCAAGGTTTTAGACCCGATAAAGCACGTACTTCGAGTTTATTGAACGGCTTAAAAAGCGAACTATTTCGTAAGTTCATTTGCCTAAAAAGTTTGGAGATTGACCTAGTGTGAACCGTAAAATTCAGCCAGAGATTTATCGAAAACGGCGGTCGTGTTTTATCACATATAAAGACAGTACTCATTAATCATGGATTTCTTTTGTTTTCCCTTCATGAATTATTAATGATTTTTAAAAATATTTTTCCACATGAACCGAAAAGCGAAATTTGATTCGATTCTCTGCAGAAAGTGGTTTAATCGCACATGGACCAGATCATGCTGCTGGTGTCGATGGGGACGACTGCCTGGTGCTCGCTTGTTTTTCCTATTATCATTGCACAATGGTCGTTGGATATTCCTGGTTCGTAAACGGGAGACCTGTCAAAGAGGGAAGAAAGGCGTCTCTCATGTTTGTAAACCAGCCTGGACAGTACCAGTGTGTGGTAAAAGTAAACGACCGCGTTGAGAAATCTGCAGTAATCAATGTTGTTGAAAATAATCCAGACTCCAATGAACTAATGCCCCCAAAACAATTGGATATGAGAAATCAAGAGGAAAACGGTAGGAAAACATTTGGGAGTAGAAAATATCATTGTAACTGTATCATAAGAAACGTATTTTATTAGGGACAAAAACAATATTAGAATAAATAGAATTAATTTACCGTCGAAACCGAGTGGCATGCATGCTGTAGTCTACCAGATAAAATTCCCATCCTTTGCCGTAAATTTTGAATCAATTAAGTGCCAGTAACATCGCTCACTTCAGTTTTTAATGACAAATAATGCACTCACTCCAAAACGATATCGTCATAAGTAAATATATATATATATAAGTGAGTTTTGGTTCACGAAATGTTAGAGTGCTCAATACCATATAGATAGAGCAAAATGTAAAGCATAAAGTGTGGTTACCTTAAAGTCTTCGCTACCAGAGGTTTCACCCTAAACGGGATACGGGATCATCATGCAGGCGATCTGATGATCCCGTTTAGGGTGAAACCTCTGGTAGCGAAGACTTTAAGGTAACCACACTTCATGCTTTATATATATATATATATATATATATATATATATATATATATATATATATATAATATTATACGCTTAATGTCTGCTCCCGAGGGAAACAGTTAGTTTTGTTTTCCCGAGAGTCTTGATATTTCCCGATATGAAGTCGAGGGAAACATCGAGACTCGAGGGAAAACAAAACTAACCGTTAGGGAGCAGACATTAAGTGTTTTGTTATATAGTTTGAGTTTCGCTGAATAATTTCGACGTTTATCAAGGGAAAGTACACAAAAGACAAACGGTAAGAAAGACTTACCAAAATATTTGGCCTGGCTCCGTAATTTCACTTCAAACAAGTACAGTAAAAACCCGCATAAAAGAAAGTTCTGCAGATTAAGTACCTCCAGGCTGAAATTTCCTATTAAGCACCCAATATATAAGAACCAATTCAGCCTGACAAATATATGAAGCAGTTGCTTATGCGAAAAAATACTAAAACTCAGAGTACACAGCTAGCTACAGAGCATATGCTTTAAGCGTCCTTGGAAACAGACGTTATAGTGAATAATCAATGCCAGAAAAATGGTACCATTATAGTACCAACACTACAAGACATTGTATGCTGCTGGATATACTAATTCACTCTTTTTTAACCAGATGCATGTATTCCATACTAGGAACCCTCGAAGCACAGGAGAGATCAACTACAACTCTACTCACATGAATTCAAGCCCGACAATTAACGGGGTCATTCCCAAGCGGGCACCCATCCAAGTACTAACCCCGTCTAACCGGGCTTAACTTTTTGGTGAGAGGCATCGCGCTAACAGCACACGCCACCCGTGCTCCCCTAATAATAATAATAATAATAATAATAATAATAATAATAATAATAATAATAATAATAATAATAATAATAATAATAATAATAATAATAATAATATCATTATCATTATCATTAACTGAAGTCATTACATTATGTACTTATTCATGAACAGTTTATAAAATTGATCCAAGCAAGATCAAGAAAGGAGAAGTTGTTGGCCAGGGCCAATTTGGGACTGTTTACAAAGGTGAATGGAGAGGCACAGAAATCGCAATAAAGTCGATAACTCTTCCTCCGGAAAGGCAAAATGAATCATATGAAGATATTAAAGAATTGCAAATATGCAGGTGAGAGCATACCTTGTATACAGTTGTATTACTTGCGTACTATCGTTCATAGCTAGCTTATGGAACAACTACGGCATGGGATATATAGCACAAATCCTGCATTTTGATTGTCTGAGCTACTGTCCAGTGGTAGATAAGTGATAGCGAACAGAGTCGAGTTAATTATAATAATCGAATAATATTTAATATGAGAATAATATTTAATCTGACAAGTTGGTAGTCCCAGTTAGATAACTTATAATAGAATAACAGAATAATAGAATTTTCAACTGTGGCTGGCTGTCTAATTGTTAAACAACTATACCATTCCCTACCAATATAAGTCGGAGTTGGAATGATAGTTAACGTTATGGAGTTCCAAGTCGACCATTAATCCGTAGTGAACTCGAATTGAATCTGAGTTTCTCCAGTAGAACGTATGTCCGATAGTATGGTCGTCCATATGTTTCAATATTCGCTAAGTTCAATTCTCTGTCGCTAAATCATATTCGCTTTCGCTATTGCTGTCGCTAATTTTCATTCGCTATCGCTAAATTAAATACACTGTCGCCAATGCATATACGCTGTCGCTAATTTTCATTCGCTGTCGCTAAATTAAATGCACTGTCGCCAAACTGCATATTCGCTGTCGCTAAATTTCATTCGCTATCGCTAAATTAAATAACTATGGTTAAACGCACTGTCGATAAAGCATACTTCGTACGCCATGTGCCGTTGAATTCTTCATTCAATGCGCCAAAAAATTAACGGCAGGCCCGTCCCCCACGGGAAAATTTGTCTAACTCGATCCCAGGCCGTTTACCTGAAAAACTGTCCAAAGATGGCGATCCGAGAGTTAAATTCGCTCTTGCTTTTGTTATTATGTATACGAAGTGTGGCAGTCCCTCGCGCATCTTTATTTGTCGCCATACTACGCCATCCTGGCAAGTTCCCCCGGCAGTTTTAACCTTCTTTTGAAGGTCCCAACTGCCGGGGAAACTTGTCAGGATTGCGTAGGATGGCGTAGATATGCCAGCATATCCTCATACCTAGAATTACCAATAATCAGTAAGTGCGAAATGCCTAGAATTACCAATAATCGTTAATTTTAAAAACTAATTGCCAACCCCCACACCCCAACCCTAACCCTTACCTCTAAACCTTTCCCTAAACCTAACCACAACCCCCCGGCAATCCTAACCCTAACCCTAACCCTAACCCTAACCCACAACCCCCCGGTGGCCCTAAACCTAACCACAACCCTTCGGGAAAAACAAATTAGGGAGCTTAAGCAAATACAACGCGAACGTCAAGGACAACGTCCTTAAAACAATAGATTTTTCCTCACACAACAAAGAAAATGAATAATTTTTAGCCCCAAGAGTAATCCTAACGCCGTCCCCGTTCTACATACAACGTTATTCAGATCATTTTCACGTTTTCAGGACGACGGTAACTCTTGAAACGGCGAAACCTGTTAGTTGAGTTTGACTTCAAACTGTGCGACAAAAATCCTTTTAGAACTCTGAAGCTTTTGAATGTCGGAAAACATAGTTTATGTATTCAATACTACGCAAATGATTCGTGGTTTCTGCTAGATACTGAACTTTAGATTGCCGTTGCCGTCCTAGCTTGCTTAAGCTCCCTAATGACTACGACTACGGCAACGTGTTTGCACAATGTTGTTTCAATATATGACATGTCATATACAAAGAACTTTTGTAAATGACAGTCCCAAGAGTAACTTTACGCCGTTGTGACTCGTAGAAAAAGCATTTTTACGTTGTAAAGACAACCGCGAAACCTGACAGGAGCCTTGGAGAAGCTTGACATTACTCTCGCGACTACGATAGATTGAACAAGTGTTTTTCCTCAAGAATTTAAGAACAAAACGAGTCCGTATGATTATGTATCTTGAAATTTGAATGTATAAATACACCACCATTTAATACCACTGTTAAACTTTCTATGCCGTAGCCGTTGTCTGAATCTTAAAGTCCTTTTATTTTGCCTGCATGAGCAATGTCACACCTGCCTTGGGTGCAGGTAGGGTCATCATGCGATAGGCTTCTTTCCGAGGAAGGGGGGGGGGGGAGAGTTTTTCTCATGTAAACACTTTGACTCGCCTATACCCGATACAACGTTGTGGGACTTTCAACGTGATTGGTTAAATGTTGGTTTGCGCTTGGAGACAATCGAAGGTCACCCTGTTAGAATGGACAAAATTTTCTTCATACAAATAATTATAACGCACCACAGAGTTGTCTCGGTAGCTAGGGTGACCCTCCTACCTGGAACAAATTTACATCCATGTATAAATAGCCCCTTCGTGAAGTAGTACGTGTTTTCAACATCGTCACAACAAACGAATTTCAAAGATAGCTCTGCAATTAAGATTGTCCGATCGTGTCTGCTATAATACTACTGCTACTACTACATGTATAAACTGTTGGGTATCTTTAAATACATTTTAACGTGACTTTGTCGCTATACCTTGTCGTTCAGGGAAAAGAAAATTGTCTTCTGGAATTCCAGGTGGACACAGTCTATCCTTTTGCTTACGAATGTTATACGCGTTGTATTCTTGCATGAATTCTGTTAGTTCTTTTTGTAAGACCGGCATAAATATGTAATAAAGGCATCCTCTGAAAAACAAATTTATAAATCAGTCAAGTTTTCGCATTTTAGTGATATATACATCCATACTGCAAGTCCATGATGCAAGATTCTCAGTGACACACAATGTTTAAATACTGAAACTTTCCGTGAAATCTTCATATTCGTTCGACGTTTCTCTTTAAAACTAAAGGTTATAATTATGATAGCCCAGCAAATAGCTTTGAGTAAAGGCATATTAGACATAATATTTTTAAAGAAAATTTTAATACTAACGTTTCGTTACGACATCTAACATCATCAGAGTGATAATATTTACAAAGTAAGATCGGCTTAAGTAGCAAAACTGTTACATAGATAGAAGATGATGAGGTGTGCGAAAGGAATGTGTTAATGAGAATTGTTAATGAGGAAAACCTAGGCGTGAGTCGAGGTGAGATGTCGAGAAAGTGGGAATTTCTCAATAAAATTTCCGCGCCATCACCTCTAATTGTTAGTACAGCTCCAAAATTCTTACTCACTTTCGTTTTACCTTACACTGGAAATCATAGCCTTCAAATTCGTCAACAGGTTTCTAAACTAATTTCGTCAGCTTTTCCACATATCAGTTCCGCTTCGCGTTGTCTTTCGGCCCATTTGCCGCCTATACAACTTTACACTTTAAACTGAGATCTCATGTAGTTTATAAATTTACGTGCCGACGCTGCTAGGCGTCGTATATAGGCGAAACTTGCCGTCTTACACACGAGAATCTCGGACCATATGGGTATTTCGGCCTACACAGGAAAGCCTTTCTCACACACACAATT